>NQII01000010.1:1920882-2076953 GCA_002778355.1 Clitarchus hookeri
CACCACCTGGTTGACCATGAGTGGAAGTGTGCAAGATTCCATGCTGGTTGCTAGGCAACCATCCTCATTGCAAACCATGTAAGGGATGGAAACGATGTCATGCTGGTTGTGCCGAAAACAGCTGAACACAGAGCAGCCAAAGTTTGTCCCACCAAGCCAGATGTACCTTTGCACCATAGTAATGGACATCATTTGTAATAGACATCTGCCTTTTGAAGAAATCAATATTTCATTTAAATTTGCTGCTGACATTCCTTTCACTATCACAAAAAACCTGAAACATTAGATTTAGTATCAATTGTTTTTCATTCATTTGTACTGGGAAGGGACAAGATGCACTCAAATTCCTTCCATGTATGAGGGATGAGAAATAATAGAGAAAGTTGTTGATATTCTCATGAACTTTCAATATATGTTATGTAATTGTGGACCAAAAATGATTACATTTACCCATGCTAGAGCTCGTTGAAAGAACTGTATTGAAGTTGTATTAAGTGAGAATATAAAAAGGTAGGTACTCTTAAATTAAGCTGTCTGCATGCCGCACCATAGTGGAATGAGTTTCCTGCAACTGTGTATGTAATCCTACATTAATGAGTTGCGCAAAAAACAGTTTGGTGGTATTTTATCACTGTTAGGAGTAAAGAAATCAGTAAATAAATTGAAGTTCTTACACTACTAGTTTGTTGTATTACCATAAGCAACTTTATAACAAGTGTTTTAAATGGCAGCCACTAACCTCATTGCAACAATTAATTCGGCGTGTGATAGACCCTTTCGAAAGCACCTGGTGTATCTTGAACCTTATCACAGGTAGCCATAACCATGACTAACAGATCTTCCCCGACTCAATGGATGTGTTGTACACCAGAACCATTGATGAACCCCCACAGGAAAAAGTCTAGCGGATTAAGTTCAGGAGAGCGTGTGGGCCACGCAACAGACCCACTTCTTCCAATCCAACGTGTTGGAAATTCCATGTTCAGGTGATCACTTACAGCTCTTGTGGAATATGGAGGGGCACTCTCGTGGTGAAGCCACCACATATGTTGCCGGCAAAATGGCACATCTTCAAAATTTGGCAATGTCAATTGCAAGAATTGGGCAGTAAATATGCCCAGTCAATCATTGCGACATCAAGTACGGCCCAATGAGATATCACCAACAATGCCGGTCTTGATGTTCACAGAAAATCTGTGCTGGTTGGCTGTGATGGCGGTTGCATGAGGATTGGTGTCGTCCTATATGTGACTGTTCCTGCTGTTAAAATAACTGTCTCTCAAGAATGTTGCTTCATTAGTTAACAATACAATGTAAGTAAAATGAGGAACTACTGTGCACTGTAGCAGAAACCACTGTGACAAATGTCGAGGAGCAAAATCTGCTGGTCCCAATGCCTGAACCTTTCGCATGTGGTAGGCACGCAGCAGCTGCTTAAACATAACACACCATACAGTGGAATGGGACACACCCATTCTGTGCACAATGGCACGGGTGCATGTTGCCAGGTTTTCCTCCACAACATTTAGTACTTTTTCTTCCACATTTGGTGTACAGACATTCCTCGGGTGACCTGACCCACCTCGTGCCTTAAATGTGCCTGTTTCACGCAATGTCTGAGTGACAGTTTTGAAGGTCTCATGATGAGGTTACCACCGTACTGGAAATCTCTCGTGCTACAATTGTACAGCAGCTCGTGCATTGCTATCAACTTCACCATAAAGCAGAACCATGTCTGTCATTTCTGAGTTTGTATTCTTCTCCATGTCGACTTGTAGTAGAATGCATGCAATGTGCAGTGAAGTGTGGATTTTTATTCTACAGTCCTCTTCTCTGTTAGGGAGAGGAACTACAGTATCAATAATGAGAGTGGGGGGGAAACCATGACACACACCAATATTATGCACCTCTTAGAAAACCCATTAGATGAAAGGAGTTACAATTTATTTCCACCACAAACCACCTGTACATAATGTCCACAGACCACTACGGCACAGTGTGCAGACAGCCATTACTGGTTGCCTACCTGGCAGGCAGTAACACTTCTCTTTGAAATAAAACACAATTTTTACTCGAAAAGGGCGAGAGTTAGACAATTTGTACAAAATAAATTTATGTTGCTTATTTTGCCAGAATTTTACAACCACTTGTAAAAAATAGGAATTTTATACTGTAACATAATTTTTTTGCAAAATAACATGATGGGGGTGGGTTACATGTACACAACATTCACTTTATTAATGATTACAGTTTAAATCATTAGTAACCACTACTTTGTTTCTGTCCAGCAAGCTGTTTCCTAAATACGACAATAAATGATACATTTTTCTCAACCTTTGGAAACATCTACCGCTCTTGCTATTTGACCTGGACCATGGGTTGCCTATCTCAATCTTTCTATTTCCACCTCAGGAATAACGTATCAAAATTGGTTTGTATGTTTTAGATACATATTCTATAATGAAAAACAACCCAAGAACCAAATAATCCCTTACTGAATAATGGAGTCTGCTGTAGACTTGAGTCTTGTTTAACCAAAGTTGATGGGACCAAAGGTGGTTCGGAAATGAAAATTGGTTAAACCGGAAACATAGGGGCTTTACATAGTTTAGTTCTACATAAGTACATGTTAAAAGAACAACTGTTTTTTAAAGTATGTGAACTAAACATATTTCCCGTACATTTTTTATTAAAATGCACCATTTTTTGAGATATAGCACTAAATGTGGGCATTTCTGCATGATCAAGGAACTTAAGCCGATTACATTGTTTCTTGTGGGGAAATGTTAATTAATGGACATTTTGCATAATGGACTCCTCCCAGGAACATAACCTATCCAATAAACAAAGACTTACTGTACCTACATCATCTTCCATTTATTTTTAAGAGAATAACTTCTTATTTTATTATATACATACATACATACATATTTAACTTTAAAATTATTATAATTATTTTTACTGAACATTGCATTTTCTAAATAATTAATTTATAATTGAAGGTATAAATGAAATGTAGTATCTGCAAACTGCTAAAATCATTATTTGGTTCATCGGGACTTAAGTGTATGTGTAGGTACCAACAGTATGCAGTAATTTTGCATGTTATTAACTCTGTACAAATCTCAAATGCATTCTAGTGTTCTTCTATTTAAAATGTATTAACTTTAACATGTTTCTTACACATTAAATATTACCATAAATAGTTACGATATTTAAATGCATATTTACTTTAGGCTTGCTTCTGTTGGAGTTATATTTGATATTTGTTGTATTGGTGGCAATAAAATGTTTATGCCTGTAATTTTAAGTATTATATAATGTTTTATATGGTCATGTATTAATGAGTTTCACCAAGGTGACAAACAAGACATCATTATTTGTATTGTGTGCAATGATTTTCAGTCAAAAGATATAAGCGGTTTCCGAGAGCTGATAGAGTTGCTTCAAATCAACCCAAAGTTCTGCCTGGAGGAAGAAGTGGAGAAGAAGAAGCAAAGTGAACAGCCTCGTCTGAAGTCGTTAGCATTGTCAAGCAGCATTTGTGAACCTGAAACACAGACAGAGCCAAGCAAAAGCCCCGATGTTCGTGATGCACAAACGTGCCCATCCAGCAGGCCTTCAGCCGTGATCGGCTTGGATCCAAATGAGAGGAGGAGGCAGTTGGGAGGTTCTCACGAGGTGAACTGGCAGCAGATAACGGATGTTGGCACCTCATTCCAGCTGGTCGGCAATGCTAACTTGAACTGCTGTGTGGAGCCAGAGAAGGAGCAGCTGTTCACATTTGTGCACCGTGAAGAAGAAGCACTGAAAGAGGTGGAGACTGTGTTGGAGTCCGGCAGCTGCGACAATGAGCGAGAGGGGGGGAAGGACAACCGTGATGGCCCTGTCTCGGTTGACCATCACGAACAACTGGTGGACAAGGAACACGAATCACAGGCTGCAGCAGAGTCGGAACCTGAGACAGATACAGATGCGGATGACACTTTGCATTCCCAACAAGGTAAAGAAATACCTAGATTTTTGTGATGCCTTTGGAGCTTAAGTTATAAAACTATGTAGTCATTTTTTGTAATGTTGTTATGGTAGGACTGCTGTCTTGGGTTTGTTCTTTGCATCTCTGGAAGAAACAAATTGCTTTTACTAACAAACTTAATTTGCAGCTTTTAATGTTTTATTTTTAAACTCTGTGAAACAATCAGCTTCATATTTAGTATTTTCTAAATTCCATATTATTAGTCTAGCTTGCTCATTGTGACAATATCAAAGCACTGATGTTCCATAAGCAAATTTATAAAGCTAAAAATTGATGTGTTAGGACATTTTTTCCCCCTCAAGACTCGTATGAATTGAAGCATGTTAATTCTCATGCTAACTGCACACTCGTGTCTAAGAAATATTCACTATACTTTAAACATAAGCAACCATTAAACAACCTATTTTCACACACTATTTCCTAGGAATACCTGATATTTAAAATTGTAGAACATTTTAAACTAGAAAATTTATCCATTCCAAAGATATTATGGAGGCAATTTGAAAATCACTCGTGAACATGTTTATTGAGGTTTCATAACATAACTTTCAGAAATTTACTTCTTCATGTTGTGATTAATTAAAAAAACTGCCTAAATTAATAACACATGAGCATTACTAACACATCACACACGAACATTACTAACACAGCAATTCAATTATGTGGTCAAAATAGTAATGCTACAGCAACCAGAACACATCACTGCTGTTAGTACCAGTATTCTGATGATACATCAAAAATGACTGTTCCAAAACTTGAAAAACTTTTTGTTATTTCTCTATAAAATACTTATTTCATAATTGTTTTGTATGTTTAAAATTTTTATAAATTGCTTTGGGACTCAGAGTTAGAAAAAAGTGGAAGTGTTTTCCCACTGAATGAAAGTTGATGGGACCACCATGACCAATCCACCGATTAGGGAACATACATTCAAGATGTTGCTTTGTAGGTCTAGTAGAATGTGGAGCAGCCACATCATGCTGAAAGCACATAGCTATCAGGCTAAAGCAATGTTGTCTAGTTGTTCGTGTAATGTATACTGCAAGAATTGCAATTAACTCTGTCGTAACAACTAGTAACAGGACAAGTATTATCTTCTGGATGTATTGTCACATTAACTCCAGTCTCAGTTGTAGAAGCCTTGCTATCATCTCTTAGTTGTCTAATACCCATGCAAAAATTTCCCAAAGTATCAATGTACACACACATATTAGATAGCAGGAGTTTCCAGCTAGATGAAAATTTCCAGGTTACCATACTTGTTGAATAATTAGGCTTGTGTATGAAGAAATTAATTGTAGTGGATCAGATTTTATTTTACACTTTCTGGTTTAACTCTTTTCTTAAATTTTGCACCTACTTTTGTTTCCATTTATAGTCTACAAAGTACACATTTTCTTTATTTTCCCAGGGCTCAGAGCAAGTCACTAAAAAGTTATTTTCTTTAAGCTAAGTAACTAAGGTCCTTTTTATGCAGTTTTGTCACTGAATGTTACTAAAAGTTACTAATTTTGATACACACAGAGCTTAGCTTAATATAAGTTAATGCACTGTACCTAACTTATTTTGAAATACTGTCAATCATTAAAAGACAGCATTGTAATCAATTCAGAATTCTCTTCTTTCAAGTTTTACCTCCTGTCTGGAATAACTGTGTTATAATGATTTAATCTCTCACTCTCAACATTACTTATGGGCATCCACCTCACTTTTTTTTTTTTTTTTTTCAAATGCTCCCCTGCAATTACAGAATTTACACATCAATGTGGCTGCATCATGGACCTTTTTATTTATCTGCATTTCAGGTTTTATCTATTTTTGTACACTAGTCTTACACACCCAAGGAGAATTTGATCGTTTCGAGATTGATAGTTCCTTCACACACTTTGGATGATACATACATTTAAATTTAGTAAGTCTCACAAAAACTGTTGTAAACAATGGGAACGGTGCATTACTGTATTATATTTACTAACTTTTCACTACTACTAGTTTCTTGAAGGAAATATTGAAATGTTCTTCTAGTATGTATGATTGAAAATAAGTCACTAAATTGGTCTCTTTTTTTATAATCTGTACCGTCATTTGGGGTTACTTAAGTCACTTTTCAATTTCTAGCATCCGCCAATTCAAGACTGTTTACTTTAAAGATTAACTAATTAGCTTAAATCTTTGGTATGTAGTTACTTTTTATGTTTGCATACAGGAAAGTTTTCGAAAACATGCATGTTAAAATGAAAAAAATTGAAACATGGTGACCTACCTAAGTTACCCCAGTAGATGCGGTAACTTAGGCCATTGGTAAGAAACCAATGTTCGGCTTAAGATGGTTATTGATGGGTTAACAACAGCCATACACAGGGCTCAAATAAACGTAAAAAAAAGTGTTCAAGACTTTTATTAATGGTAATAGTAGTGTTAAAAGTAAAAATGTAACAATTCTAGTGTTTAATTTATACAAAACAGCACAAAAAGTTGGAAGTAAATGTGAATTGACTTTAAAGTCTGTGCCATCTCCCTTTTCTAAATAAAACATTTGAAATATCACTCCATAACATGTCTGGTTGTTTCCTGAATAGATCAGATATTACAAATGTTTTATATCTCCGTTAACACAGACTATAAATAATGTTAATTGCACAGTCAATATAAATGAACCCTTCCGGTCCCCGTTTCCATGATCGAGGACGTGTTGCCCATGAACAATTTTCATAACGATACCTTTTTTCACCTCTTCAACTGCATTTTTAAAGTGATCTTCTGTGTAATCTTGATATTTTTGAGTTCCAATAGGCCTTTGGTACTTTCGAGGCATCTTTTCTAGTGAAAAAGAGAAAAAAGACTTGTTAAATATTTATAATTTCATATAGCAGAATATGACAAACGAGTACGGGTAACAAAAACCACTAGTTCTTGGTGGCCTTTGTTACCCCACACATGAAACAGCTGTGAATTTAAGCTTAAATTTAAAAAAACGCAATGGAAATAGAATCTATGTAGTGGGACAACAATAAAAGTATTGTTTAAGCTTATGTTGGAGAATGTTTATATTAAATTCAACTTAAAAATATAACATTGGTGACTAAAGTTATGTAAAGTATAAATAAATGATAAAGTTAACCTTCATAAAAATTTGCGTATATAAACTTACCTTTAGAACATACAAACTATTAAAATATACAGTGAAAAACTTCATAAAAATATCAACCATGTGGCACGAACACAAACAATCTCAAAACAGTGTTGCCAATATCAGCATTCGAAATTTCCCTAACAAAATGGCTTAAGTTACCCCGGCAGTTTAAGTAACCCCCGATGACGGTAGTTACTTAATCAACTATATATTTTTTTATTTGTGTTCTCTGACCCCTTTTTTTTTTCCAACATTTAGTTGATTCTGTTTGTGTGTTTCTGAAACATTTCATAGCAAAGTTTGTAAAAATTTTATTGAAAGTTTTATTGAGCCACCAGAGTTTTAATTGAAAATATGAGTCATTCTTGCATTATCAGTGATACCTTCTTGATAACAGTTTTGCCAAATCCATCTAATTTGTGTTTACCAATGTTTATCCATAGTCATGTTATTTAAAATTCAGACTTTTATTTAGACTGGCAAGGCTAAACTTGAAGTAAAATTGAGGGCGGGAAGTTAGAGGGGAAGAAGGTGCACATTACAGTAATGCCCCTTGTCTAAGATCTCAGCAATATGTTGTGTCTTCTGAGTGAGGAAGACATATGGCCTGCATGAATTGATGATTCAATGACCGAGGAATGGAGCACTTTCTTGTTAGAAACCAATAGGTTTAAGTTGGTTGCAATGGACTCCACAGCATTATGGATTTTGTCAGTATGCATGAGTGTTCTCGTATAGCCTATTATTGTTCTCAAAGTTCAGGTTTTCAACATGACAAAATCAGTAAGAATGTAAATACACCACTTGTGCTACAGAGCATGGATGGGAGGCGATTGTGCCTCACTGTGCCAACATGATAAAACTCAGTATTTACATGGATAGTTAGAAATAGCACACGCCAAACAAATTGGTCTGTACTGAGGCTCCCTTACTGCAAAGTCAGTAGTGTTGAAAACTTTTGTTGATAGTATTAAGTTAGTATGCCGGGGGAGAATCCCTGATCCCTTCCCTGGAAAGGGTTGCATTAGTGAGCATCTACATAGCTTCAGCACTGTCCTGGAGAGAGCAGGGGTGTGGATGGTACCTCTCTAGTCAACAGCAGGCTTAGCTGATATTAGTAATTTTGATCAATGATATTCTCAATTATTTACCCATAGGTTTAAGCACAGTAGGGCCTAGTATCTAAGAGCACTTAGTGAAAATACCAGAAGCTGGCACATAAGCTTTATTCAATAAATGATTGGTTGAATGGCTGACTGGTTGATTATACACTGAAGAGCCAAAAAAACTGGTATAGACGTGCGTATGTGAATAACAGAGGTATAGAACCAATCAGAGTAACGTGATGCGGTCAGCAGCTAGATCGGTTATTGCTGCTACAATGGCAGGTTATCAAGATTTAAGTGAGTTTGAACGTGGTGTTATAGTCGGCGCACAAGAGATGGGACATATCATCTCCGAGGTAGCGATAACATTTGGATGTTCGCGTACGACCATTTCACGAGAGTACCGCAAATATTGGGAATCCCGTAAAATATCACATCTTGAACATCGCTGCGGCAGAAAAAGATTGTGAAAGAACAGGACAAACGACGACTGACGAGAATAATTAAACGTGACAGACGTGCAACCCTTTCTCAAATTGGCGCAGATTAGATTTGTGGACTGCCCTGCAGGATTCATGGTGTGAATTGCCTCCTGCATACCTTCAGACATTAGTCGAGTCCATGCCACATTGTCTTGCGGCACTTCTGCGTGCTCGGGGAGCCCTACACGATATTAGGCAGGTGTGCCAGTTTTTTCGGCTCTTCAGTGTATATAAAAAAAGGTAAAATCTCTTCAACAAATAGTTTTCTGTCTTGCTGTGAGAAGTCAGGTAGCCATTTTGTGATATGTTGTAATGGAATGAAAATGTATTTATCATAGTATGCTAAGTTGTATCTGGCACCATTATATTTTATACTTCATGATACCTTTTTGAAGCAGTATTTTTTAACAGTAACTCACAACCACATTAAAGATTATATTATGAATTAGATATGTTCTACACACATTCTTAGACACACGGTCAAATGCCTTAAAGCAGTAGTAATGCAGATGCAGGGCAGATACATTAACAAGGTGTACACCCACAGGAAAATTCAGGGAATTTCATGTGACAGAGAAATGTCAGGGAATTTTCACCTGGGTCAGGGAAAATGTAAATAATTACTGCTCTGCAAAAGTAGTTTGTTGTGTGAATACACGATAATGTAATAATGAGCATTTGAATTTTAGGACTTAAATTTTTAAGTTTGTGAACTGGCAATAATACATCTTTGGCAAGTGACATAGGGCCTATACGTACAAAATGAAGTATTTGTGTTTTATTGGGCACTCGTGTGAAGTCAATAGTATGTATCACATGAAATATAATAATAAAATTAATAAAATGTTGGCCTTACTTGCTTGGTCTGTTGCAGTGTAATTTAATTTAACATCACTGATAGCATATTTGTTCTGTCAGCAGTGGAAAAATATGGTATTGGAAGGTTTCTGTCCTGAAAATAGGTCAGGGAAAATGGTAAGATTCTGACTGGAAAACAAGGAAAAGTCAGGGAATTTCAGTGGATATACTGATTAAATTAGTAATTAGGATGTCATGAAATGGTGCATCCAGACTCTTTGGAGGAGTGCAAATCATTTTTTGTATGCTTGGAAGGAAATGGCTGTTTAAGAACAGTATGACAAAAATGTAGTGCATAGTCATTGCATGTCCAAGATATGAAGGAGTAGCCATGCAAAATTTGTTCAGTATGACAACAATTTGTCTAGTGAGAAGTAGCTCAGTTAGGGGGTGGGGGAAGGTTAACATTATACCAAAACCATAATTTTAATCAGTAAAAACACAGTGTCTACACAGTCACTACAATACATGCCTACATATTTGTTGGAATGTAAACTGCTTTGATGTAAAGCTCATCAAAGAAATTTGTGACGACGTGTAGCACTGTAGCATCTCAGACATGTTGTGAGCACTTTTTAGGAGGGAAGTCTGCTACTGTTATGCTGTTACAGCTCATTTGAAGGGTTTCTGTAGTTATTATGTAGGTAATATGCTATATTAAGTAAAATGCATGTTTTTATTGTTAACTTATTACAAACAAGTATTTGATTAAAACAGCTCTTAACAGTTCGAAAATGTTTTTCTCTTCAGGATAGTGTTAAAAATGATAAATCTTCTGCAAACCCACAAATCTTCAGACTACAACTACATTTTTGTACCATTTATTGGGAAATATACTTTGAAAATTACTCGTAAAGACATAACAATTTGCATGGTTAAATATTATAATTGTATTTTTTATTAATTTTTCTTTAAATTTGTGTTGTATTATTTCTGAATTGACTCTGCTAATGTTTTTTGTCAAGTTGTAAAGTGACAGACTTCAGACGTGAGTGGGTGCATGCTTGTCATATTTTGAAAAATGTGCTTCTAGTTGAAGATACCCTGGATGAGCACGAACATGATGGCAGCATGAGATCAGTTTCTGTTCGGCGAAGACGGAGCTCCTTGAACCCGGTCAACCTGTCAATGGCAGACTCCGAAGAGAGGAAGAGGTGTGCTGACCCACAGGACCCACCATCGCTCATCAAGGATTCTGTGACTCGCACGCATAGTGACAATAAGTTGAACAGTGCAAAGGATTGCTTCCAAGTGAGTGTCAGAGCCATAAAACTCTCTGTCAGCTCCTTTTGAAGAGTAAAATAGAAACAAACTAGAATAAGTGAAAGTATTTCAGTTTCTAAATCTGAGCTTTCAGTTCTTTTAAATGACTTGGGTCTAGTTGTGTCATATATTTGCGAGCTTAAATGACAGTGACTAAAAGCCCTACTATTGGCCACTAATCTCATGGAGAGGGGATGAAGGAGACAAACTGAGAACACAAATACAGAATGCTTCAGACTAACTAGACACCCTATATTGTAGTGAATAAAACTGTGAGATATCAATATAAAAACAAAGTCAACAATAGCGGTACACAAAGCATTTCTGTAAAATAATAATGTAACTAATATAATTAATTTCAACACACAAAATTATAGAGTAAAACATTACTAAGCTCAGTCAATTTAATTTTATTAGGTAATTAAAATAAGATATTATCATTTTCAAGTTGAAGGGCTTCAAGTTGAATCATTTGTCTGTTAAGATGTGGCTGTGGCCAACGGCAAAGTCTTGCTCTTTAGCATCAGTCATCATTTTAAACAACACAATTAAGACACACTGGCCTTTTGTGTAGGTTGTTTCGCTGCAGAACACTGCAACCTCTGTACCATGAAATCATTGTTTCATTTGTTCTACTTTTTGGTTATGTATATGTGGAACACAATTCTATACCAGAATTATTACTTACTTCTGCATTGTTTCTTTTCTTTGTGTGTGATGCTGTTGGTACAATGTTTCACACATGTGTGACTGTATGCCAGTCATTTCTCTGATTGCAGTATTTCCACATCATTATTTGCCTAGCTTTTATCAAACACATAGATTCTGTCACTTTTGAATTCTTGTGCATGCTGGATTACAGACAATTGTAGTCATGATTAAAAGTTGATCTGTTTTAGCCTACTGTGTTGGCACAGTCACTGTTTATTTATTTTTGGGATACTTTTCTTTCTTTGTTTTTATGTATGTGTGTGTGTCTATATATATATATATGACAAGGAAGCATCCTCCGCACCATACAATCTTTGCTGTCTACGTCGGCTGGAATGAAACTTGGCATTTTCTTTCCAATGACGAAAGTTAGCAATATCACACGTTAAAACCCAATGCAATATTTTTATTATATTTTTTATATGCCATCATTGTTTGATGCAGTTTTTTGTTACAAAATGTGACATAGCACAATGTTTATATTTTTAACGTGTGTTTTCATAGAATTTCACATAAGAAAAGTTGCAAAAGTTCAGAATTTTGTTTAAATTTGTGTTTTTACCATGTACAGGTTAATTTTGCCGTGAATTTTACGTAATGAGATGATACGGTTACTAATAATAACTGATTGAAAAGAAAAACGGAAAATTGTGTAGCATGTTTAAAACTGTGCAAACAAACTGTTTTTCAAAGTCTATTTGTATTTTCATGATGCAGTTACAACTTTAACAATAGTTACCCTTTAAAAATATAATTTATAATTTTGTAAAAATCTGAAAATGATAAAACTGTATTTTGTAATATGTTAAGTAATTTACAAAATGTTAAACTTGACAGAAACATATGCTAGACATATAGGAACAAACTGGTTCATCTTAAATTTGCAACCTCAGAAATATATTTGAGAAAAAATAATTTTATATAATAGAAAACTAAATTACAGCACATGTTTTAATTTTAAAAAATCGGATATTTGTCAGAAATTCACTGAAAACCTCCAAACTTTTATGGCTACAGAAATGAAACCTGTAAAATAATATCTCATGCCTAGGTAAATCCAGTGTTCTGTTGACAAAGCAATGTTCACAAGCTACTGTGTGAGTATGTTGTGAATGTAGAGAAAGATTACCATGGTATGAATTAATGTTTTACATTAATGTACATGAAACAATAGTATATTTCTAAAGTGTTAGCAGTTAAATTATAGATGAGAGTGGTGTACACTCGTCTGCAGAAGTGGATAGCTTTAACATCTCACAGGGTATGAGGAAAAAGTGCTTACTGCTTTCAGTGTTTTCTGATATTCTTTACATGATATGGCAAACTCTAATGATGTTAGTTAACTGTGCACTCTTCTCTCACTCCCTCTCTTGTGAACTGGCTCAGGCTTATAGATGTCTGGCGTGCAATATAAAATTCAATAAAACCCTATTACGATATTTATGAAGGGAATTAAAAAATCATGTTCATTAAAAAGGAAACACCTTATAAAAAGGGTTAAAATATGTATGTGTATAAAGACATGATGTGAAATTAATGACCTTATTAAGTAGAAAACTTCTTAAATGAGAAACTTCTTAAGAGAGTTTTACTGTACATGGCAAGTATTTCCAGTAAAATTTTTATAAGTCTATCATAGTATTTTTAATTATTGAATACTTTTGAAATTACGCTAGAACCTTGCTGATACGACCCCTCACAGTTTCCAGGAATAGAGCCATTATTGAGGGGTGGTTGCAATAAATGTTTTGGGAGATTTGAAGTGTCAAAAAAGCATAAACACAGCACAACATGTAACTTTTAGCAAGTGGGAAGTGCATTTTCATTTACTTCATGCAGGAAAATCAAGGATTTATTTTTGAAATGTTAATTTATTATTAGATCTCTAATGCACAAGGTTTGCGTATCCATTATGTTGGGGTTGAGAATGTTTCAGTGACGTCATGTAGCACGAGTGGCCACATTCTCTCTGGTTGTGTGAGGGGATGGTTGCCAGCTTGCCCCTTCTTCCAACAGCTGGGCTGCGTGTACAATCAGTGCAGCTCGCATGGTGCTGAATCCTTTAAAGCGGAGTGGTATAAATTTTGGATGTTGCACAGGATATGAATTTTATGACCTAAACTGTAGACAGCAGAAAACCACATGCAATAAGGGGAGTTCTATACATTGCTAGGAACATCATTTCTTCTAGAAATTATTCCGCACCCAGTAATATCAGACACAAACACATTTATATTAGTCCCAATGTATGACAGTGCAGTATGCTGATACTTGTACACTTCCTAACAAAACATTTGTTCTTTGCAATGCTTAAAATTATTTTTACATATGTGCCTGAAAAAGTTAACAGACCACATCTACGGACTGCTTGTACTTATTGACTGGCAGATGATGTTAACATTTTGCTACAGGCTGTAGCTGTGCTACTTTTCATTCACTGTTCCTTCCTGACAGCTCCCACATCTTGGGAGAAGTATTCATGAATGGGTATTGGCTAGCACTGTCAGCTTAAGGGGATGATTTTTATATATATGCTGCTTGTAATACAGTACTCGCCTAGAAAAAGGCAACGTGCAGCAACCAAAAAAGTGCAACAAATTTATTTTTCAGCTGATTTCCCTCAAATTTTAAACATTTTTGACCCAAATATGATATGGTTCCTCAAAAACAGGTCATAAAAGAGAGGTGGTTGTAACAAATTTGGTTGTAGCAGATAGGTTTTAGTATAGATAATACTTTTTCATTATTTCTTGCAATCATTTGATATTCATATACATACTACAGTTCTAATATTTTACTGACAAAATAATATATTAATTTAAATCAAGTGGACATTTGTAGTATGCCCAAATTATACTCCCTCAAATATGAATAAATAATATTGTGCAGTTTAATTCTGTTGTCTAATGGAATAACAGCAGGGTGTATAAATTGCAATCTGCATTTTATAATCCATTGAAGTAGGTTACTTTACTAGGCAATTACTCGAAAGGAAACCTGAATTGGCCATATTTTTTTAATGTTATGATCTTGCCCACTAAACAACCTGTATATTCTTAACTTACAAACTTAACAACCTGTATATTCTTATCTTACAAACTAAACAACCTGTAAACAATGCCCATCTTTTTTTAAACAATTTGTATTTGTATACCTTATACAAAATTTTCAAATAATGTATAAAATACACAAAGCATGTGAGTATAATGGTAAAAAATACAGTAGAAATTAGAGCTGTGCAAATTCACAAAATTTTCCCAATGTGCCGAATTACAGATATGCCAATTCACCGATGATGTGATGTGTGAAGAATCTTTCTGCTTATATTTATTTAAGTTGAATGTAAGTTACTATTATACTAAACAATGGTGGTGGTAAAGTACAGCAAAATTAAAAGCAAATTTTAACATATTTCTCTTTACAGTGTCCAAAAAGAAAATACAGCTATGCAAAAAACTGTACAAACTCTAGCCACTTCCTGCCCCCCCTACACTGGCACACATGGGGAAAGCATTACTCAATTATTTATGTTTGTAACTAACAGGACTGCTAGTTTTCATAATAAAAACGGAACTTCTTTCTCTCTTTTGTTATGAATTTTAATGGGTGCATGCATGCCAGTCAGTGTGCCCATTCAAATATATGCAAATAGGAGGCAGTGACATTTTTCAAAGATTGATCACAAGAGTGCTTGATTAAACATGAACAGCCTTTTTTATAAATCATAACTATTGTGGCCTGCTTGCCTGCACCCTCGATACTAAAGCTGTGCTGATTTGTGTTCATAAACAAATTTTTTTTATACCAACCCAAATGTATAGCAAAGCACCCATGTCTACATTTTGTTTTTTTAAGAGAATCAGGTTTATCAGTACATATTTTGCAAGTAACATTTAAACTGTCTATTGCAGAACCAATGTGTATATAAAACAATCCACCATTTTTGTTTCAAGCCTATCACTTGACTGTCAACAGCAACAAAATATGTAAACAACCTTGTGCATTTTGTGCATTCTTACTGTTTTCTGTGTTCACAAATAAGTATTTTTATGAATGTAGACATATTTTTTTTTGTTTTCACTTGATTTCACATGGTTTGTTGCATTACTAAATTACTTTTTGGACAGAGTAAACAGAAATAAGTTAAAAATTGCTTTAAATTGTGCTACACCATTGTTTAAGTATAATAATAACTTAAATTCAACTGCTCGCTGCCAGGCCTAGTCAGCAAAACGTTGCGTGATTGTGCATCCATGTGGAAAATGTGTTTGTCTGACTTTTGTTTGTGTGTGTTTATCTACGAGTACCACTCTATGAGTACTTGTGCATTCTGTCTACTTTTTATTATGTAATCAGCAGCCTAGCGGCCTATTTCCACCATAAATTCAACTTAAGTATAAGCAAAAAACTTTCCACATATTTGTGAATCAGCATTACAGAATCTGCACATCTGCATAATTTTGTGAATCAGCACAGCTCTACTCAATACTATCGATAGCCAAGCAGACTGTTACCAAACACAGTTGAAGACAGAATATAGATAAAACTGTTTTTGAAATGACCTGCATTTAGTAGCAAGTAGAATGTTGCCATTTTATATTAGTTATGTGTTTAAAAAATAATAGCGAAACAGAAATGAGTGTTTCTTATCACTCATGTGTTGGGATGATATGTGTAAATAATACAGTAAAGTCTCTGTTTACCGGACTAATTGGGAGGAGTTATAGTCCCGTGAACCAGAATGTTCGGTAAATAGCAAAGTACAAAGAAGTGTAGTTATAAATATGTCAGGGGGTCACTTTAGCTTTTAATTTTGTCAACATGAAGATGTTTGTGCAGCCAGGAGGGATCATAAGCAGCAAGTATTTCTGGTAATTTACAACTGACTGTTAGCTGTCCAAGGGAAAGGAAGGAAGAGCTTGAGCTTGTGTAGTTAACATATTTTCTGGGTCTCGGCTGAGTAGTATTTGTGCCAACCATGTTAACTTGCACCGTGACATTATAATATTCTTTTGCATTTCCCTGACTTGTCAACGTTTTCACTCCTGTGCCTTTCTTTTCTATTTTTTTATAACTTGCTCCAGCTTAGATGGTAATCTGGAAACGGAGACAGGAGAGAAGCGAGTTGGGTTGCAGCAGAAACGGGTGGTACTGGAGTGCCATTATTGACATAACATGTTGAATTGGTTTATATGTTACACTGGTTTCCTCTCATACTAGATAGAGGTGAGCCGATATGGTTTATGAGCCTTTTCCGATATTGCTGATACCAATACCGATACTGCCTTGACAAGGAAAAATAACATTATTGCAAGTTTCAAAAAATAAAAACTTAATTTTTAAACATTTACCTAAATAAAATTCTAATTGTCTTCGTTTTTATTGTTTCAGTGATATGCCTAACTATTATGATAAATAAAAATCTATGAACCACATATTAAGCTTAAGCATATTTATAAGACAAAAATAACCTCCAAAAGCATGTCATTAAGCAATGAAACTCTTAAAAAAAACAACACTTCAAATGGTGCGTACATTCAATGTTTGTGGTACTATAGGACCTTAATGATATACCGCCTCTCGAAACCAAACATTTGTAAATATTGTAAACAGTTTTGCATTCTTGCATGTTGCTTACGGTACAAAGAAATTCCACAAATCACTTTTTATTCCAGCCATATCATTTGTTCATTGCTGGCACACGTAAATAATTTCACCACATTCGAACCCTAACCTAACACCGTCATGTTACTACAGCAACAGTAAACAAACCAACAAAAAAAAAAAAGGCACAGCCAGTTGGGTACTTTAATAAAAACCAATTTAAAAATAGTGATTATTTTAATGAAACCAAATAGTGAAACCTCTAGTATTCGTTTTTCATTGGACCTACTTAAAAAAATCTCAGCATGCGGGAAAACTCAACATGTGGACCTCTGTCCTCAAAAAGTAAAACCTAACCTCAAAAAAAAAATTATTTTCATCCTTGGGTATATTGAGTTGATTGCCTGTAACAAACAGTGGGCATATCTTAAATACCGGATGAAAAAACATACCTCAATCATTCAATATAATTATTGTATTATAAAATATTGAAATGCACTTAATTTCGAAAATCTGCCGAATGTTTACATAAAATTCCCTAAATTTCTGCCAAATGTAAAAAAGTGGCAAAAATCAAACTAACTTTATTAAAAACAATGATTTAAAACAGAAATGTGCTAAAAATTGTTAAGTTTGACATGCAAAAATCCGATTTTTTTAAATTATACCTTACTTCGCTAAAAATTCTGTTGCTCGCAAAATGTTTTTAAATTTCGCCAAATTAAACAACATTCACAATCTGGTGTGACAGTTGATATCACTGCATACCTCTTTAAAAAACGTTACTAGCGTAATTTTATCTTAACAGAATTAATCAGTGAAAACATACTGTTCCTCTTTAATGCTGGTAATTTACATGGTTATTTACCGTACTGACCTAAAAATTATTACGTTTCCATTGTGGAACGAGAGTAAAGTTCAAATCCGTTCCGTCCGTACCACAACCATTATACATACGTGTTTTATTTGCGCGAATATTCGTTTGCTGACTTGAAACAAAGAAATGCTGGCAATTATTATGTTTTACCTGTTTTTCGACGTGAGTAATTTAAAAACAAATAGTGATTGAATTATCAAAAATAAATTACGTGGTGGTTAACAATTGCAACGTTTCACGATAACTCGTGTATACTAGCATTTGAGGTTAGGGAGTGTCTGTTTACCTGCTCTTGGCGCTACTGAATTTTGGTAGTACCGGTTTTAAGATAGTTTTTTCACGGATAAACAATAGCTCCAAATATATTTTGGTTTTCGGACAGAATATCTGATCGATGGATGCGGGTAAATTAATGATTTAAGGGCGTACCATGCGAGTTTTTTTAGCATTGTTTATATAGGATATTTGTTGGGACCATCCAAAAAAATCGACTGATACGGGAAAACGACATAAACAGGAATGCAACAATGAGGTTTCACTATAGTGAGCAAAGCACTCCAATTATGGCAAGTTGAAAACAGCATCATCTTAGATTCTCAGGGCAAAATATTGGTTATAATATCTGCGATTTAAACATGAATTGCGCACAATTCCGATAATTACGATATTGGTACCGGTATCGGCTCAGCCCTATCTCATACCTTGAAATTTAAATCCATTGTCGAAGCCAAAAAATGTGAACGAGTCAATTGATAAAAAGCACAAAACCGAAATCTAAAACCGTAAATGAAATTGTATCTCAATAAAAATAGCATGAGCAGGTCGTCAGCAGGCAATGCAGTTATCACTACCTGTTATCCAAATCCAATAAGAAAAGCCAAAAATCGAAGTTATAACAGCACAATTGGAAAATGTATCCCAAAGCTAAACACTGCACACAAAGACATAGTAACATGGCATGGTCACGAGATAAAAGGTGCTCATGGGAGGGAAAGGGAAGATCTGTAACCCATGTGGTTATTGGCGAACACTGTTGCTATGCACACATGATTAGAGAATAGCCATGCTCTCATAGTTGGAAGGTGGGTGCCTTGGTGGGTGAGGGGGAAGTGATGGAGGGGGTGAAGAGCAAAGGAGCCCTTCATGATGTGTGTTGTGCAAAGTCTATCTCACTAGTCGTGCATGTGCCATGCTGCACTTTCAACTCAAAGTCACTATGGCCAGAGTTTTAATAGATTTATTTTAGCAGATGGTTTAAAGGTACTTAAATTCCGAACTAGTAATGTGTGGCCATTGTAGGGTACGATTGGAATGTTGGCAAAATTGCTGATGTCATATTTATATTTTGGTTGGGTGACATTTATTAATAGCGTATTTCTTTTCAACAGTTTTTGAATTGAGTTAGGTGTGCTTATATTTTAATTTTCTTTACTAAAACAAATTTGTGTTAAAGTTTATTTATATTATTTTATAAATTTTCCGTATAGAATTTAATTTTACATGTTGGTTGCATGAAAGATATGCTTGTGAAATGGCGATCATTGTTGACCTATGAGCTCAGTATTTTACGTTGGTTTAATAAACAGTGCATTAGAGTTTTCCATAAACAACATTTGTGACGTACTCTTTAAAGTTAGTGTCAAATGTATCATAAATTTGTTGTGAGTTTTCCCCAAACTGGTGAAACGCATTATACTGTGCATTTTCCATTCTTTGAATGTTTGTCTCAATCCGAATGAGTTACAATAAACATTTTTCTACATAAATACAAGTGAATACAAAAATCACAAAATATGTCACCTATGTTCATAAACAATAATTACTTGTGAACACAGGAAACAGTAAACGTGCACAAGGTTGTTTACGTGTTTTGTTGTCGGTGATTGTCACATGATAGGTTTGAAATCAGAATGGTGAATTGTTTTTATCTATAAGTTTGTAATCAAAATGGTGGATTGTTTTTATTTATAGGTTTGAAATAAAAATGGTGGTTTGTTTATATCTATACATTGGTTCTGCAATATATAGGATTAATTTTACTTTTAAAACATGCCCTGTTACACCTTATTCTTTCAAGAAACAAAATTTATGTGAATAGAAGTTTTGCATTTGGGTGCTTTGCTATGCGTTCAGGTTGGTATAAACAAATTTGTTTATAAACATGAAAATTTATAATTTATGCCCATCACAGAGTTAATTTTGAACATTAAAATGTTACTAATTAACTTGTAAGTATAAAATAATTGTAAATACAGTCAGTTTTTATACAAAGTCTTCTCAATTTTATATATTGAAGAATGACTCTCAACTATGTGCAATATTTTATTTTTTTGTCAAATTGGCAGAAAATTATTTGCAATTTACACATTGGCAGAAGTGCCAATTTGATCAACATTGCAAATTATGCAGAAGGCTATTTCAATTGGCACAGGTCTAGTAGAAGCACACTATTACAAAACATTGCTTTAGTGACAATTTTAGAATTCACAACTTTGTTCTACATTAAATTCACAGTTTATATATTCATTCAGAACAAGTGCCTTTCTGTGTACTCGCTTGCTGTAATGATAGTATCGCTCTTTCTTAGAGTTAAAGCAGTGTAAATGTTTTAAATTTTTATCTGCATTGACATTGTGTAGAGAGGTCATAAGAATGTTGATGACTTTTCTGCCCTCATGAACACAAAGGGAAGGAATAGTAACTAGTGGCATCCCTACTTCCCTTCAATATGGTACTGCCTATTTGCTCCCCCTCCCGACCATGGTTGGCTATCGTGTTGGTGCTAGACAAACCACATTCTTGGAAACAAACTTGGGTGAAAAAAAATAATTGATTGCATGAACATTTGGAAGAGAGGAGGTGGCAAACAAGTGCCCAAGAAAAACTGATACAGAAATACAGCAACACAGAGAGAGAAGGTATTGATTGTATGAACAGTTGGACGAGGGGAAGTAGCACATGAGGGACAGCAACAGAGAGAGAAAGTAGATTTTATGTTCAGCAGTTGGTTTATCATCTGCAGGGTATCCTTCAGCCTTTCACTTTGTTTACATTTCAAATGATGACAAATTAAGGATGCAGCGGTATTTTGGGAATAAAAGGTACCCGTAATTACACTAATTTAGAAGCTGTATCATTCAAATGGTTCAGGCAAATGTAATGTGTTTATTTTCAGTCCTCGCCTGCATTTACTGATGAGGGACAGCAAAAAGTGTTTCTCTTAATTGTTAGTGATAATCAGTTACTATAATTTTAATAATTGTTACATGAATGATGGTCATGTGTTAAACATGAAGCTGTTAGATGTTCTAGATTGTATTTCACTGTCAACTTGTCAGCTTCTGTGTGCTAAGGACATACAGAAAACACAAACACAGGGATCCCAGGAAGTGAATGATAACACTTCATGAAATGCTGCTATACAGTCATTTTCGATTATAACGATAATTTGCTGTAGCAATAATTTATCTCTCCAATGTTAGTTATAGTGAGGTTCCACTGTATTTTTTGTAATGAGAAACTGTTTTTTCTGTGGCAATTAGTTTCAAAATAATGCAACCAAGTGTATAGTATAATTTAATAGTTTTCATCAATTTTAATAGCGGTTACTGTATTTACCAGAATACAGAATTATCTCAAAAATAAGATAGTGCTGACTTTTTTTTTACTTCTGTCTACAAGAAAAATTAATTTCTACACAGATAACTGGGCTGTGTAATTCAGTAGCATAACTTTATCTTAACACCTTAATAATGGTTTAACATGGCCAAAATTTTTGCACTTTATAATATTATAATATGCAATATAGAGTACATCTCAAATGTACTAAAATGAAGGAAGCCAATCCCTATTTTTTTCTAATTATAAGACCTAATTTATGTTTTTAAGATATTATTGAGTTGATTGTATTATGAGACACATACCTATTAAAAAACCTATGACTTGCTACTACTCAAGAAAAATTTTTAAAAACATTGATTTCAAAATGTTTTTATGTGCATATAAGATGACCCTCACTGTTTTGGAAGTAAAGTATGGAATTAAACATAGTCTTGTGTATTTTGAATGGCATCAGTGTTGATTGATAACTATGTGTTTTTTTGCAGAATTGTGAAGGTGAAGAAGAAGCAGAGGAAACACACTTCCAGCGCAGTCAGCATCTGGAAGACGTGCGAGACCTAAGCAGCAAAGAGTCTGCAGTGGAAACAGAAACAGATATAAGCACAGGACCTTCCCACAACCGCTTAGAGAAGATAACAAGATTTGCCAACAGTGCCCATATCCTTCATGAAAGAAGAAAACGGAAATCTATGTCTTTGGAAATTAATTGTGATTCTGATGCTACTCCCCTGGATGATCGTAAGACGGATGAGGGGGCCATGTTACAAACTTCCCCAGAAAGTTACTTGGTTACACCACATAGAAAACGCAGGCCAGGTTTTTACAATTCTCCTGCACAAAACCCACCATTTGTCCCACTGTGTCCACCGTACTTGGACGATTTCCCACAGATGCAACATCACAATAGCAGCGGCAGTAGCAACGTCCCGGCTCGAATCATGCCAGCATCCGTGTCTACATCTGCAGTTGCACAGTACCTTGACAGAGACAGGGCTCCATCGCCCCATACCGCTACGCTGCATGGTCAAGAACACCAAGTGGTTGCACATCAAAGAATAAAGGACATAAAATATGAACCAGTCAGTGCAGATGGTTCTCTGCAGACCTCCACGAGTGATGTTCCATGGAGTAGGTGGTCATTATGTCACACGCCTGTTTCTTGCTCGTTAGATAACAACAGTGGCAATTTTACAAAAATAGGTGCATCTCTGAACAGTATTCGTATCAAAGCAGAAATTTCTGCAAATACGAGTGCAGCCAGTCCGATGAAACCGTCAATGAAATCGCTTCCCGTACGAGAGTATCGCTGTGAGTATTGTGGTAAACAGTTTGGAATGAGTTGGAATTTAAAGACGCATCTACGTGTTCATACGGGTGAGAAACCATTTGCGTGTCGCTTGTGTGTGGCCATGTTTAAACAGAAAGCTCACTTATTGAAACACTTGTGCTCGGTGCATCGTAATGTGATTAACGATGGTGCAGATGGAAAATTTAACTGTTGTTTCTGCAATATGGTGTTTGACACTCTGCAAGACTTGATAAGACATTTGTCTGGCCCTCACAATAGTTTGTTGCTGAGTAAAACACTGCCTGAATGATAGTTTGAGGCTGAACCAGTAACATTATAGGAATAGCATATATAACTGGAAGAAGATACGTGCTGATTTCAATACAATTGGTTTTTTATGCAGCAGTGATATTAGGGATTAAAATTATTGTGATCAGATTGACTGACATAGAGGCAATTACTACAGTGCATACTAAAGGTGCAGTTTCATTTCTGAACTTCACATTGTATGTTCAGTTTTGACTGCATGATTTTTCAGACTTCTGTTTCAGATACAGTCACACAAATAAAATGATCAAGTACCTGTGCTTGATAACAGTTTTTAATGTACATTACAATGAGAGATGTATTACAGGCATGATGTTTTTAATTTTGATAATGGTTGTTTTGTTACAACTTTGAATGGGTTACTGCCATGCAGTATAGCTTTTTGGTCTGAAATGCTTTTCTCCTGTGTGGTTGGTATTTTCACAATAATGCTGTATTTTATAGTAACCTGTAAAACAAATACACAACAGTTGTATAATTTCTGCTCTTTTAATGTGTCTAGTCTTACTGTTAAGGTTTTGTCCACCCAACTCAACTAGTCAGCTAACAGATTGACAGGTTTCATGTATATTCTAAAACATAAAAGCCAATAAGTTTCTGCCTGAAATTAGCACCAGCCACATGGGGGATGGCTCAGTTCATGCCTGGTTTTTTCTTAGTGCCTCCTAACTGTGTTGAACATGTTCAAAGTTTATGCTTTTGTGCAGCAGTGTTAATGGTTCTATTGACCATGTGGCTTGCTATTGCAGCCATCTAGTGTTATTGCTCTCTGAAGTGTCTATCTTGGGGCCTTATGAAGGGGTAGGTCCTTTTTCATCGTTACGATTAATATCTACCATGTTTATATGCTGTGCCTTGAGCAAAATACTCCACGTAGTTAGTGCTGTACCGGAACAGTGTTTCAGTTGTTATCGTTTTGTAAATGATGATCGAGAGAATATTTAGTGTGTATGGGCCCGAAACTTGGTTCCACCATGACACATTGCTAGCTGTGCTAGCAAGATATTGTGATAAGTGTGCCTCACCATTCAGATGTGAGGGGAATGGATGTGTGCGTATTTCATGCTTGCATCACAGCGTGTTTCGTCTTATTTATTAATTATTTTCCAAGCTGTTTGCCCGTAATGAATTGTATGTAATAGCAATCGTGCTTGGTAAATGTAGTAAATTTATTTATTAGGTATTTAATTTACAGAATTTAATTGCCCCTTTCGATTAGCACATAGTAAGAATGTAAATGTTACTAGGGCTACTACACGCAGTATCTTTTCAATCACATGTTCCATGCAATTAAGGGTGCACATAACTTTAAAATAATAATTTATTACTTGTTTTGTTAAGTAATAAAGCAACTTAATGTGCAGCAAGATGAAATAAACATTTTGAAATAGTACAAATATAGGTATTCGTGCTAGTAAAAGGCTTGTATGGAAATGTGATCATATTATATCTTATTTTTAAATGAGTGTTTGTGCAGTATTGTTAATTAAAGATCACTATATAGAAAACACTTGGTGCAAGAACAGTTTTATAGCAGAGAAGTTTATAGATTAACTATATTTTTTTAAATTTTAGTTTCAAGTAAAGCAAAGCATTTAAAGAGAAATATGGGCTTAAACATTCACATTTTTTCACCCAAATTTTTGCACCTATAATGAAGCAGCGCATGTTTAGTTAGTGATATCAGATATTAAAAGAGTTGTGATTTCCACTAAATTAGAGACAGTAGTAAATAATTAGTAATTATTTTTGCTTAAAATTGTACAAATTAACTCAACAGTTTGTTGTTTACAGAATAATTTAAATAAGGTTTTTATCCAAAGGGATGACTTATTAGGCTGGGATTATGACAACTTCCTGTTACATATATCATGCTACACTTTCACATGTACGTAAAACGTGGTCTTTTTTGGGTGGTATATTATGCTGCTTGATGTAAGCACATAAACTTTGTGTACTGTATAAAATTGTTGGGGATAAGTTTTGTTCTTCAGCAACGACATCGCCATAACCTCAAGAACGAAATGTCTCTGGGAGATGTAGATATGTTTTTTAAGTACATGGAATAAATTGTCTCTTATAAATTTGGATCTGCTGAGAAAATTAAATTGTGTTTAATGAAATAGGACCATTAAAAATTACAAACTTAATTGTAATCATTCTGCATTTCATTCAAATATTTTTCACCTCCGAGAAAAATATGTAATAAACTGTGGCACTCTAAAGCTCCCTAAATATTTACAAATTAATAAAGAAAAGAATAATTGTATCCTAACTTCTATAACCCTTTCTTCTTCATTCCTGGGAGAAAGTCACATATGTGGTAAATTAATAATAAAGCCATGAAAAGCAAAATATCATCCCTATTGTGATTGGCCAGTAAGATCACATGGTGAAGAGTCACATATCACACAAAAGTTAGACATTGGTAAGCTTTCTCATCACGTGAACATTACATGAAATGTTCGTAATAGGTCTCCTTGAAACACACTAGCCAAAGTGTAGCTGGCAGACTTGTTACATGTTACGTGAAATGTGAAGTCGTCGTAATCCCAGCATTAGAGTGAAACTTTTTTATCTTTCTGTTGTCATTTGAAAATAAGAACACATGTTTTAAATCACACCATTGCTTATACCATTGCAATGTTTCACTATTGTCAATGAACATATTTTTTCTGTAAAATTAGAAGTTGTACCTGTGCCAGTGTTTGTCTAGGAATTCTATTGCTGTCAAATTTATTGGCATGTACGCTGAAATGTTATATAATGAGGCCAGCTTTGCTTTGAGTGTGTATATGTGGGTTTTATGCCTTCATTTTTGTATGTACAAATTCCCAAAATATTAGCACTTTGTGATTTTAAAGGGTTGTAAACAACTTGGCTACCGATTCTATGATTATGTTTCAAGTTGTATCACAGTTAGCTATTATAAGTTTGGCCTCCTAATGTGTGCAACACAATCATTGTCACCAGGGATCTATAAGCAATTCAGCTGTTTGTTGCTCCTGTCACTTCTGCAGCTGCACTCATAAATACACACTTACTTTTACAGGAGTATCATTCTTATGTGCAGATGTCACTCATACACTGTTGGGACTGTACATTCCTTTGCTCTCATTTTTCAGTCTGCCAGAGAGATTGTTCTTATTAACCCCATTAAGATAACCTCAGGTTGCCATATAAGAGCACAGTTGGTGCATCTTTCTGTAGTGTCAAACTCGGACAGAAGTTTAGGTTCAGAACAAGGATAACACTTTTTAATTCAAAATTCAGACAATCCCTCAAATTCAGAAGTTTGAATATTTGGGCTATATTTATGTCATATATTTTACATTGTTTCACTCTTCTAATTATTTGAGATTAGTATTTCATAACTGTATGTTTTCATTATGTTGTGTGGTTTAAAATCATGTCAAAATAATTTTTGTTATTTAGTTAAAGTACTTTAAAAAATCTTAATTTTCTTAAAATGGACATACACATGTGTTCATTTAGTAACCACTTGTTAACATCAGTGTGGAAACATGATCTGTTTGATGGTGGTGTTCTGACTATTGTCACCTTTTTAATTTAGAATTTTCCTGTGTCATTTGCTTACAGAAAATTTAATCAATATTAATGCTCCTTAAAATTTAATTTAGTGTTGAGTGTTTTTGTGAGCTGGAATTTAAAATGTCACCGGTTTCGAAACATTTTCAAGCATAATCAAATTATTATGTTTGAAAACATTTTCAAACATTATTCAATTACTCTACAAAGGCTGTTTGCATATTTCGCAGACTAAAATGTTGGTCAAAAGTCAACCATTTTTTTACATTTTATATATGGTGCTTTTGCACTGACTTCAATATTATATAGTTATAATAATACACTCATTTGTAAAAGAAATTGATCACCCTGATGGTGCCCTCACAGAAGCATGTAAGTGGGTACAGACATAGGACATGTATATATACAGAAAACACCAAAATATGGTACCACACTTGCATGATGTACTTACTATGGTGTTGGATCACTCATAGTAAGTTACGGTCGGGCATGGAGGCATGCATATGTTGGATGATCTCCCAGGAAGATCTTGTCACAGCTGGCACAACTGACCCTCCAAATCCACCGTGGTTGCTACTGGCTGAAATGCCGTCCAATCTGGTCCCAAATGTTCTCAACGGACAGGAGGTCTGGGGACCTTGCTGACCGAGGAAGCATGTTGACATCACAAAGATAGGTCAGAGAAACCTGTGATGTGTGAGGCCAGGCATTATCCTGCTAGAAAATGGGGTTTTTAAGTGGGGAGAGCACATGATCACAGAATTTCCTGGACGTGTTACCGCACAGTTATTATTCCTTCAACCACTACCAGTGGGGTCCGGGAATCGTAGGAAATGGCACCCCACACCATGATACCTCTCGTTGGGGCGATGTGCCACTCTACAATGCAGTGTGGATCACAGTGCTGGCCAGGATGTCTTCAGACTCAAATTCAGTGGTCATCTGTACCCAGACGGAACCATGATTCGTTGCTGAACACCACTTGTCACTAATCTACAAGCTGCCATTCTTCTCGTTCCTTGGAGTAGGCCACGTGTGCTTGGCGATGCCCAAGTCGTAATGGTAGATGTTATAACGGTTGCCGCGACAACAAATCCCACTCTTCTAGCTGCATAAATATGGTACTGGTCGGGACAGGCATATCCCCAGCTGCTGTGACATGTTCCTGGATGGAGTGCTTACAGCATGTCACATGATGAAACAATTCTCCCTGCTGGTGGTCTGCCAGGTTTGATCTGAGCCTTAAGATGGGTGTGTGTACCCTCCTTTTTCCACTGCATCCAACACCATCTCACAGTATAGGCAGAACGGTTCAAGTGGTGAGCAACGTGTCGATAAGTCCAACCTGCTTCTCAGAGGTCGACGATGCGGCCTCTCTTTAATGAATGAGGGAGGGACATGTATGCTCTCTATTGGCACATCTGCACAAGTAAACCGCATTAAACCTAAATGGGACTTGTCAGGCTATGATGATACTGTGTGTCAACCATCATTGTGCTTGCAGAATTTGTTCATGGTAGTCAATTTTTTTGCAAATTAGTGTGTTTCTGATATACTGTAAACAGGGAATATCAGCTGTCCCAAATTAATGTTTACAATCTTTTAATGTGAATAACAGAGAAACTATTAAAGACATTCTGATGGAACTGATTGTAATTGAAGCTATAAGGAGAAAGTTGGGTGTGTGTGTGAATGTTAATAACAGCCACAGATGTTCAAAATGTCTGCCGTCAACAGCAAAACATCGTCTGAAATGCTGTAGAACAGAATGACAAACAGTAACTATGGTTTCAGTGGGAGTGGAGGCATAGGTGATCACAATCCAATCACGATGCTCATGGCATCTACTGTCTGTGGTTTTGTAGTGTACACAGTGTTTTTCAGAGTTCCCAGCATATAACCATCTAACAGCGTTAAATCTGAAGATCTGGGTGGCTCAACACTTCTTCGTCGGCCTATCCACCTCCCAACAAATGTTTTATCCAGCAGCAAACATACATCTCGATGGTAATGTGGCAGTAATCATCATCTGGGTAGAGTTGGTGAACAACTGGCACAGTGTTTTCCTGCCACATGGTACAATACCTTTAACCTTTCACCATTCCATCAAAGAAGACAAGCCCTACAATTTCTCTAGCAGACATACTGCATGCCACTGTTAACCCAGGAAGCTTAACTGATTACTCTGCCACAGTGTAGGGATTTTCATTAGCCCAGTACACATAGTTGTGGCAGTTGACAGTTCCATTAAATTTAAAGCTTTACTCATTGGACCAAACAATCACATTAGAAAATGTTCATTGTCGTTGCACATGTTCATAATCAACACACAAAATTTGACATGCCTATCTGGGTTGTCTTCATTCAAAGCGTGAAGTAAAATAGGAATGTAGGGACTCCACTTAACTTGCTTTAAAATGCGAGGGGCATTTGATTTTCTGACACCTGATATGCACAGTTTGCAGTATGGACTTAGATTAAGGGGAAACGTCTGAAAATCTGCAACACAGTCCCCACACTTCCTTCGCCCATTGTCATCCTCTTCCTGATGCACCATCGTTTTTTCGCATCACACAAAGTTCCATCCTTCTCAAACTTATCACACAATTGTGTCATTGATACATGTGATGGTGGTGCAATATCAAATTCTGGCCTCCATCGTCTGCACCACAGCCATGTGCTCACATTTCCGGTAATACTTTTAAATCCACTTGCATTGCTCACAGGTCAACCTTGCCACCCCCATCTCTAAAATTGTAATGCTGCTGCTTGTGGCTGCAAATGTAACTGACAACAGCAGAATGGCTACATGCACTCGCACACACCTAGCATTGTCCTTATAGCAGTAAATACAGTTCCATCAGATTGTCTTAAATAGTTCTCTGTTATTAATGTTCAAAGAGTGTAAATATTAATGTGGGACACTTGATACTTTTCACTAGCAGGGAAATGCTTTCATTATTAAAATTGTTTGTTTTGGTGCTGTTTGTGAAAGCGATAACAAATTGTAACTGGGCATTTTATAACCTGGAATTTATTATATCCATGTAAAGTATTCTTTTTTGCACCAAATGGCATTGAAGCAAACATTTTTAATTGTTGAAACATTACTTCTGTGGGTGCAAAGTATCCCAGGTGTACTGTATTGTGATTAAAAATTATTAATTGTTTTGTGAAAAAAATTTATGAAGGAAAAATTTTTTTAGGCAAGGTTGTGAATTTAGTATTTTAGTCAATTGGAGAGCGTTCAATGTTAAAGTAAAAAACTTATTTTACCAACATCTATCCCTACGTCTTTTTCCTTTTGTACCCCTAACATTTATATAAGTACTCACATAACCAGTGATTACATTGTGTTCTTATTTTTATTTGATTGTGGGATGATACACATGTGTATTACAGAAATGTTTGCATGCATAATTTTTTGAACATACTTAGTAAATACTGATATGTGTATTTTTGACTGTATTGAAAACTGGTTGGTGTGAATCTCTTAGTGAAAAACTATAATAAATTATAAATAATAAAGCGAAAATTTTTGGAATATTTTGTAAATCTATATCAAGTTATTGTAAAAAAAAAATAAAGATTGTAAATCATGATCTCAATTATTTGTTTTGTTGGATTGAAAGTGTTTATTTTTTTATTTATCAGATTTAATTAAATAGAATGACATCACAGGAAAAGGATTTAAATATAAATTTAACTAAAATTGTTATGGAGAGTTGTACCTCTAAAATACCATTTTATTTACAAGTTTGTCATTTCTGTAAAAATTGTTCTGGGATGTCAGAAAGGTATAAATTGTAAGTTCATAATTTGAAACAAATTTAACAGAGCCTCTACTGACTATGATCTGGAATTAAAACATGTTTTCAAATTAGTTCTTAAGTTCTTATAAAAGAATTTAATAGTTTGGCAGCAAGTTGAATACATTGTAATAAATATTATCAAATTTATTTGGCTGTAGTTGTGGAGTTATAATTAAATTTTAAAATACTCTGGGGCATATTCATTTCAGTAACCCATTTATCTGTTTTGTTATTAAAAATCTTGTGTCCTTTAAGTCAACTTTCTGAAGGGAAGCTAGGTTTATGAGATAACTAACCTGTGTGTCCCTGTATGTATCAGTCTTAATTTGAAATAGTTTTTCACTCAAGTTCATTAAGATTTCAGATTGGACAATACGCAACACATTTGCATGATAGTATTTAAACATATTGATAAATACTACAGAATAACTCTTAAATTCTTAACCTTTTTTTTTTCAAAATACATTTTCACCATTTTTTGGTAAAAGAAGTTAAGAATTTAGGAAATGTTGGGGTTCATATATTTTTAACATATTGGGGTATATAGTGTAGAAACTGTATTGTTAACATAGTGTAAGATTTATCACACATACACATAATTATGCATGGATTATGTTATGACTATATTCTTTTGTCTTATGTCAGGTGCTAATTAATGCACTTTTTAGCCTTTTGACACAAGAGAAACTTATTTTTTACACATTGTCAGGTTTAAGCAGGCAGTTACTCCACTGATTGCTCCAGACATACAGCCAGTGTGATTTTAGCTCCAACCACTTACAAAAGTACCCTCAACAGGGGTGGCTTTGTCCCACTTTCTTCAAGTTTTTTACTTTGTGTTGAAAAATATATAGTTCCAGCATTTAATTATTTTTTTACTTAAAATGCAGGGTTTTGCAAACATTTTCATATGTCATGTTGTAAGTTTGGAATTATATGTATCTTGCAAAGTATTTCAGAAAAAGTGGTACAAAGTCATCTGGGCTTGGAGTGTCTTTGTCCCACACCACAAATCTGCTTGATTTAAGGTTCAATTTTTGTGACAGGACACAGTGGCACCTTTTAAATAGTTCCCAAACAATGAAAAAATTGTTGTTAGAAACACAAATTGTGTAGATGAATTGATTTAGTAAAGTAAATGCAAGAAGTGCATATTATTTTTTAAATCTAGCAACACTAATGGTGACTTAAAAATTAAATTACAAACATTATTGATTAATGATTACATCTGAAAATCACTATCATATTAAATCAAATGTAAATGTCCAACTCTGAAATGTTGAAGAAATTAGTTCTCTTAGAAGAAACAGGTTTGCGAGAGACCATTTTCTGTATGATACAATCCCAGGAATACTGCATTTTGTCTTCTTTTTACGGCCAATGTCATATTTGCTTTCCTTTGCCCATACACCTCACTATTGGTTCAGTGCATAATTTATTTCTTCAATTTGTCCCAGATATTTTGAGGCATTGTACGAAACAATTACAAAGTTATCCACTTTATAGTGCAGTTTACATGTTTATTGACCACCTGCATAACTGGAGGGGACACCCACATCATCTTTGAGTCTGTGAAATCCTCAGAGCATACATCAGACTCTAAAATCATATCTGGATCCGATTCTTCTGAAGTTGTTCCTTCTTCATCTACAACTGCCACCGGCTTTGGTTGTTTCTTTTTACTGGTACCTTTTGATCACCACTTATCAGTTGATGTCTTTGGTGAGACATCCTGAACCGTAATGCTCTTACCTAGTGGAACAGTGACCTTTCATTTTTCCTGATGTTGCTGGTTCCACCAAACAGCACTTTTAGTTTAGCTTCTAAGGAGTCAATGAATGCCACACCAATGAATTAATGAATTCAGAGTTGATATCACTAGTAGCATTAGGTAATATGTTAAGTAAAGTCTGTTTACCTACAGGCACAATTCCACATTTTGTGTTTGGTTTGGCATGATTTCAAGGAGCAGTTGCTTCAACAAAACTGGAAGTTTCTCTTTTGGAATACCAAATGCCAAGTTTGTTTCAATGGTCCAAATAGTGCGCATTCTTGACCCACTCTAATATACTTGGTTATAATTTAAATACCACTAGTGCTAGGCCCTTGATACTTAGAATACACAAAGGCAATTCGGGTGTCTTATTTTCTCTGCTCTTCTTGATCATCTCCATCAATTGTCCAATCTTTCGACAAATATTCCAATTTTCCTCTGCAATACTCATCAATCCTCCCACACAATCCTCACCAATCCTCCAAAATCATCACTAGTCCTTTACAATCCTCATCAATACTCACTAATCCGCACAAATTTCACCAATCCTCTGCAATCCCCATCAATCCTCAGAAATCCTCCACAATCCTGAGGAATCCTCCATAATCCTCTGCAATCTGCAAAAATCCTCGTAAACCCTCACCAATCCTCCTGCGCAATCATCATAAATCCTCTTCTTCAAACATCATCAATCCTTAACAATCTGCAACAAACATCAACAATCCTCAGAAATGCTCCTCACCAATCCTCAGTTGTCCTCTACAATTGTCACCAATCCTCTGCTATCCACATCAATTGTCACCAATCCTCTGCTATCCACATCAATCCTCACCAGTCCTCTGCAATCCACACCAATCCTCACAAATCCTCATCAATCTGCACCAATTGTACACTGTCCTCATCAATCGTCACCAATCTGCACCAATCCTCCTGTAATCCTTAGCAATTATCCTCTAAAATTCTCCAAAATCTGAACCAGTTCTCACCAATGCTCAGCATTCCTCCGCACTAATCCCAACCCATCATTAGAAATACTCTTCAATCCCCACCAATCCTCCACGATCTGCACCAATCAGCACTAAATGCTCCAAAATCAGCACTGTATGCACCACAATCACTCCACAATTTCTCCGCAATTGATCTGCCTGCTCCACAATCGGCACCATACGCTCTGCATTCAGCTCCATATTCTCTGCAATCACTCCAAATTCCTTACCAATCCTCTACAATACTCCTCTGAAATCCTCACCAATCCTCCTCTGCAATCCTCACCAATCCATCAATCGATCCTTTGATCATTCCTTTGGTTTGTTTTATGTCCCCACCTATATGTAGGTATAGAAATTACATTAATTCTCCAACATTCTCCAAATTTGTACGTTTGATAGAATTAATTTTGTGTATGCAATACACTATACATATATTTTTATACTTGAAATCTTCATTAATATTCTGTATACGTATCTTTACTTTACTAGTCGAGTGCTCATAGCTGATCAGTATTTAGAACTGATGGAGGTCTATTATGAATTTCATCAATTTCACGCTAAAGTCTTGCATGTGTACATTGCACACAAACTGACTCTACTATTTGTCGCAGGCCACTCATTCCATCTTTAACTGCTGCATCATAATTGCCTGTGCAATGAGTACCCATCGATGCTGCAAGAGGTATTGGCGAAAACACTTGCTAGCTCTCAAAAAACCAATCCTTGCAGTTCATGATGTGGTTCTTCAATGTGTCGGCTTGCATAACGTGCATGTGGCCACTATTGTTATGATTTCTCATGCGAAAGGACACTTTGTACAGATAGTTGTTTCTTGTCGACAAGCATTTTGATCAAAGGTGAAAACTCTTATCGCAGAATTGGCACTAACGACAATCAGGTAGCGATGATGCAGGTCGCGTCTCCATGATCGTTAAAGGTCAAAGGTTGTCTTTCGTATTAGCAATTCATATGCCCACTAACAAATAATAACAAACACCAAGTTGGGGTAGATAAGTATAAATGGAGCATATTTCATCAAGGAACCAATAGTATAGCGTCCATATTTAACCTGTTAATGGTAGTGGCAATGTGCAGGGATGGATATGCAACCTTGTGTATGTGGTATTGAAACCAGCCTGTGTGCAGGTCTGCGTGCCTAATAACACCGCTCAGTACCACATGGTCGCAGTCTCGGAGGTGCTACGTATCTACAGTTCCTGCTGGACATGTTACCGGAATACTTGGAGGAAATTCCTTTAGATGCTCGCGAAGCGATGTGATTTCAGCAGGATGGGCCCCCTGCCTCATTTCCCCATTGCAGTTCGCCGGCACCTCGACATGCACTTTCCGAACTTGTGCATCAGTAGGGGGGCCCCATAGCATGGCCACCACAATCACCTGATCACACCACTTGACTTCTAGCTGTGGGGTCCAATCCAATTGATGGTGTATGCCACCCCTCTTGACACAAGTGATGCGCTCAATATGCCAGAAACATTTGCACATGTACGTCGCAACATGCTTCAGCGCTGCACCGCCTGTGCGACTGACAGTGGCAGACACTTTGAACAGAGACATCGAACAGACACTCTTGTCCCCATGTCTTCAGCCAAAATGTGTAAATAAAGTGCCATTTCATTGCACTGCCTGTAGTCTAGTTGTGATTGCATACCCATCCCTGCATATTGTCACTGCCATTAGCGGGTTAACTGTGGACGTTAGATTATTGATTTCTTGATGAAATATGCTCAATTTGTACTTATCTACCTCTCTCTGGTGTTTATTATAATTTGCTCGTTAACATCCGGTATAGCGAGAGAATGCTTCCAAATCGATTTTAACATCTGAACATCAACTAAGGTATTAGCATGCATCGTAGCTCGTTATATATATATATTCGCCCATCACTCGGAAAAAACCAGTCGATTTTTTCTATGACCGAGAGAAAATTAATATATTTTTAATGTGTCGTGTTGACCACTCAGGACCATAAGCCATGCCCACCCGAGGTATATTGCTTAAATCTTTGTACCACTTGTACATGAATACGAAACAGAAATTAACGCACTAACTGCGCTAATATGTTACCAAAATTTGTGCCATTAATTAATTTGCAAACCTCGTACACCTCTATATTATTCTGCGAAAACTTCCGTTTCGCCTTTATTATATATTCGTGAAACATTCTCCCACGACTGAGTAAAAATTGAAGAGTTTTTCCAAAGTTCGAAAGAAAATTTATATTTTTATATTTTCGGGTTTCGAACTGAGGGATCCACACCTTGCTTAACTGATAGATATAGTTTAAATATTTATACCGGGAGTATGTAATCAGTCAGAAATTCACGCACAAACCTTGTTAATAAGCTTCTAAAACTCGTGCCATTAATAAAATTGCAAACCCCTTTTTTAAATTCTGACTCCAGAATTATTATTCTAAAACTTCAGTTTCGCCTTCGTTATATATTCCTGTAACATTCTCCTATTACGGAGTGAAAACTGCAGATTTTTTTCTAAATCCAATAGAAAATTATAATTTTTGATAGTTTCGGGTGTTGAACTGAGGGCCCCACATCTTGTCTAACCAGTGGATATTGCTTAAATGTATACATTATGTGCGTTTAAGCACGTAAACATTCAAACTAATTACGTACAAAATTCTGTAAAAAAAATCAGAATCTCGGTTCGGTATTGGACTATGGGTACTATATCACATTATATCATATTTATTCTTAGTCCAAAATTTGTTTAACATCCTTCATTATATGTTTTATAAACAATACATTTATGCAGAATATATTCCAGCGATTTGTAATACGTTGTCACTTAGGTAGTTCTTCCATGGGAAGTGAGTAGAATGTTTATGGCACAGAGGTCCCTGGCATCGGAGCTGGGAGCCATCAGTCATGACATCACAGGCGAGGGACGCGGACACGTAGGGTGGTCATGTTGTGACATCATAGTCATCTTCAATTCCCATGTGCCTGGAGCGACTATACCATTGAATAACCCCCTAAGTGACATCTTGTTAAAAATCGCTGGAATAAGTTCGGTATAAATGTATGGTGTATGAAACATACAATGTACGCTGCTAGATACATTTTGGATTCTGATAAAGTAAAGATGGTAATGTGTGATATAAGGTCTACAGTTCGAATACCGAACCGAGTTTCGGTAATTTTTAACGAATTTTGTAAATGATCTTATGTCTGTTTACTTGATATTACACAACTAATATATATATATATATTTAAGCAATATCCATTGTTTAGGCATGGCGTGGGACCGAAACTGTTAAAAACAATAATTTTCTATCGGACTTATAAAAAAAATTTGCTGTTTTCACTCCGCGATGGGATAATGCTTCAGGAATATGCAATGAAGGCGAAATGGATGTTTTAGNTTAAGCAATATCCATTGTTTAGGCATGGCGTGGGACCGAAACTGTTAAAAACAATAATTTTCTATCGGACTTATAAAAAAATTTGCTGTTTTCACTCCGCGATGGGATAATGCTTCAGGAATATGCAATGAAGGCGAAATGGATGTTTTAGAAGAATATTTATGGAGTCGGAATGAAATAAGGGGTTGAAATTTTATTAATGGCACGAGTTTTAGAAGCTTATTTAGCAAGGTTCGTGCATGAATTTCTGACTGATTGTGTATTTCCTATATAAATAACTAAGCCATATCTATCAGTTAGGCAATGCGTAGAGCCCTTTGTTCGAGACCTGAAACCATACAAAGAATAATTTTCTTTCGGACTTAGGAAAAAATCTTTTGTTCTTACCCAATCATGGGAGAATGTTTCACGAATGTATAGTAAAGGCGAAATGGAAGTGTTATAAAAATAATATAAGGGTATACGAGGTTTGAAAATCGATTAATGGTGCGAGTTTTCGAATCTTATTAGTGCAGTTCGTGCGTTAGTTTCTGTTTCATATTCATGTGCAACTAGTACGAAGTTTTGAGCAATATACCTCGGGTATGCATGGCGTAGAGTCCTGAGTGGCAAACCCGAATCATTAAAAATATATTAATTTTCTCTCGGTCTTAGAAAAAATCGGACAGCTTTTTCAGAGTGATGGGAGAATGTATATATAGAGATGTGATGCATGCTGATACCTTAGTAGATGTTCAGATGTTGAGAAGTTGACATCGATTTGGAATCATTCACTCGCTAAAAATGAAGATGAATTGCGAATATGAAAGCCTGCCTTTGACCTCAAGGATCATAGACCCGCGACCTGTATCATCACTACCTGATTGTCGTCAGTACTGATTTTGCATTAGTGTTTTCACCTTCGGTCAAAATGCTCGTCGACTGGAAAGAACTGCCTGTACAAAGAGTCCTTTTGCATGAGGAAAGATTACAAAAGTGGCCACATGCAAGTTATGCAAGGCGACAAATTGAAGAACTGCACGGATTCGTATTTTGAGGGTCAGCAAGTGTTGTCGCCAAAACCTCTTGCAGCATCGATTGGTACTGATTCCACAGGCAATTATGATGAGGCAGTTAAAGATGGAATAAGTTACCTGCAACGAATAGTAGAGTCGGTTCGTGTGGAATGTACACTTGCAAGACTTTAGCGTGAAATCGATGAAACTCATAATAAACTACCATCAGCTCTTAATACTGATGAGCTATGAGCACTGGACTATTAAAGTAAAAATCCGCATAAAGAATATTAATGAAGACTTGAAGTATAAAGATATATAGATAGTGTACTGCATACATAACATTAATCCTATCGAATGTACAAATTTTGAGACAATTGACGAATGAATGTATTTTATATACATACATATGGGTGGGGACAGACAACAACCCGAAGGATTGATCAATGGATCGACCGAGGGATTGGTGAGGATTGCCGAGGAGGATTGGTGATGATTACAGAGGAATGTGGAGGAGAATTGCAGAGGATTTGTGAGCATTGTGGAGCGATTGCAGAGTATATGGTGCTGATTGTGGAGCATATGGTGCTGCTTGCTGAGCAGGCAGACCTTTTGCAGAGCGATTGTGGAGTGAATGGTGAGTATTTGTGTGGTTGCTGAGGATTTGTGTGGATTGTGGAGGATTAGTGAGAATCATGGAGGATTGATGACTGTAGAGGATGGGTTCTGTTTGGTGAGGATTGGTGAAGAAAATTGCTGAGAATTACGAAGGAGGGTTGGTGAGGATTGCGGAGGATTTCGCATGACAGTTGGAAGATTGATGGATTGATCGAAATTTTGGACGATTGGTGGAATTATGACCAAGAAGAGCACAGAAGATAAGCCTAACTAATATCTGAGCTGCCCTTGTACATTCGAAGTTTCAAGGGCCTAGCACTATTGGTATTTAAATTATAACCAAGTATTCCTATAAGTGTTGGTAGATGCAGATTACATGTATGATAGTCTTGGATTGGTCACATATACATACCATGATTTCATTCAAAAAAAATCCATGCAGCATACTTACACCTACAAAACAGTCGACGCAGTGAATTATTTGCAGATTCCGACATCATGTAATAATTACACTTCAAGAGAGGAGACTGGGGATGAAGTAAATGAATGGCAGGCTTTTGCATGTTTCTGCAATACTCTATGTATAATTCCGGTACATATAAATAAATAAATGTTTAAAAATAAAGTTTTAGTTAGAAAAAGAATGGTTAAAACTGGATAATACATACATATATCCCATTTGACATAGCCTTTGCATATAAAAGTAAAATGGCTACCAGAAACACAAATATATGCTTGGAGGTTTAGTGGGCATAGCTGCCGAACTGCCGATATCCTTCGGGTAAGCCAGCAATCTGAAGTCGAGCCAGGCGGCTCCAAGTCCGCCGAAGAAACGAGCCTCCTTTCCCCATTTAAAAATGCATTGCGCCCGTAGCCCCATATACAGACTGCTAATTGTTATTGCATTTAAAGGAATTTTAATTCGATTTAGTTTATTATGATAATCCACCGGTCACCACTGTGAGATAGTGTCTACAGACGTTGATAACTGCAGGCCGTACATCACGTAGAGTAGGTTCTGGTCCTGCCAGATGATCAACCACCTGCCCAAACACTGGCAGATCTACGTGCGCAGTTGCATGAAGCATAGTGATGTGTTCATCAGGACACTATCCACCACATGTATGATGGAATGTCTCATCGCATCGCTGCCTGTATAACCGTGAGAGGTGGTTCTACCTCATAATGAAAGTGTGCTTCGCATATGCTGAACCACATGCCTTCTATGCGTGAAAGACTGAACACTACTCATTTGTACGACCATCTATCAGCTTATGATGGTTCAATAAAGTTCTTTGTAAGGAAAGTGGGTGTAGCGATTTCCACGCCCAGCAGAGTATTTAGTAATAGAACAACCTCGCACGAGTTTTCTAGCAACTGCATTTAAGCAGAGAACGGAACTCGACCAGAGTGTCTCACTCTGCCACCTGTAACGTGATGTCACGAAGTTATAAGCCCACAGCTGAGGTAAGGTTGCCGGCACTGAGAATGTAGGACAGAACCAACTCTCCAAAACCAAAACAGAAAATTGTTTTCTCACTCACACGTTACTCTCATACAATAATACACACTTTTACTGTTCACTTAACTTTATTTCTTTCTGACATTGTTATAATTCAACATAAAACATATATTTTTACCGGATTCATATCGATATTTGGATTGCATTGTATACAATAAATACTATAAATTCTCTACTTTGTCACATTTGTTCATAAATTATTATTTGTACGCTATGAAGTGTACTAATAATTATTTAAATTTTAAGAATACTTCTCTAATATCAAGTTTTATTGTGGCAGTGACATTTTTCTCTTTTTCAATTAAATCAAAATACAGATGAATGAAAGTACGTTCAAAATATTTACATAAACACTCTACAACAATATTACCTCAAACATAGAATTACCTAGTCAACACATATTAACAATCTAGTCATAATAATCATAAATAATACTGCTGAGAGTTTAGACTTTTATATGCTTTCATTCAGTACTGCATAAACAAAATACGCACATTAAACAGATACCTACAAACTCATATGTCTTAACATGATTCTACATTGAAGAAATATATTTTTGAGTTATCTTAGTACTTCCTAAAACATCTGTCCTATTCAGCAAATTGATTCTACCTTCAATGGAGAAGTCAACGATAGGGTCTTCAAAAAAGTCCTTTCCTTTTCCGGCAGTAATGTTCTGTACCTACCGATACAATATATTTACAGATTCATTGAACATTTAATAAGAATAGCATGCAGCATTTTTTCCAACTTTTGTAGGTCACCTGCAACAGCACGTCACTTCATTACCTACACTGCTGACAACTAAAACAGTTTCTTAGACTACTCTTTATTTGACAAATAACAACGTATTGCGATTCTTTTCTGGCAAAAGAAGGCACACACCAGCCTAGTAAAATATTTTTAAAAATCATTTATACAACAATTTCAATAAGTCAATTTTAATTACAAGCACAGCTTACCGAAGACTTTTAGTGTACACATGAATTATATTCGCTCATGGTAACTACGATATCGCTTGCAATTGTCAAAAGCCCTTGAAATCGCAACACACCACAGAAGTTTCTCTTTTGTGATACATTTTTGTGAAATAAGTGGGAACTTCATGCGGAAAGAAGGTAAAATAATGTTATATTTTGCAAGTTCTGCTGGCAAGTTCGCCTAGTGCATATTTTAATAGTCTGAACACAGGGCAAATGTTATCAGTGCGCTATTGCCAGTGTCTGTACAAACCAGACTGTTTTATTAACAGGTGGTCATTCTTGGCATTGTGTATTTTATTTCTGCCGATTGCATTGGGTCTGGTTTTTACTAAAAGGTTAACCATCAACATTCCACTTAAACACTAATACATTAGTTTCATAACATGAAGATATCTAATTCCTTGGTCCTCAAATTAGATTGTGGTTAGCTCTTACCAATATAAATAAATAACGATAAATATTTTTGACCAAACACGTTAGTTATCATTATTACGAGTGTTTACATTTCGCATACTTTTTCACTAACGAAATCAACAACAACCAAATTTACCAAAGTAACAAATAAGTAACATTACTGGCAACATTCCTTTTCTGTTATTATTTTGTAACTAACAAAAGTACATGTTTCTCTCGTGTTATTACTTCTGTATTGTAAATAAGGTTTACTGTAAATTATCTGTAGTGTGTAGTGTTATGGTAGCTCATTAAAAAAAAGCTTTTTCTATTTTTTTTTGCTCTGAGATTAAGGATTCCCATTTTTAATGTGCTTAAAGTTGCATTAAGTGGTTTTCTTTCTCTCTTCGTGATTTCAGTGCCAGGTCACACACTGCCATCGGGTGACTGACTTGTCTCTCTTATAAAAAGCAAATAAAACAAACAGAAAACCATCTTGATACTCGTATCATCCTCGTAAGCAGTGGAACAAAGTTTTTGGACGTTTACGAAGATTTAGAAATAATTTTCTCTCAGAACTTTCCTTTAGTTTCACGGGGATGTGTCCTACATATACAATGTGATATTAAACCCCCATTCATCTTCGCCAGCTACCTTCTTTCGACGGGGTGGAGTTCTGGACTCCAGACTCATGCGTTAAATCGATACATCGGCCAGTACACAATATTGTAAAAATACCGAAACAATTACACGGTCCAAGACAAAATAGCCCAATATATTGCATATGTACCACGATATTTGCGATACAAGCAGTATTCACGTAAGCAATATCTGTATCATATCGATATCGCGATATTTTCGATATTGCATCATGTCTTTAATGCAGTTGGGTTTATCATGATCTCGATATAGTGAGTGTGGTTTGGGGTTCGTGTAACAGCCACCCTTCCCCCACCCAATCCCTCATAGTGCTTTGCATGAAATTGCAAAATGTGTTCCCAATACATTTAGCCACGAAAAACTAAGACAAATTCAGAATGGACATTTGAAGACAAAAAGTGTATAGGGAACATACATTTGGGTCCTTCGACTCAGTCGTAAACGACCTTCTGAGACTGCTCTATCTGGAAGTGCGTTAGGTGGGCGAATGCGGAATTGAGACCAACTACTGAACCTAAATCTGCTACAGAGTTCAAATGAAACGGTCACAAGTTACAGTGCTGTAATCCGCGCTGCTCTATGCGTGTAAAGGAGGTACGATACTGCAGTACACGGGACTGTGAGCGTCGATCTTCGTCCAGTGAGTGCTTCGCTCGTACGATCAAACCTCTACTGGGGCTTCATCAGCTCTGAGCTGGAGTGTGGGTGGTCGGACCAGCTGGGAGAGGCCTTCGTCAGGACAGCCAGCTGAGGTCGAACACAGAACCCACAAACGCGAGGAAGGCATGCAGTCGCATGACCGAATACCAGTGGCGTTCGACAATCGCATCTACAAACAAACACGGTCGGCGTTAAACATTAACCACCTACGAATAAACACTGTCAGTATTTAACAATCGCCATCTACGAACAAATGCGACGGACGTTAAAAAATCTCTATCTACGAACAAACACAATCGGTGTTGAATAATCACCATCTACAAACGAACACTATCGGTATCGAACAATCGCCATCTATGACAAAAGGCGATTGTTGTTAAACAACCACTATCTACAACCGAATACGATCGGTGTTGAACGGTCTGCACTTTACGAAAAGACACGATCGTCACTGAGTAGCTACTATCTACGAACAAATCTGATCGGCATCGAACAATAGCCATCTATGACAAAAGGCGATTGTTGTTAAACAACCACTATCTACAACCGAATACGATCGGTGTTGAACGGTCTGCACTTTACGAAAAGACACGATCGTCACTGAGTAGCTACTATCTACGAACAAATCTGATCGGTATCGAACAATCGCCATCTATGACCAAAGGCGATTGTTATTTAACAACCACTATCTACAACCGAATACGATCGGTGTTGAACGGTCTGCACTTTACGAAAAAACACGATCGTCACTGAGTAGTTACTATCTACGAACAAATCTGATCGGTATCGAACAATAGCCACTTATGACAAAAGGCGATTGTTGTTAAACAACCACTATCTACAACCGAATACGATCGGTGTTGAACGGTCTGCACTTTACGAAAAGACACGATCGTCACTGAGTAGCTACTATCTACGAACAAATCTGATCGGTGTTGAACAATCGCCATCTACTAACAAACACGATCGGCGGGGAACAACAACTAAGATAGGTGTTAAATGATCACTGTCTATGATCAAACACAATCGCTTTTGGATAATTACCATCTAAGAACAAATTCAATCGGTACTGAACAATCTACATATAGGCCTACGAAGAAACATGAATGGTATTCAGCAGTCACTATCCACAAACACGGTCGGCATTGAACAATAGCCATCTACCAACAAACAAGATCGGTGTTGAATAATTCCTACACTGTACGAACAAACATACTAGGCGTTTTTTTCAATAACTAACACAATTGGCGTTGAAAAATCGCCATCCACGAATTAATACGATCACTATTAAAACATTTTACTCTACGAACAAACATGATCGGTTATGAGCAATTACCACGTACGACTAAATACGACGCGCAAAAAAGATCAGGTTTGAACAATCACCATCTACGAAGAACCACGATTGATATTAAAGAATTATCATGTACGAAAATAAAAGCGATCGCTGTTGAAAATCACTATATGCAAACGAACAGGAAACACGATCGGTGTTGAACAATCATCACCTACAAACACGATTGGCGTTGAACAGTCACCATCAACGAACAAACACGATTGGTGTTGAACATTCACTATCCAGTAAAAAATTCTCAACTCCCCCAAAATCTATTGTTAGTGTAAATTCTGACCAACCTATACAAGTCGAACTGCAGTTAATTCAATGTATAAGATGCCTACTCCACATAAAGAAATGAAAACAACTAAACGTTAGTATTAAGATTGTGTGGAACATAAATTAACTCCTAACATGTTAATTGAAGTCCACGAGTATTTGGAAAACAACAAATAGAAATCAAGAAAGGGAAATCCTAGAAAACAGTTTTTGATAACATCACGAGAAAATATTTAGCCAGGTTGATGCATTTATTGAGTTTAGAACCTTGCATTGCAGCGACGTTGAAACATTTACAGCGATAAGAAATATCACGTTTGAAATACATACATCACTCTGGTGAAATATTTATTAGAAAAAGTAAGAAAAAAATTGTAATGGAGGATTGCCTTTTCTTGGGTTTTGTGTATTGGCTTCCAAAAACTTGTAAAATACGATTCACGTGTAGAGCACTGATTAATGTCCTACAAACTCTTAAACAACACAGCTGTCTTCTTGCAGGTAGCGCCAAGACTGAGAAATGCAATGATCTCGTGTTCGGCGCTAGTTCCACAACGCGACACGTGATCTTAGCTTTGGAATAGTTACTTGATGCTCGGAGCACCATCGCGCGGCAGACAAGTTTCTTCTGTTTTTGACATCGATCCTTCTATTCGTAAGAGGATCCAAGTATTCGCCTCTAACCCTAGGTCCACAACTAACTGACTAACATGGGTCGCATGCACAAGAACTGACCGCTGTGTGCACGAAGGGGATTGCTACATTTCATTTACAAGGCAGACGCATGCAGCATCAGCCAATCACAGCCGAGTAAAACATTTTTGACGAAGTTGTTTGTTTAGCTGTACAAATGGAGAAGTATTTTTATACTGTAGAAACGAAGAAATGTCGCAAGAGATAAGTACATTTAGAGGAAATAACAGCTGGCAGTAAACCAGCACAGCAAAATTGCAAGGACAAACAAACATGCCAACTCTTTTAAATCACAGTCCATTTTCAACACAGTATCACACTTATTCTGTTAGTATACTCCATTTTATGTATGTCAAGACAGCCAAAACGTTAAAACATTTACCAACACTGCCAACTGACGTCAGACTAGTCGTAAAAATCCTCGACTAAAAATAATACACAAGTAGGTACTCAATTGTGAATCAATTTCGTACAAGTTTTCTGGTAATGTGCAATGTTCTACTGTTATGTCCTATTTTCTGTGCCTATGTTCTTTTACTCCGGAACTACCATAAGGCACGTTATACAATGACACGGATGCGTAATAAAAGAGAAACGGACGACGGTAATGAAAGCGGAACACTCTGTTCTCTCCGAGTGGTTGTTCCATACTGTGCGGTAGAACAACACTTCTCTACCGATGAGAACGAATTGAAATTACGCCACGTATTACCTACCACAAGAACTAAGTCTATTTGCGATAATAACCTGTACTGAAACCTGCATGTCATCTTCCATGTCTCTCTTTTCATTTGCCTTATCTTCAAATAATCGTTTTCCTATCGTATAAATCTGCCAATTACTTTCCCATAAATGCAAGCTTATCGAAATTCGCAATCACCTTTTAGTTTTTAAACATCAGCACACATGTTATGTTAGACCAAGAAGTAAATGTATTTTTAAAAAAATCAGTAAAAAGAAACCTCTTTAATATAATTGATATGTAATTGTGACTCGACCCACGTACTGAAAAAAATACTACAATTCTATTAGCCGCACGGATTGAAGGCCGTACTACAATCGAAAAAGCCATTATCATAACTATATATATATACCCATAACCACTGCCATAATATAAATCCTGTATTACAACTGACATACTAAAACTGTATGTTTTTGTATGTTCGCCAATAGGATTTCACTTCAAAATGGAAAATGTCTCGAATACCTATTTAAATTTTTGCTTGTGTAAGTTGGTCGACTTACTTTTATGATGTCATCCTTTAATTTTTGTATGTAAACATCTTGTTAGTGAACAGTCGCGATGGCTAAAGTAGATTATTAAAAGTTGTTGCAATTCTCATTTTCATAAAGTACGTGCTAAAAACAAACGAACACGGAAAACTTAAAACAATAATTGAATAAACGAATAAACATAATGTTTATTTCGTGACCGGAAATGTACGGTTGTGAAAGTTAATCTTGACTTGTGTGGTACCTACCTACTAAGAGAGTATTATGATTGGCTACGCATAGTTTCCTTCACAAGATATGTAGAAAGTTCGCCAACTTGATACTTGCTACTTGATAGTTGCTACTTGCTATGCGTTGGCAATGGTTAAGGATATTGTAACGGGCGGTTGTAGCCAGTATACTACAATTGCACAGAAAGTATTCAACTGGTACTGTTATTGGTGTCGTCACATTTATTTCGATTTTAGCACGACCTTCACTGACACACATGTCCTCATACGTTCCGCTGTAGATAAGACTCGTATGGCGAGTTTCGCCAACATACGTCAATATCAGCTACACACTCGTTAATTTGACGGTTTGTCAAATTGTGATTGCTCATTAAACCTCATTCCATTTCATAAATGTTGACTGCCCAATTTTAACGAGATATTATGAGACAATGGTTTATCCCGAGAAAAAACTGCCTGGTTGTTAGGATACAATGTACTGTACACAAGTCTGACAGTTATTTCTCGTTATTTGCTTTTATGCATGTTTCAAGCTACTACCCCGTTCTACTGGGCCAATGGCGACTCTGAGCAGAACGTTTTAGACTGGTTTGCAAAGAACTTAGCCGAGTCGAAACCTTGCGTATACAATAATAAAAGAATAAACATGCTAAGAGTGTTATCAATAGAAACCCCATCATTTAGCGTTATAAAAAGGCTCCAAGCTACTCTTCACAGTCATATACACTGGAGGGCCAAAAAAAACTGGTATAGGCGTGCGTATGCAAATAACAGAAGTATGGAACCAATCAGAGTAACGCGATGCGGTCGGCAGCGCCTATATAAGACAACAATTGTCTGGCAAAGTTGCTAGATCGGTTACTAATGCTACAATGGCAGGTTATCAAGATTTAAGTGAGTTTGAACGTGGTGTTATAGTCGGTGCACGAGATATGGGACATAGCATCTTCAAGGTAGCGATAAAATTTGGATTTTCGCGTACGACCATTTCACGAGTGTACTGTGAATATCGGGAATCTGGTAAAACATCAAATCTTCGACATCGCTGCGGCCGGAAAAAGATCGTGAACGAACGGGACAAACGACGACTGACGAGAATCATTAAACGTGACAGACGTGCAACCCTTTTTCAAATTAGCGCAGATTTCAATGCCTCCTGCATACCTTCAGACATTAGTCGAGTCCATGCCACGTCGTCTTGCGGCACTTCTGCGTGGTCGCGTGGGCCCTACACGATATTAGGCAGGTGTACTAGTTTTTTTCGGCTCTTCAGTGTACTTACACAAGCAAAACTCATGTTACCATTGGCCAGCCACAGTCTCCTGATCCACTCGGCCAAACGCAATGAAGTCACCAGAGTGTTACATGTTTACTATTGGTGCAGAGTCCTGCAGGACGTGTCGGATGAACGGAGGTACAATGGCACACGCCTAGCCATTGTCAATTCATGGTAACTCCCGATTTTTCTGAACCCCTGCTAAAGTTCTACTTCCACGATATATTCCTTCGCCTCGTGCAAACAAAGCTTAAACAAGTCTAGAAAATTACAGCAAAAAGACAACGCGCCGCATTTGTGCGCACTCAGTGTAATTACCTTTTTAATAAGAACTGTTACCTCGCTAGGCGTTACCAACACACCTATTTCTATTCGTATTAATTACAAATGAAATACTATACTTTATAGAAAGAATATAACTATAAGTTAAATTTAACCAAAAAATAAGGTGCTTCTATGTTAGCACAAGTATAACACGCCTTTGATACATGACATATTTAGGAAACAACCAAGCAAGTCATACATGGGGTAATTTTTCAAAGGTTTGATTCAGAAAGCGTGAAGATACCGTGAATATACTATAACATACATTTTTATGACACACAGTCTCCCTCAAAGTTATAACGCGCAATGGTAGGATCTCTAGGTATTGAAAATACGCTGGTATTAATTTGTTTTGTTATATTCCAGTGACTGTAGAGAACGAACGTCAACTGCTGTCTAACTACGCACACAATTTGACAACACAACTGATTGATGTTACATTTGATACGTGTTCCAACAAGCAGTTTTAGTTTACTAAACTGTCACGTGGTCCGATTAGGTATACTAAAATGGCGACGGTAAATTAAACGCGATAATGGACAAAGGTACCGCTATCTGTTGACTGGAAGAAGCACAACCACCGTCAGGTTTCCTCGCAGAAATGCTGCGAGCAGGGTCTGCAGAGTGCTTGCTGTTACAAATCCCTCCTGAGATCCTCGCTGTGTTGTGCTTATTGCAACCTGGTTGTGTACACTCAGTTAACAAATAATGTAGTCTCAGAGCCTTGTCATGACTGCATCGTGGTGTGTGTGTGGGCTGAATAGCAGGCTCAGTCCACACACTTACAAATAATGCTATCGCATATGATTGCATTCTTCGAGTTTCATATTCTGCTTTTTACTAACAACAGTTAAATAACAAAAAAAAAAAAAAAAAAAAAAAATTGAAATCTACACCGCCTATGATGAATTTAAAAGTAACAAAACAAAGGTAGCTGAGAAGAACTCGCTTAAGTAGCTTCTGCAATAGCGTTATTTAATCAGATGCTATAATAATAATTGTAACTATGATTACTTTTTTACTTTGACACTTGATCTTCACGTTTTTAAATTTAATACATGCCCACTTAAGGAAAAATGCAGCAGAAAATATGTTAGCAAAATAATACGTAATCATGAATCTAAGATAACTACATCAGCATACTGCAAGAAAAAACTTCATATGTCAATAAACTTCTGAGATGGTTTAGCATTAGCAAAATTATAGACGTTGTGAATAAATATATATATATTTTTTACATTTTTTAAAACTTTCTTAATTTATAACTGTGTATTTCTTCAAACAAATTTCGTTCAAGAAGTACATGTATGTGAAGTGATAAGAGAAAGAATGCAGAAAGGACCAATTATTTTTTTCTATTTGCTGCCGTACGAAATTCAAGAAATGCCGAGTTCCTAACACAGGAATACTCACAAGTATAACGCATAAGTCCTCTGACTTTACATAGGCGTAACACTTAACTTCAGTGTAAAATTTAGTTTCTAATGGAACATATTCCAAGTTCTTACAAAGTGTCGTCTCCCTGGGCACATTGAGGGTTTTAACCCTTTATTCAAGTGATGTTTATCTCTTGAAAATCCAACCTTGAAATTCGCTAAAATCTGTACTGGGTAAAACAATAACATTCAATAAGATAAAATTCTTGAAAAAATAGTAATATGAACTATTACTATCATACATAGAAAAAATAATATTGATTAACTTCGTAAGATTTGAAATGATGTTGGCAAGCACTCTAAACCTGGCACAGTAAAGAATCACTTGCTGGTTCAGCGAAAATTACCTGTTGTTTCAAGTTTCAGGGAAGCAATTTCACTGATTGTGAGATTGTCACAGCCAGCTGCACGAGGCGAATTTAATATTGTTTTTATAGAATCTAGTCAAATCATTACGTGAAATAAACATAATTCATACAGTCACTATTGATGTGCACTTAAACGTAATTAAGAAAAAAATTTAAAAAAGAAAGTTATATTCACAAGGATCTCAACCCAGAGTATTCTGCTGCCAGTGTGCCAACTGAGCTGTCAAGGGGTGTGGACGTCGACAAGGAAAGTATTACATTATTTCACGGAAAATACATAGCTTTAAATTTTACACGATTTATTTTCGTTTTTAGTGTAATTGGTAACATTAGGCATGTTAAGACAAATAGTACTCATGAGCGCTAACTTCGCCACATTTCATGCAGCTTAAACGTCCAAACCGAGCGTTGTGATTGTTACGTTAGAAACGAAATGAAAGTTTGAATGTTCATGTTACCTCGTAAAATGGTATATTATTAAAGATGAAAACCACATTATAAAAAGTATATTTTATTTGTTATATTTGTTCACGTGTTGTTTATGTCTTTATCTGTCTATGGAAATATTTACATACAAACGTATTACGTACGATTACGAAATATAAGGAAAAAGTATATAACTGAGGTATCAGCTGCACAGTTGGTCAGTGGAAAATGTCACGTATTTAATTGGTGATGGAAAACTGACGTATTTTCACTGCATTTCCAGATAAAGTGCTTGAAAGTAACTTTTTGGTTGGTCAGAAGATGCTCACTGATTGAAAAATAAATATTCTCACTGATTCAGGTTTAGAGCGACGGATGGCATTTATAAGAAATTATGTATTTTTAACTCTCTTGTTTGCGTCATACTCAAAGAATGTATGTGAATCATCAAATATCACTGAATTTTATAAGGATTTAATCTTTAAAAAATGTAGCTACCCAATTAAAAAGAATATCAGATAATCAAAAATGTAGCATATCAAATAAAGTAAACTTAACTAACATGTTAAAAATACGTAAGCCGGATTATTAAGGAACTAACTTTGTTTTACAAAGTTCATCTTCTACTATTTACACCATACCTCAAAACTAATGCTATATGCTATTCTAGTAAATGCATTTAGTGAATACTTAACATAGCTTAATCAGTACTAGATCCTTACAGGCTTATATACATTTAAACATTAAATTTAACAACAGATAAACAACAAATTTAAGTTACAATTACTTAGATACATAAGAAGAAGTAGTGTTTCTACATAACATTGGTGTCATACCTTTTAAACGTTATTTGTATCACTGTATATGTATTAACCACTTATCAAACAACTGTATATTGTATCACTTAAAAGTAAATCAATGTTTTCCCATTAACAATTTTCCTTGCTAAACAGTCAGTAATCTCCCTGTAAGAATTACATGGCCTTGACTCATGACCGGTACAAACATATCTTTCTTAACTACAATTCACGCGCACACAACAACAGTACATCCTTAAAGAACGTTAGAGACGACTTTCAACTCACTTCCGAGTGCAAACACAGCATAATGTTCCACATATTGGGGAAACATAAACAGCCACAATGCATTGTCATCGCCACTGAAAAGGTTAATACATTCTGGTGCAGAGATCCAGGCCTACTGCTGGTTGCAGCCATATTGAATATCGGTGACCTTGATTTTAACTTATCTTGGAGGGTGACCTTGAGCGGCATTCTAGTAACCTCAATTGTGATAATAAAAAAATTCTAGAAATTTCGATAAATTTTGATGCTGTACCAAATTATATTATATCGTTCTCCACTTTCTCTACTATTTCAATTGTAAGACCACCATCTTCAAATTCATTGGCATCATATACTTTTGTATAAACACACCATTAAGAGGCATTGAAACTATCACAAAATTGCAACAAATATGTCAGTAAAATTTAATATAAATAATTAAGTTACTGAAGCTATAATCTTGGGTTCTAATACCGATGATTGCAAGTAAACGCATAGTCACTTACTGAGGGAAATCCCTAGTAAAATATTTCTGTAAAATTAGTTTTTGCTCATATACGGGCTCGTTTTGATTGATATATGTTTTGAAATTACATCGGAACGCCAGTTAAGCTTCCACAAGCTAATAATACTATTGAGAATATTAGTCTTTTCTATGACAGTCATTTCATTATACAATTTTTAGTACTAAATGCTGAGGTAAGTGGCAGCAATATTGGTATCTGGTTTTGGGCAGAGCTGAAAAGAAAACAAAAAATAGAATTTAATATGCCTTCAGAACTTCTTCACTGCCGTACTCTTTTTTAAGTGTTAATTTTTTAGTTTTCGGTGTAAGGAATTTAATCAGCATTATACAGCACTAACTTGCGGTGGGTTATGCACTTGGCTATGGGTTCCCTGCAGTGACACTTTATTAATTAGATTAATGTATGGTTTCGTGACAGGTCCTCAAAATATATAAAACACTCTTGACCGCTTGAACATTCGTAATTGAATTCAGCAATGCAAAACCTTGCCTTCGGGTGGATGGACACTAACCACGCTCACACTGTCTGAAGATTTAGCCATAAATTGTAATCAGATCTTAACCGGATCAAATCCGTACTTTGTGAAATTTGCCGTTAAATGGAAAGAAGTTCTTGAGAGATTTGGGTGGCTCTTAACATAAAGGTGAGTATGGAGGATGAAGTGAGGTTAGTATGGAGTAACGTCGGAATGAAGGGGTGGGGGAAACGTGAGATCCCGAGAAAACCCACCGACCAGTGGCGTCATCCAACACGATTCGCACTTGCGAAAATCCGGGTGCGTCCCTACCGGGAATCGAGCCCGGTTCGCAGGTGGGAGGCGAGTACTCTAACCACTACACCACCACGGCCCTTTAGTGCAAATACGATAAACAAAATGATTTACCGAAAACCTTATATACTATTGCCCTTTTTAAAATATTTCACGAGAAAAAAAAAATTTGGAAGTGTTAAAAAGAAACAATTTGAAGAATTTCCTGCGCAGTTTACCTAAGGAAAAGGAGAAAAGTTCAAAATAGTTCCTAGTTTAATCCATTGGCTTACGTCGCGGCTAATAATATCCTTTTTTTGCAGATCTAATTTGCGAAGAAATTCAGCTACCCGAGAATATACTGAAGAGCAGAAAAAAAAAACTGGTAAAGGCATGCGTATGCAAATAACAGAGGTATGGAACCAATGAGAGTAACGCGATGCGGTCGGCAGCTAGATCGGTTACTGCTGATACAATGGCAGGTTACCAAGATTTATGTGAGTTTGAACGTGGTGTTATAGTCTGCGCACGAGAGATGGGACATAGCATCTCCGAGGTAGCGATAACATTTAGATGTTCGCGTACGACCATTTCACGAGTGTACCATGGATATCGGGAATCCGGTAAAACATCACATCTTCGACATCGCTGCGGCCGGAAAAAGATCGTGAACGAACGGGACAAACGACGACTGACGAGAATCATTAAACGTGACAGACGTGTAACCCTTTCTCAAATTGGCGCAGATTGGATTTGTGGACTGCCCTGCGGAATTCATGGTGTGAATTGCATACCTCCAGACATTAGTCGAGTCCATGCCACGTCGTCTTGCGGCACTTCTGCGTGCTCGCGTGGGCCCTACGCGATATTAGGCAGGTGTACCAGTTTTTTTGGCTCTGTATCTCGGAATCTTAGGAGTGCCCGTTGCAATTCTTTCTTATGACCAGGCGTAAACAATAGACATTAAAAAAGTTTTTAGTGTGGATTCCCCTTAAAGTGCCCGCCTACCTGAAGCTTTTCCCCACTTTTGAGGCCCAGAATCTTGCATGCAATAAGGGCGACACTGCCACGCGCATCAAGCGCATTATCTGCACTAAGCGCACGACTCTGAGCTGGCGTGTAGTGTTCTCGACGTTCTTCCTGTACCTACGGCACTCCCAGCGGCGACCTTGTAATTGTATTGGTGGAAAGTCTGTGGCGAGGGCCAATGCAAGGCTTTTGAGGATTTCTGTATGAATATGAAGCGTATATTTTAAGAAAATCCACTTCCAGCTATATTTGAGTGCTCTGCAGTGATATTTATAATGTGCGTGGCATCTTGAATGCACTCACAGGCCTCGTGTCAAGTGTGTGTTCTTTTCGTAGATCAGCACATTCGACGCACATTTCATAGCTTCGTGGGAGAACGTGTATTTCAAATACTTTTCAAAGAAATCCAAGCGCGACGGATTCGCTATTATATACTTGTACGAAACAATGTTCAACTTGAAGATTCTACCTATAAGTAATATTTCCTGGCATAAAAAAAATTAATATTGTATAGTTTTTGCATTAAGGCATGTCAAAACCGTAATAAACGAAATAATCTACAGAAAATGTTACAAGGTAGACTAAAAGGTCATGTCTTAAACCCATTTTAAGGTATGCTTAGCAAAACATACTTTACAAAAAAATGGTCGACTGCTACAAATCAAAACACGCACAAAAAGTTCCATAAGTAAGCAATTTTTAAAAATTGCAAAAACAATTCATGCCATGATTTTAAATATTTATTGAGGTAACTCATGGTATCTTAATTCAATGTGACCTATCTAATTTGGGTAAGTCAGTTAGTTTTTAGCCTGCTTTCCGAAGGAAAGATAGGCTTATGCAATCACCTGGTCGTCTGTCTGGAATGTATGTCCCTCCTAATAACTTTTAAACCCGACAACAAAATTCGACCAAAATAGGTCCACATATAGTATTTAATGAGAACATCATACTTTTATAGTTTTCGGTCACACCGGGTACTAATTTTTAATATGGTGACATTTAATTTAGGCCAATATGATACATCTCGGGAACCAATCATCCGATTTAAACCAAATTTGAAAAATCCACAGTATGTGTTCCAAATGAAAAGTGATAATGCATTATACAGGCCATTTTGGAAGATAGCACAAAATAAAAAACTAAAGTTTTTCCATTATAACTCGGGAAGCATTTAACCGATTTAAACTAAATTTGGTATGTTGATAGTGCAAGATTTACATATTGAATAGTGATAATATTATTAACTGGTTATTTTAGAAGATAGTGGAACATGAAAACCTAAGGTTTTATGTTATATTTCGGCAAATACTTAACCGATTCCTGCCAATTTTGGTATATAAGTAATACTGTCGTAGGCAATATTAATATATGAAATTGAAATGGTTTTGGCAGCTATTTTTAAAATGGCGGCTATACAATTTTTTTAGGTTTATTTACGATCTCTACGATACTGTTTGTCCAATTTCGACCAAACTGGCTATACTGGAATTATCTTTAACAAACACAAAATGTGTCAATACACAACTTTTTTGTACGCCATTTTGTGAGATAGCATCACATGAAAATAAGATATTAATGTTATAGCTTGGGAGAAAATACACAGATTCCTACCAAATATGGCACTCAAGTAATACGATGGTAGGTAATGCAAACTGACATGTTAAAGTGTGCCACAATTTTTTTTTTAAATGGCAGCCATATAAACAATTTAGAATACTATGCTATATGAACTTAACCATGTAACAAATTTCAAGTTAGCTTAGTATGCTGACAGTATCTATTATCTATGCAAGGATCAAATAAGCGAATACATGAACTCATCTACCTGTCATTTTAGAAGATCGCACCAAATTAAAAATTAAGTTTTTGTGTCCTATCTATAGAAACTATTAACTGATAACCACCAAATTCAGGTGAAAAGTTATACTTTTGTTGTCTATCAAAATTTAAAATATATAGTTACATATTTTTAAAAATTACAGCAATATAAATATTTTATGTCAGTATACCGCATGTTCCAAACAATTTCAACCGACTTAATACGTAATGGTATCTATGACAAACATAGAATGTGCCAATAAACCTCAGTAATTTTTGTGTTATATATCCGAGAGCAATCACACGATTCACACAGAAATGTTCACACTAGTAGTGCTACAGTAGGTCACGTTTAAAGAGTGTCTCGCATTATTCACAGTACTGCTGCAATATAAATAAGTTAGTTAAGTTTATCAATTTGACATATTTCAGTATCTATTAGGAGCATCAGATATGCCCATACAGAAACGGGTTTAGAATGTTTTGTACGATAGCGCAAAATGATAAACTAAATATTTTATGCCACATCTCGAGAATCGGTCAAGCTATTTCCACAAAATTCTGCACACAAGTAGTATTATGGTAGAACATAAAAACTTACACGAATTCAGTGACTCGCACGTGTTTTCAAAATGATGTCAATGTAAAGATTTGAAGTTGATAATAGTAGCCTACCAAAACTTTATACTGATTACCATATAAGTTGATGTACCAAACCATACCTCAGTGATGTAGTTGGTTGCACACCAGCTTACTGTACGAGTTGTTTTGTTTTGGGGACTCGTGAAGGGCACGTGTGTATTTGTAATTGTCTCACTAGTATCAATTTTTTTCTGGTTGCATCTCTAATGATATCGTTATCAACGAGATGTCAAGACCCAACCAAACATCTAAACTTTGAATAACTTTATCAAGATTATTTGCATCAATGTAAAGAAAAGAAGACTTATCATATTAATAATTTCTTCTTATTATTTGTACATTAAAAACACTACAATTGCAATTTTGACAAGCTATTGTGTAAGAAATATGCTGTACAATTTTTTCCATGTAAGGAATTAGTACTCGTTAGTAATGTCAACAAGTCGAACAGTAATTCCTACAAATATAAAATAATGCAATTTTCGGAGACCAGCATCCTTAACGAGGGATGACTGTGTTGACTGTAGCTTAGCCATACACTCTCCACAGACATATAATCCGAAACAAGGGTTTACTAGTCATAAACCTTACCCAGCACCTTCGAGACACCATTGCTACCACCCTCAAACCATCGACCTAATTAAACACACTCCAACAACGTCGAAGACCTCACAGGAATTTACTAGTCATCAACCTTACCCCACCACTTAGAGTCAACATTGCCGCCACCCTCAAGCCATATACCCTATTATATCCACTGACATCAAAGTCCACACAGGGGCTTACTATTCATCAACCTTAACCCACATCTTCGAGTCTCTATTGTCCCCACCCTCAATAAATCGACCTAATTATACACTCTCCATCGATGTCGAAGTACACATAGGGGTATACAAGTCATCAACCTTACCCAGGCCCTTCCAATCACCTTGCCCCCAACCTCAAGCAATCAAACTTATTACACAATATCTTCTGATGTCTACATCCACACAGGTGTTTCCAAACCACCAACCTTACCCCACTCCTTCGAGTCCTTATTGTCCCAACCCTCCAGCCATCGACACAATTATACACTTTCCAACGACACCGAAGTCCACACAGGCGTTTACTAGTCATCAACCTTAACCAGGCCCTTCGATTCACCATTGCCCCAACCTCAAGTCGTAGACCTAATTATACAATATCTATCAACGTCAAAGTTCACACAGGGGTTTACTATTAATCAACCTTACCCCTCATCTTCAAGTCTCCATTGTCCCCACCCTCAGTAAATCGACCTAATTATACACTATCTATCGACGTCGATGTCCACACAGGGGTTTACTATTCATCAACCTTACCCCGCATCTTCAAGTCTCCATTGTCCCCGCTGTCAAGCCATCGACCTATTTAAACACTCTCCATCGATGTCGAAGTCCACATAAGGGTTTACTAATCATCAACTTTACTAAGCCATTCCAACCCCCTTAAGCCAGCCACCTCATTATACACCATACACCGACATCGAAATCCTAAAAGAGGTTTACTAGTTATCAACCTTGGCCTGCATCTTAGAGTCTCCATTGTCCTGCACTCAAACCATCAAAACAAATATACTCTCTCCACCTATATCGAAGTTCACACTGGAATTTACACATTTTCAGACTTATCCTACACCATCGAGTCACCATTGCCCCCACTCTGAAGCCATCAACTTCATTATTAATTTTCCACCGACATAGATGTCCACACAGGGAATTCTGGTCATCAACCTTAGCCCGCCCTTCGAAGCGACATTGCCCTCACCCTCAAGCTATCGATCTAATTATACGCTAACCACTGATTTCGAAGATCACACAGGATTTTATTAGTCATCAATCTTACCTTGTCCCTTAGATTCAACCCTGCCACCCCCTAAAGCAATGGACATAATTATACACACTCCAGCGACATCGAATACCACTAAGGGAATTACTAGTCATCAACATTAGCCCACCCATTCGAGTCAATATTGCCCCTACTCTGATGCTATCGACTCATTATAAACTCTCCAACAACATCGAAGTCCAAAAAGGGGTTCACTAGTCATCAACTTTACATTACACCTTCGAGTCAATATTTCCCCCACCCTGAAGCCATCGACCTATATATCAACTAATCACGAATGTCGATGTCCACAAATGTTTTTAATAGTCTTCAAACTTACCTTGCCCCTTCGAATCACCCCTGTCCCATGCTCAAGCCATTGCCTTATTATACACACTCCACATTCGTCGAAAACCACAAAGGGGTTTACTAAAGACAACAACGTTACCCTACCCCTTCGAGTCACCATTACCACCACTCCTGCCATTAAGCCATATACACAATTATACACTCTCAACCAACGTCGAAATCCATACAGGAGTTTACTAGTAATTAACCTTACCCTATACCTTTTGAGACACCATTGTTCCCACCCTCCAGCCATCTACTTATTATACACTACCCACCGACATCGAAGACCATACAGTAGTATACTATTCATTAACCATATACAACCCCTTCGAGTCACCGTTGCCGCCACCCTCAAGCTATCGAATTATTATACATTATTCACCAAAATCGAAGTCCACACAGGGATATAGTGTTCAGCAACCTTACCTCGCCCTATCGATTCACCATTGTCCCTGCTTCAAGCCATCGACCCAATTATACACTCTCCACCGATGTCGAATTCCACAATGGTGTTAACTAGTCCTTTACCTTAACATGCCCCTTCGTGTCTCTATGTCCCCAACTTCAAGCCATCGACCTAACTATACACTATCCAATAAATGTAGAATTCCACACAGGGGTTCACAATCATCAATCTTACCCCAATCCTTCGAGTCACCGCTGCCTCCAGACTCAAGCCATGAATTTCATTATACACTATTCACAGATGTCGAGTTCCACACAGGTGTTAACTAGTAATCGACCTTACCTCACCCCTTCGAGTCACTACTGCCCCACCCTCAAGATATGGACCTAATTATACACACTCCACCTACATCGAAGTTTACACTGGAGTTTAGTCATCAACCTTTACCCAGACCTTCCAGTCAGTATTGCCTACACCTTTAAGCCATCGACATAATCTACACAATCTCTCTCAACACCAAAGTCTACATAGAGGTTTATTAGTCATTAAAGTTACCCCACACCCATTATAGAAAACATTGTCCCCACACTCAAGCCATATATTTATTATATACTGTCCACCCATGTCGAAGTCCACACAGGGGTATACTGGTACTTAACCTTATCCCACCCCTTCAAGTCACCATTACCCCACCCTCAAGCCATCGACCTCAATATACACTCTCTACTGACATCGAAGTCTACACAGGGGTTTACTAATCTTCAACCTTACCCCACCCCTTCCAGTCACCACTGCCCTCGCCCTCAAGCTATCGACCTAATTATGCACTCTCCACCGATGTCGAAGTCAACACAGGGGTTTTCTAGTCATCAACCTTACCCGCCCCTTCGAGTCACCATTGGTCACATCCTCAAGTCCCAATTATACACACCGACCGATGTCGAAGTCCACACAGAGGTTTAAGACTCATCAACCTTATCCACCACTTAGAGTCGATATTGCTTCTACCCTTAATCAAACGACCTCATTATACACTCTCCCCCAATGTCGAAATCCACACAGGAGTTTACTTGTCATCATCCTTACCCCGCCCTTCGTGTCACCATTGCGCACACCTTCAAGCCATCACGTTATTCTACGTCATCAGGTATGGGTATGGTTAAGGTTTATTCTACTCAGATTAGGAACCAAATAGGATTTCTTATGGGTTAGTTTGGGAAAGGGAAAATTTCCCCTGCAAGGTTTGCTGTTGTTCCAAGATAGTCACTTTTATGTTGGCTGTAATTTGAAAAATTATATTTATTTGTGTGTAAAAGTTCATGTTTGGCTCGAATTTTCATCTACACATGTACCAGCCAAAATTATTAGTTTTAACTTTATCTCGTATCTATTATTCAGATCCTCCAATGGTGTTTACAAGAGCAAACTATAAAAATACAACTGTGTTTGGGATTGAGTGTTCGTAAGCAAGCTTATTTCAATGGAAAAAAAATCACGAATTTAAGCACGAAATAAATATAGCTGTCATTAAAATGAATGTTGTGAATTCTCCTTTCCCTTAAGGAAATTGTGCAAGAAAGCACTAAAAAAGGTAATTTTATCTTTTTCACTTTTTTTCTTGACTAATTCTCCATATTTAAATTAAGTAATTGTGTCAGCCAATGGTTTCCTGTATACATTTTACGACAGAATATAAAATATATGAATATATTATCTTATATTTCCACTCTAGTGCAAAGAACAGAGGTTATTCTATGCATAAGTTCTAACAATACAAATAGAACATTTTTCACATTTATATTCAATTTATGGAAATTGCTATTATCATATTTACTTACATATAAAAAGGAAAAATCTGGTACACATGCGACACCAGTAAACCTTGGCGGCAAAAATGTTTAGTTGCCAAATTAAAATCTTTGAGCTTCCCAACCTGAGTAGAATAAACCTTAGCATAGTGGAGGGAATCAGCGACGGATCAATGCATTTTTTATGTTTTCAGACTTAAACCACCCACCCCCTCTCCAACAATTACTACTCATCACAAATGGTCCTCTTTCTAACTCAATCACTCTCTCTTACAATATTTTGTGATAGCAATTTTGAAAGATTATGCATTAATTACTTATTTTTAAATACTCAGGAGAAATTTAAGTCCACGTAGTTTACTAATCTAATAATAAACTGCAATTCACTTTGATTAATAATTAATTTTTTTAATTTGATACAAATGCATTTTATATGTCCAAACTAACTTTAGGTTACGCATAGGCCTATGTCTAAAGTTTAAAATTTACTTATAGATTGCTCTATCTCTTGGATAAAATGTAATTGTCACGAAACTTTATCTCAGCTTCCTCGTACAGATATAAACCATAGGATGATACACGACAAAAAAACATATCTGATGGCAAGATTTGTTTATTTCAGACTAAGAAAAACTTTGATTAGAATAACTTCCCTTGCATAATTAAAGATATAATAGTTAAGGCGATGCTAACACGGCGCCCCGTGCGGCCGCTTGTTTCACAATGGCCTTAATCCGTCCTTGTAGGGAATTTAGATAAGTGCGTAGCTGTGGGTGCGACAGTAGACTTGGCCATAGTCCCTACGGTCACACGAAGTAGACTGTGTCATATCTAAACGTGATAAACCTCATACATGTTTCAAGATTATTTTATTTAATTATTGGCGAAATTACGTAAAGAGTACGATGGGAACTGATATAATTCTGAGCTCAATGCCTACAATCAATTCACGGTTACTCCCAAAGCCCCCGCTAAAGTTATACTTTCAGGCTATTCCTACGCCTGATGCAAACACACAAAATAACACTAATGGGACAAAGCACCGCATGGGCGTGCACTCAGTTTAATAATATTTTCCATTTCTTACTAGGTAGACCTACCTATTACTAAAAAACCTACATTTTCCCTGTATTTATTCACATTAATTATAAATGAAATATAATAATTCATAGGTAAAATATAAGTAAAAGTCCAAGTTAACCAAAAATAAAATACTTTTATGTTAACGGGAGCATAAAATGCTTCTGATACATGTTATATTTAGGAAACAGCCTAGCATCTCATACATGGGGTGATTTCTCCAATTTTTGATTCAAAAAGTGCGAAAATACTGCGAATGCACCATAATGATCTTCCCTTTGGGTGAATGATTCGTAAACCACGCTACTGTTCCAGGTTACGAATGGTTCATATTACTATACCCGAATACCAAATCTAAAACTCACTGGCTGTTATAACAGAATAAGTGTTATGGCGATTTAAGTACAGCAATCATCAAGAAAATATCTTGTTTGCAACACGTGAAGCCATAAATGGAATAAGGTGTGAAAGGTATAAATCGAGTTTATTAAAAAAAAACACATGCATGCTGTCAGAAATTCTAAAATTAGTTTTTTGTTATAGACCTATTATAACATCGCCATCATAGAGGATTATACTGAGCTGCATGTACGAACTTTGTGAGATGATGCATAATGGGTAAAGGGGCGGAAAAAACAATACAATCAATGACCTGGCATTATTATTAAGAGTAGTATGTAGCTGCGGGTTCAAGGTCAAGAAGCAAGGAGCTAGACAAGCACCCCTGCGCTTCACCACTGCTTCGCGCAAGGCGTGCAGTGTTACCACCGTGACGCTGTACTGTGCAAATTAGATATGTAATTGTGGTACTTAATTACATGAGATGAAAACCAACAGATTCAGCTATGTGCGTATACTCCAACTTTTCTCTTGCCGCGTAAGAAAACTGCTTAGGCAAGCTTTAAATATTTGATATTTGCCCACTTTCAAGATTTTTTCCCTCTATGAATACACTTGATATGATATAAAAAGATACGGACATAGATAATTGTTTTTATTTATCTTTCTGGCAAGAAGTTGTATTTCCAGAACTTTTATTTTCCGAAATAAGCACATGCGCGCAAACAACGATTTCACAGAAAATGTTTCAGTACATAGTCCTCTTAAGGGCGAGACACGCCCTTGAAAATTGGGAATTTAAAGTAGTTGTTTGCAAAATGTCACAAACTACGAGAGATGAATCAACACATTCGTTGGTATTATTTACCTGATTTTTATATCTGCATTCTGAGCCGTCATCAGGAAATAAGGGTTGCCATGTTATCAAGCAACAAAGCTGCATTATGCAGGGAAATTGGGTGATTGTTATCATCGATATCATGTAATGAAACCGTATGATATGCTAAAATCTATACTTTTTTTTTTGTCTTTTAAACAGCCTTAAATATTTTCTATTGTTGCAGTATGTTCGGTATTAAAATGTTCGACACCATTCCTACACCAGAAAAAAAATCTCCTATCTAAGAGTTCGGAAACAGATGAAAACCACACTACATGTATCATTCAGAAACCCGCAGTAGAGGGGATCTGTCGTGCACATGCTATTCACTGGCTTTGCAGAGAACATAACACGGCAGAACACCAGACAGCCACTCATAATCACGATTCGCTTCTTTTACTCCAGGTTCATTTTCCAAACTTGGAGTGTACACAGCCTCCAGACATATCTGGAGGTCTTGCAAGTTTTCGCGCCATTCTTGGCCTTTTGTACAGTAATGGCCACTAGCAGGCCTTGTGAGTCCGGTCGGTTTTAATTTGCACTGTACACATGTAACTGTGTACACTATTCGGCAATACAATTTACTTGACTTAACAAAAACTTGTGAGTTGTCATTTAGTGTTGTATTTCGGGCCATGGCCCTATCCAGGAAGTCATCGACGCCTCAAGGAGGCATCCTTCATTTATAAGTAGGGACACTCGATTTTCGCGAGAAGATATCCTGCCAAGTTGTATTTAAATATAATTTTACTCCGACCCACTTTCGTGTTTGGATAGTTTTAACTGCTCCACGTATTAGGTGCCTGCCCGCGAATCACAGACGTTCAGTACCGCAGCAACCTAATTCTTATTGGCCCAGGCAAACACCATGCTGTCTTCGACGAAGGCACGCGGCCAATAACAGAAGGAAAACTGCAGTTTTGCAAGTAGGATACTGAAATATAGTTTTCGTGGGATTATTTTCGCGGAAAACAGGTGTTGCTATCAATAATAATTAACCGGTTCGGTCAAACGTTAATTTCTGAGTTAAAGTGTTGCAATCAAGTAATTGTTGGGTATGTGCTGTATTAGTGTTGAGCAGCTGGTTTGCAACGAGTGGTGGTGAAGTGGTGAAGAGATTTGGGCGGCTCTTAACATCGAAGCCTGCAACCAGTGAACATCGAGCTGCGCGTTCCAAGATATTGCCATCAACCATTCAGGCCAAAGAGGTGTACACAATCCCATAAATCACATTAGCCACCAGGAAGACTGGACAGCCTTGATGTGTACAGTGCCGGTCATAACTTTCATTAATTTGCAATGTGTCCACGATCGTGAAAGCGATGACTAAACGGGTTAACCTTTTCAGACCCACTTTAATTTGCGGTTTCTGGTGTTCCAAACAAAACGTTTTATGATGTGCGCTGTTCTTAAGTCGTCGAAACACTTTTATCGTGGTCACAGCCAATGAGCTGTAGTCTATATGATCGGCTACAGTAATATGAACAAATTATGGGGTATATGTACGAAAAAATGTTACCGTTGTCACTATCGCCGACCCGTATGCTTTTAGCAAGGGAGGTATCAAGGTATTTTCGGTGGTGGGAAATTTATCCACCTCAACTGAGATTGTCGGTTTTTTATATTGCGCATATCTTTACCCATTGGCCATACGTCTCTCGTCGCACGAAATGGCATAGTATCTGGGATCTTTTCTTCCCCTGTTATAAACTAATTTTGATAAAAAAGCACTATGTTGCAAATATTATTTTTATGTTAGCCAATTACTAGGTCTTTAAATGGTCGTAGGACTTTCCTGGAGCTAGAAATGGTGATTGAAAACTAAATTTCATGAGCCTGGCCCTATGAAATAGCAAATTATAATCGCATATGCCTATAAATATTTGATTGCTTACAAACCTAATTTGCGAGAATGTGGGCATACTATGATTAAAGATACAGGTGATGGTTGATGAGGGGGGTGAGGGGGTTAGGTTGGTTGGTGGGATTGTGAGGGGGGGTTATGGAGAGTGAGAGCAGTGAGAGGGGTGAGGGAGGGTGTTGGGTTGGCGAGGGTGATGGTTAGGTAGGGAGGGGCACTGATTACCAAAGTGAGGGGCCGAAATATAAAAAAAAATTTTATGAACTAATTTTTTAAAATTGAATTTTGATCTGCTACGACACTCCAAACCTATATCATTATTCCAAATACATGGTGGCGGACCGATACTAAAATTATTTTTTATTTAAATAATTCCTAGGGATGATGGGGGACGAACACCAACATGGTATCGAGCCCTAACTGTGACGCCTACAATGATGGTGGACAGCACCGACCAACATGGCCGTCGCCCGCGCCTGTAATGTTATGGCAGACGGATCCTGGATCCCATTGTCCCCGAACCGATATACCCTATCTACTGATGTCGGTAGTTCATGATCAGTTGGCCTCTTATTGAGCGATCTTGCAGAGAAAGGAGCCAACACGGTTGCTTTCACCCGCATGAAAATTATCCCAAAACTGTAGAGTATACATTCTATTAAACACTTTCGTGAAATAATTTTTACCAGATCAGGTATTTAATAATTATTAACATAACATTTATGTCAATCAATTCAAGATGGCGATAGTAATGGAATAATACAGAATGGAGAACGATACATAATTTTTGGAGCCTTCTCATTATTCAGATTTTGCTCTTTTTTATTAAATAAAAGATGTCGATGTATTTCAATTTTTGTGGTCGTCAAAATGTAATAACAGATAAACGATATAATTATTACATACATTTTTCAGGATTGCTTTTAAATGTTCTAGATTTTTTTTCGAATTTTTAATGTTGAGGTTACAGAAAGGTTATGGCCAAGGCCACGTCAATTTCTAGCCCAATGGAACGAAACTACACTTGGGCTACCAGGATTCAATATTCTGGTGACAGCCAACATCACTGTTGATCCTTGCTCGAGAACATATTAATCCCTTCTACGTACCACTTATCGTATATCGAGTAAACAGCTAGATATATACAAATATTACATTTTACATATCATGCCAAAATAACACCTACCATACTCTGAGTGGACAATTTAACAGTGTAGCAAGAGGTAAATGGATGATTGCTTGATAAAAGGACATACATTGAGTAGCATCCGTATATTTACTGTATATTTTAAATTATAATACAAATAACTGGATCAAAACATATCTTTCTCATGAAGGCCTCTCTGTAATCTTGTATGTGCACAGCATACGAGTCTTGTAATATTTATAAAATAAAATGGTGTTAATATTGAAATAGCCCCTTGTTGCTTCCTTTGCTCAAGAACTTATTGAGCGCGCATTTGACATGTACTTACAATGCACATATGTATATACTTATAATGCACATATGTACTAAACAGTTACAACATATTTAACACTAGTAAGAGCCATATACACGATTTGCTTACGAAATATGGCTGTGTGAGCTTCAACGCTACATTAAAATAGATTACGGGCGGTAATTGACCGCTTAAATGGAAATAGTATATTTTGCACAATAAAAATTTGAAAGTCGTAAATCTTCACAAACTGCATGTTTAGCGCTATATTTACATTTAAATAAAGTTTTTTATACATATATACAAAAAGTAGTATAACTAATTTTATTACAAAACTTTTGCTGTAATACTTCCACATATTCAGAGATGATTTAGCACAATTTATTTGCATTGTTCGAAAATAAAATAAAATTTAAACGTAAATACTGAAGAACCATATATACACTTAACATGAGATATCATCTGTTAATTTATCGAACACACACTTCTTTCAAAATAAACACAACAATCCACGTGGTTTTGTTATGTCAAGTTTAGTCTAAATAAATAATTTATTCCGACGTATTAAAAACCAATAAGAATTTCTGCATGAAAAGTATTGCCACAAAAGAGATGCGGTTTCACACGAAGCATTCAAATATCACTAGAAAATTTATTTCAAACGTTTGATTCACAGCATGGTTTGCTTTCACACGCAAAAGCATATCTACAACAGACTGAAAATGTCTTCAATATTACAGCTATAAAACAAGACAGAGCTTATGGAAAAAGTGAGTTGTAAATCGGCTGATATCAATCCCAGGATATGTCATTTTTGAACAATATTTTTTTTATACACAATTAAGCAAAACCTTATAATTGTCAGAGGTACATACATAGATTTGGCACGTTAAACAGTTTTTCACAAAGTTCCGTACAGGAAAATAGCTGTTGTATTTCACACAGACCCATATCAACATTCAACTATGCAGTTTACAACTTTCCTACTACGCAGTAACATAAAGAGAAACATTACACATCTCGCAAACTATCAACAGACAATATGCTTTACAAAAACGCGTTACTCTACATTGTTCGAAGTCCCAGAGGTAGTGTTAAGTAAGTACGAATACGGGTGTGGGTAAAATGCGGAGCAGTATAAGATGATCTTCATTTGAATTCTGAACGAGTTTCAGAGATATGCGATGTAGTAAGTGCCACTTTCCCGTCTGTCTACCAAGACCAGACATTTACTCGTCATTCAGACAGCTGTATTGCACTGGAGTGAGCTCGTGACCCTAGACAGATTTATTTCCGCATCGCGTCATGGTTATCCAATATACCTGCAATGGTGAAAACACCAGTGTTTGTCAGTAAAATGCCTAGCATATCAAGCAAGGATGCGAACGGCATTTTAAATTAAGGGTACATGGTCCGTAGTTAATTAAACACTTTTAAAATAAACCTTTAATACATTTCTGTGCCCGTAACTGATTATAATACTTTAAACATAAATACCGGTTGGAGTTGGAGTACTTTTAACACGTAAAAGTGGTTTCATATCAAAATGTCTTGTTAAGCGTTTTGATGCTCAAATTAGTAACTACAGGAAAATATTGTCTTTTTTACACATTATACTTAAAGTTTCATATAGCGGTAAGTTATTTACGTTTATAATAATTTTCTAATGTCGCATGAACGACGTGACACCCTGATGCAGGTCAATATGTACACGGAGAGTTCGTTCCTTACGCGTGGCGGATGAATACTAAACGCTCAAAAAGAAGTACTTAAGCAGCAATTTCATTAAAAGGGGGTTTGTTTTGTCGGCATCATCAAAGAAGCCACTAGTCTTTTGTGATAAGAGAAAGTACGGACCGCTTTACAAGTCCGCTTTGCATGACCACGCATAATTTACCAGCGCCCAGAAACAAAACAAAATCTTCTCTAGCTATTGAACACGCATACACAAATATTTATATTTCTCATATACACCAATTTCATTTTAAAGAGCGGTTCGGTTGACCTTGAACCAACTAAAGTCGTGTCGCTGGCTCACGATTATCACAGTGCGACAGAATATGTGGACTAGGACTATTGGAGAGGCTTGGCTGGCTCTTAACGCCGAGGTCTTGAGAGCCGATGAGGGCAGTGTGGAGCAGCGCTGGAATACAAAGGGCAAGGGAAGCGGGAGATCCCCGAGAAAACCCGCCGACAAGCACGATTCCCACGCGCGAAAATCCGGGAGCGAACCCGCCGGGAATCGAAAGCGGTTCACTTGGGTTGGAGGCGAACATTATAGCTGCTGCGCTACCACGATTCTTGGCTGTACAAATGCAAAACACGATATATCCCCAAACCACAAATTTGTAGGAAACGATGAAAAAAACATTTCCCCCAAAATGTATGATTGTATTATCACCTTGATAAGATCTCTGTACTGTATTAGCATGCAATTTTGTTGAAAACTTTTTAAATTAAAATAATGGATATAAATATACAAAAAACGATTGTATCTAGCTTTTTTGAAGTAAATAATATTCTAAGGGTAACAATCTTCAAATCAATATTTACAATTTTTTTTATTTGTGGTCGCGGTTTTAAACAGAAATGTTGAGGTCAATAAAAATAATAAACTTGTACTTTCCCCTAAATTTAATTGGTAAAAATATTAATATTACACCACAATTTTTTTTTTTTTTTGTTAATTCGAAAGGCCGAACAGAATACTATTTGTAAAGCAACGCCAATTTGAGTAAAACAAAAAAAAGGAATTGTATGCCCGGGACTAACAAGTTTAAAAAATATAATTTCAATCATAGATAAAATATAGATTGGTGTAAATGTTTTGCTAACGTTAGACATGACTTCCACCTTCTATGACATCAGTACGAGCCCAATCCTCACGATGCATTTCAAATTAGGCCGGTTTTATAAATCCTATTTTGCCCTCTCCACCCGCCACGAAATATTATGAACCTTCGGTATATTTCACATTGAAGCAAAACCCATCCCCAGTACGGCCACACGGCTACTAGTACCGCACAATAACGATACACATAAACATATCACTGAGCACCAGACTTTATCCAAAAAATCACTGTTACATTAATCGGCAGATGGGCATATGTGCATCATGTATTTACCTTTCACAATGACCGGAAACAAAAATGTTCTCTCGAATGTAATTTATTTTCAAGCAAACTTTTTTTATCGATGCCACTAAATATGCAACAAAAGTCACTTTATAAAACCCTTCCATCAAAATGTAATATAACCTAATTACCACATCATCGAGCATAGGAACCTTCGGAAACGTTCTATCTTTGGCAAGAGAAAAACAAGGGTGTCGGTGAGGGGAAAGGGCATTTCTTCTGGATTTCGTCAGTGGTTGATATAGCACTTTGGGTCTCCTGTGCCACATCTCCTCGGCTATTACAGGAATACAGCTGGACGCACAATACTCCGTCACGTACGTCGGTCGCCAAAATACACTTAAATCGCCAGAAGTCTAGTTGATTTCAATACATTGTGGTAACGTATAGTGGCGTCCCTATCGTGCAAGTAAAAATCGAAGACGAAAAATAATAACTATAAACTAAAATTACTATAAATAATTTGCTATACTAAAAATAAATATTAATAAATATCGTCGCTGAACACAGCAGCTACTGTGCAATCCGTGCTCATCCCTTCCCCTCCCCCCCACCGAGGTGTTTATATTCTTTCGCGTTAATATCGTACAAATATTCAAGGTTCTTTAACGCGACAGGCATTTGTTCTGGAAAGAAGTTGTGAAGGTAAATGAACACCGATCCACCGCCTTGCATTTTATTTCAAGGCGCATGTTCAGGTTCAATGATAGCCTTTAGAAGGCGATGGCTCATCTGTACGTCTGTCAAAAGTTACATTTTGGTAAACATTTGAAGAACGTATAGAAAAAAGTAGCACTGCGTTCGGCTGAAGGTCACGTGACCACCAGACAGATGAATGCCGGGTGAGTCCACAACGCCATTCCACAAATACACATTGCAACTCTTCACTTCGCATTTGGCACTAAAGTGAACAGTGCAAAAGAAAACTGTTTCACAATAATTTTTAACCTCTTTGCTTTTCGCTAGCAATTCTGTAAATTCTTTGCATTATATCATCGTACTTATTTGTTTACTTAAAAACACGCATAGTCTTTGCTTACACTGTTACACTTTTTGAAGTGTGCTGGCTCATGTAATTAATGAACGATAAGTAACAAAATTGAAGTTTTTGAAAAGGAATTAGCTATGTTGCGAATGTTAAAAAAGGAAAAATAAGGACAATTTATTTACAAGTTTTCCAGTTACAATTACTTAAAAACAAATATCGCCATCTGAATGTAGCACATGCTGTCTTATAATTTTTCTTGTCTCACTTTTATAGGTTGTGTGTACATGTCATTCCATTCATCCTCCACAGAAGAGTCAATTAAATTAATTTCTTTAATGTCACTTTCTGTCAGTAACATTAAAACATCAGTAGTGTAATACAGCCACTTCTGGGACATGAAACCTGGAGATGGTTCCAGGGTAATCCTCTCCCAGGTCACCGATCCCATGTGCTCTTCCTCTTGATCGGTCATTCTGGATGGGTGGTGGCCATCTTGGATTTGGATTTCGTCCATCATATTTGCTTCCTAATTCCTTCGACTGTCGCCTTCTAAAGTGCATCATCAATGGCCACTATCTTGTGTATTTCCATTTGTCATTTGTTTTTAGGCAGCTATCTTGATTCCGGTGCCAACTGCTAGAGTGTGCCACTGGTGTTGACTTATTCGCTCCACTGCCATCTTCTTTTCCGATGTCACCTGCTAGGTGGCACCAGTGTAGGCAGCCATATTTGTTTCTCTCATCGCCTGCCAAATGGTGCTAGTGTATTTATTTATCATTTTAAGGTCGAATTGTTATTTGTCATACATTAGAATTTCGAATTATCTTCTCATGTATTTTAATGCATCTTAAAAAATTCCTCAGGAGTTGAGGAGCCCCGAACTGCTCGACCTTGACTTAGTAGACATGTGTCCTAGCCGACTAAACTATCGAGACGTATGGTAAATTATAATGTTTTTAATAAGGCATATGAAAAGTAAAAGCGTCGTCATTGTTTAGTGCTATGGTTTTAAAAATTTAATAAATAAATACTTTTATTATAAAACAAAAATATAACCATTTAAGAAATTAGATTTTAATTACTGGTAAAATTGAATTTACAATAAGATGTATCCCAATTAAATATTCATCTTTTGATGCCATGCTTTTATAATTTTATAAAATCAACAATTATATTCAAAAAAACATAAAAATCATCCAATATAAAAAATTATTATTTTGGATTACTGATAAAATCTATTGCNTGTATCCCAATTAAATATTCATCTTTTGATGCCATGCTTTTATAATTTTATAAAATCGACAATTATATTCAAAAAAACATAAAAATCATCCAATATAAAATATTATTATTTTGGATTACTGATAAAATCTATTGCCAATTACAACAAAACCAGGTTTTATTCAGTGTTATATTAAAAAAATTTGATTCTTCTGATTTAAGAAATTCTTTTTGTAATTTCTGAGGAAATCAAATATACAGCATAGCATACCTGAACAACGCAAAATTTTCAATTTGTATAACTTTAGCTACAAAATATATTAAACCAATATTTTTATTTTGCAAACTCTATATTCATTTGATTGCAGCAGTTATTTTCTAATTACCAAGGTAATTGATCATACAGGAGAGCTTAACCCAATTGAAAATTCTGTCTTTATTACTTTGGGTATAAAATTTAATTTAAAACCTAAAATTCATCTCATTAAAAAATGTTTTTAATTTTTAGTCAAATCGACTGTACAATACGACAAAAGAAAAATAAACATACACTTTTTAATGCTATGCTTTTAAACTTGACAAAATCAGTATTTATATTTAAATTATTTAAAAATCATCTCATATGTAATGTTTCCCCCAATTAATAGCGAATTGGAACACTGATCCATTTGCCATTTTCTTCCTTGTAATAAGCTATCTGTGGTGCATTAAATAAGGGCCAAACAAGCATAAATCATGTAAGATCTCTGTACCCTCTTTTTCCATACAATTCACTGAAATAGGCCTTGACAGACCAGGCTGGACCACAGAGTATTAAAAGATACAGAGGTGAAACCACACATTCTAGAAAAATTGCATCACTAGCCAGCAACACGTTGGAAGGACATTCGTCGTTCAGTGCACGGTAGCCTACTTGTTATCCGGCAACCCCGCTGTACGGCCCATATCCAGAGCCTTGCATCCAATGAGCGACAGAGTTTGCTAACATCAAAGCAACCACAGTGCCACTTCGCTTCTGTGGATTTACCTACTCTTAGGCTCGAACCTCCACTGCTTCGCCTCCTCCCTCCCCCTCGAAATGGTAAAATCCATACCTTGCCACAACCTAAACATTTCTGCAGTGAGCAGTTTTAAATTCATAATTACTTCTTTTTAACCTACCATTTATATATCCTTCCAGAGAATATAAAGATAAATAATTTTAACTGCAAGTGATATAATTGTGTTACCTTGGAAATATATGTAAAATGAACTACAATACATCAAGAACTGTCATTACAGTGTTATCGTTCGTGGAATGGTCTACCACAGTTGCTTGAGGACATCAGGAATAAATTCCCAGCTATCAAATGCACTCATAGAAAGTATGAAAATTTGAACGCATGTGACGAAATGAGTTGGAGATGAAGATGGGGATTAAAATCTTAGAACACAACTATATGTGCCTTACGACAGCACTAACACAAGGTCAGGCAGTTGAAGACTCCTCGACTACAGAGGATTTTATAAGTCACATAAAAATATATGTGACAATAGACGCGAATGTCTCATGTATGACAAATAACACTTCGACCTTAAATTCATAAATAAACGCATTAGCACTACCAAGCAGGCGGCGAAATAAATAATTATGGTTGCCTACACTGGTACCACCTAGCAGGGACATCGGAAACAAGATGGCTGCCTAAAAACAAATGACACACGGAAATACACAATACGAGCGGCCACCAATGATGCATTCCAGCAGGCAGCAGTAGAAGGAGTTAGGAAGCAAAGATGGTGGACCAAATCCAAGATGGCCACCGCCTGACTGGAATGACCGATCAGGAGGAAACACGTGCGGAGTTTTGTGACCCGATAAATGGTACCCTGGAACCCTCTCCATGTTCCATGCCGCATAACCGGCTCTATTGTGCTACTAACATCACAAATAAATTATTAAATTACACTACACGAATAATAAAGATACTGCAAATCCAATCCACCATTTGCAAAACTACTGAAAACTTTGCAAACTGTTAAATTTATTTGGCAAAGTGAGATTATCTTGGAACAGAAATTTGTTTGATAATGCAAATTCTTTGCACTTTTCGCTTTGCACTTTTCAAATTTGGCTTTGCAAATTTAAACAGTGGTGAAACATAAAATGGAAGGAAAAGTGCAATGTGAAAAGTTGTAAAGTCTGTTGGTGGAAGGGGTCCCAGCTAAACATTGTAGAGCTTCGTAGTTAGTTCTAGAGATTTACTATCCCATCTCTTTAGTCATTTGTCGTCAAACAAAAAAAGGGTTTGATTAGCCAGCCGCAGTCGAAAGTGATCTGACGGGAGCGAGCCCTAGCAAACCTCTGCGAAGGAGAACAAACCAGGCATAAATACTTTTAGATTTATGGTCATTTTTAATTATTTAAATTTATTAGATGTTAAGTAGAAGGACCCTCGTGTCTAGGGTCACCAAGATATCGGCATGGCATCTCCTAGGTTTCAGTGAAGCAGTGGGAATTAAAATTTCGCCAGTTATAAAAAGTAGACCACAACTGTTCATTGCAAAAAGTAGAGTGTTTCTGTTTTCTTAGTAGTTTTATATCCATGCATAGGGAAGTTACGTCATAATTGCGGTAAACTGAGCACTTTCGAAAGCACTGCTTTGGATCTACTTTTCTCTACATTTTATATCCTTCCGTCATGCTATGTACCTGATCCTTTATTCGTGCGTCAATCAAGTGAGTCTATGTTCTAATTGAGAGTTTAGTATATTAGTAATTAGTAATTTATTATGGTTCAATTGGAAATGTGTTTATAGTCACTTGTCTACCGTGATGGTGCTATATGTCTGCATAACTCACGTTGGCATGGCAGTTCCACGAGACTATTGACAATAATAAAGTTAATAAATAAACATTTATACGAAGGGGAAAAAAACGCATGTAAACTGTCTGGTTTTTGTTAGTTTTACATTCAAACTTGAAGATGCTTGCCCTTTCTGTCTAAACCCAGCCTTATTTTTCTTCTTTCCTCTTCTTCACTTTGATTGATTTTTCTGAAAATCTTTAATTGAAATACATAATATTAAAAATATTTAAAATGTATATGGAAATATAAAATAATGAATATTAATGATTTACCAAAGTTTTGCGGAATTAAAAAATATAGAGTAATACTAACAATTTCTTTATAAAAATGTGTTTGTATAAAATTGCAACAAATAATATAATATCGATAAAATGCTTTATTTATACATTTTTCAGAGAAATGGCCATGTTTATATTTTTGCAGATATTGCTTATAACTATCCAGACAATCATATAATCATATAGGTAATTATACGATATTGACCATATATAATTATGATTGACTATATTATTATTATTATTATTAATGGGTTCCAAAACCATTTTTTTATATTTTGGGGATGGATGATTACCTTAAAATAAGATAATATGCAATTCATATATTGGTAAAGCTTTTATTTATCTTTTGTTTTATAATGTATAATTCAGTTTGATGAAAGTAGTTTCCAAAGGTTACATTAGCTAAGAACGTTTAATGAAAAAATGTCCCTAAATACGAAATGATAGAGACTCTGTTTTTGAATGTATAAATTGTTTTTTTTTCTTTTTCAAAAATGGCATTTTTAGAACACCATTTCAAATATGAAAATGAAAATAATATTTTCATTTTCATATTTGAAAAATTAATTTTGTTTTAGATAACACATTTTACAGTCTAGGGATACAATAAATGCAATAACATCAAATGTAAATGTAAATAAGTAATATTATGAAAAAATATATAAAGGTGTCATTTAAATTTCTTGAGAACTTAGTGAAAAAAAATTATATTAAGTGAAGAATTTGTCTACATGATCTCTTTGTGAAATGTTTGTTTTCAATGGAAATTATTAAAAAATAAATGGTGTTTATTTTACAGAAAATAAAATGTTAAGTAGAATTTGACCTTTATATTCATATAAATTATAATAATTGTAATAAAATATTTATTATTTAAATAAAACCGTTTTTAATGTCTGATAGTGATAACACCTTTTAACAGAACTTACTTTTATTTCCCAAAAATTTGAAAATGTATTAATTCAATGTTTTTGTTATTTGTTATTTTTAATGTTCATTACATAATTCTTAATAATTGTTTGTAACATTTATTGTTAGTCTTTTCTCAATATTTTTCAAAACAAATACTATATCATTAATTGTTTAATTTTAGAAAAAAAATTCCAACATTTTGAAATAATAGTAATTGATGAACTGTAAAATATATTTATACCCTTAATTAATTTCTGATATACCTTTTGAAATAGCCGAATCAATTTCAAAGAAATAAACTTGCCAAAGATCAACACCAAATAAATTACTTTTCATCTTGAAAATGTTTTCTGGTAGGTTTATCAGTATAATTTATTATGTCCTCACAAATGAACAAAATTTTATATCCAGTTAAAGAAAATAATTTATTTAATTTACAGACAAATACCTCATTTTTGTACGACTTTACCATTTTCATGATTTCTATCTTTGTAATATTTTTAAAGTATAATTTTTAGAACCCAGGCAAATTTTTCATTCATTAATAAAAAATTATATTAATTATTTTTAAATATTCCTATTATTTTACAAATAGTATCGCTTTTTGTGCATTGAAAACGTTCTATGATTAATTAATTAATTATATAAAAATATTAAAACAGGGATTGTTACATCAGCATTAATTGAAACTATATTATTAACAATACAATCAATTAAAAAGAAAACAAATGTAATTTAAAACACATAAGTTATTCACAACAATTAACACCAGATTAATTATATGTGCTTACTTGGAAAAATTATAAAATACTACATTTAAAATTTTTAATTATAGGGATATGAAAACATATTTTCTTAGTCGGGATTATTGCTTATAATCAACATTTTATTTATAAATACTTATTTAAGGAATACATTAATTGTTTTCGAAAAATATTTATTGCCTTATAAAAAATTATATTAGATAATATAAAATATGTATATAAACAAATAAAATAATTAAAATTTAGTGTTGTATTTTAATTAATATTAATCTTGTGTCTAAAATAATTTACTCCTCCTATAGGGTCATTACCACCTATTTTATCAAAGTAATATTTATCATCCTTCTTTAATTAAAAACCAACTGGATACATTTATTTTTAACTATCTCTTAATTTAGTATAGCACATGCAAATAAAAAATTTTTATCTCGTTATTTATTAAACATATATGCATTTCGGATATAATTCATCTTTAATTTTTTAATATAATAACTATATGTATATCCAATGAAGGCTTTAATTACTCTTTTCCTCCTTTTACATTCTTTAGAAGTTAATTCATAACTGCTACCATTTTCCATCGTCAAATTATGTCTTTCTTATTTTTCTCACGTGATTTTATCATTGTGTGTTCATATTAAATGCACATTTAATTTACAAGAAGCACCAATCCATCTAATAAACCTTAATACGGCAAGCGAAATTGGTAAAATTTCACCTTAATGAGATTTAAACCATTTGCAGATCGGAAAAGGTGTCGTTTAACAAAATCTTTCACAATTTATTTCTTATGTTTGTTTCATTTTTGTTAAATATCTATCTATATAAAATTCTCTAATTTGTGAAGGGGAAAATCAGATTTAACATTTAATAAATATTTGAAGACATTAACTAACAAAATGGTATACTTTGATTTACATAAAACATTTAAAATATACAACTTAATAACAAATTAGATTTGTGTTTAATAATATAAATAAAATAAAAAAAACATACAAATTTATTATTTTACATCATATTTATTATTGCAAATAAAGAAAAGCATAATTTAATAAAATGTTATAGTTTCAGTTCCATAGACGATATTTAAAATAGTTATTTTATGTTTTCACGTAGTTAAAATTAACATTTTTATAGCCCACATGAGTTTTCTTTTTGAAACCTCTGTTGAAGACACGATTGCAGAAGTAGTTTTATGTCAGTTGACATATTTTTTTACAACATAATTTGTTTCGCTTTTTTTTTAAATAACTGAATTTGGTTTATTTTTGGACCCAACCTATATGACCTCGATAAACATAGAACGGTATTAATTTCGTCCTACAATTTATTCATTCCTTTATAACTTGTTACATATATTTGCATATATTAATTTTGTTAGCGGATGCCATAATTACATCCTTAAATATGCATTTCCGGAAAATTTAATTTATTTAATGGCAAATTTATTATTATTTCTTATAATGATACTCGTTTCAACATAAATGATGAAACTTTGAACAACATTCGAATTTATTATGTAACATGCTTAAATAAGAACTTTTTCTAATAGTAATTTTTATTCCCCTATATTCTCCAATATTGGAAGTTGAAAGTTTATAGATTACTGTTATTAAATAATTTAACCAAGTGTATTCTATTGGAAAAGCATTATTTTATAATTTGTATTCCAAATTTAGTAAAGATTTTTTTATCATTTTATAAATTTTCTTTAATTGTGTTTCCTACTCCTAAATTTTTTGTTTTTGAACACAAATGTAAACCAAAAGTAGGCATTGTTAAAAATAATAAGCAAAGGAAATTGAAATACATTGACTTAATTCAATTTAAAATGCTATAAGCAAAAGTTTCTTTACAATATTTTCAATGACAGCCACAAATAAAAAATATACTAACATTTCTGTATATATAAAAATCTAAACTGTGTGTTTGTCTGGTTACACAGATACTTAAAAATAGTGCCTCTTCAGTTATTTTGTTTATTATTTAGAGTAATAATTATTATTATTATTTGTGTGTTCCATAAACAGAAAATCGTGACATAAATAAAGCAACAGTTTTCAGCACATAAGATGGTTCCAATTTAATTCATCACTTTTCAAATCGATCACTGAAAAAATCGTTGCACGTGTATTAACGGAAACAGTCTTCTCCCCCAGTTCAAGCTGACAACGATAACAGAACAATAATTCAGGGTTTTGAAGTGGTATAAAAAATGCTATGTTTAGATTTTCAAACATTGGCTGTGTCTAAATACACACCAGCTAAGGGTACTTGCCTGGCTTGACACCCGAGAGAAGTGCCCCGAGGTCATGCCATCAATTTGCCACCGTTCATATTCGCAGAAAAGGTGCGGGTGCATCCTAGGAAGACCACTTCAGCCAACGGGACACGAAACGTGCCCTTCTGCGAACCCTTTGTTGCTTTTCGATGCTATACTGTTTGAAGCATAGTCCATTCACAGTTACTTCAAACTTTTCTGAAACCCTGCTAAAGTTCTACTTCTAGGATATTCCTCCGCCTCATGCAAACAAAGCTTAACAAAGTACAGAAAATTACAACAAAGGGAACAGCGCACCGCATACCTGCGCACTCAGTGCAATGATATTTTCCTTAAGAACTATTTCTTACTATGCATAACCAACATACATATTTCCTCTCCTTTTATTCATATTAATTATAAATGAAATATTATAATTTATAGATTACATATAAGTGAAAGTTCAATTTATCCTAAAATAAGGCACTTTTATGTTAACACAAGTATAAAATGCTTTTGATGCATCAAATGTTTAGAAAACAACGAAACATGTTATACATAGGATGATTTTTCGAAGGTTTGATACAAAAAGGGTGTAGAAAACACGAACAGGCTAGGCTATATATATATTTCATTTGTCGGTGTTTGCAACTTTGCATGGCCGTGGAAAACAATTGTTACTGCCACATAGGGAAATTAAACTCAATTAGAGCCAAATTCTACAGAATATAAATATACGAATTCACAAACGAACAGAAAAGGAACAAGGGCTCACTGCAACATGAAGGGCAAGTGACTCTGAATTTGGACACCTTTGACACTTGATATCACCGACTCCATATTGTTTCAGGCCGTTATCTTGTTTCCGGCCGTCTTATTTTTTTAGATGCCATCTTGTTTATGACCGCCATTTTTTTCCGTCCACCATTTTTTTCCGTCCGCCATTTTTTTCCGTCCGCCATATTTTCCGTCCGCCATCTTGTTTCCAACTGCTATCTTGAAGATCCACATCGTATCTGGCCGCCATCTGGCATTACAGTTCATTGTGCTCTGTCATTCCACCATAATATCTGCCATTTTGGATTTTTTATTATGCTCTATCATTCCACTTTAACAGCCGATATTTTGACATACTCTATCAATCTACCTTATCCGCAATCATAAATTTTATTTTGTTATGCTTTATCATACCACCTTGACATCCACAATCTATTAATTTTTAGAATGTTCCATATTACGGTCTAACTCTGTCATTACACCTTTGTTGCCTGCTTATTACTGGGTCCCCTCGAACCAACATCTTGAATTTCGTCTCTGCAGGCAGCCATATTTGTTGGACTTAATCACTCATGTTGGGGCTTAAAATATTTTTAACTTTGCATCGGACATAGAAAAATCCCTACTTCGTGCAGGACTTGTAAAAACTTCCTCCCTGCGTAGGGATTTTGGATATTTTACCAATAACATTGAAATTAGAAAAAAATTGCACCTCTTGTAGGACTAGAAAGACATGTTAACCTAACATGTTAACCTAACCTAACCATCATGCAATAACTGATTTAGACACCTGGATTAGAACGCAACCATTCATGTAGGACTTTGAAAATTTTTCTCTTTTTGTCACTGTCGTTCCACCTTGATATCCACCATCTTCGAATTTATTTTATCATGCCCTATCTTTCACCTTGGTCCACCATCTTGGATTTTAATTTATTATGCTATAGCCATTTTAGCATAACATCCTCCATATTGACATCATGCTCTATCATCCCATATCAGTCATCTTGACATCATGCTCTGTCATTTCATCCAGATTTAGTCACCTGCTGATTACTCGGTCCCCTCGAACCACCATATTGTTTCATTGGCTGCTATGTCATTCCATGTCAGCCATTTGGGATTTCATTTGTCTAAGCCACCAGGTAAGCTGTTGACAACATCTTTCTTTTATGCTGTCATTCCATGTGGGGGATATGGGTCTGCGACTCCCTCGGAAGGAAGGTTTCTGGGCGTTTGAGGTGGTGTGGCAGTACCATGCTGTAGTAGCCAAGCCTGGTTACCGCATTTGACCCTAGAAAGAGTGGGTGATGTTTCACTTATAGCCTCTCTCCACCCATGGCGACCCAAGGCTCCTCGTGCCACCCCTGGTTCCGCAAATTGGGCTCCGCTGCCCATTTCCCTATGGGAACCAGTCTCCTCGTGGCTGGTCAGGGGTATCTGCCATGATGGCTTGGGCCTATAGTTGGTTGGCACCTAGGTTCGACCACTTGGTGGGGTGTTAGACCACTTGGCATTCAGACAGATGGGGCCCAATACTGGAATTTCATGGTGTAGAAATTCTAAAGTCTGGAAAAGGTCAGTGTCCGATGACAGATCCTCCAGCTTCACTGCTGGTGGATGGATGGGTGTCAATGGCATGGAGACGGTGGTGAGACATGGAAGAACTCTGGAACCTATGGGTCCAGACTTCTGGATTTTGATAATGATGGAAACCTTCCATTCAGAGTCTATTGCACGCTGCCCATCTCTACTGGTGGGTGTAGTTGGTGGGGCGGTCGGGCATTGAAAATCCACTAGTATCATGGCAAATAAGTGGGAGCACGGGCTGATCGTGTTGGCCCCACCAGAGGTTCTCTCCAGTGTACAGATCACTGGAGGCTGGACTCATGCTGGCAGTGTTTAACTCTGTATGCTGGAGGAGGTCTGGAGAGATTCCCCCTCTTAAAGAAAGACCGGGCGGTGAGCGGCAACCCACTCCGGTTGTGTCCTGGTAAGACACTAGGGGTATGGATAGAACCCAGGCAAGACAGCTTGGTATCTGATGACGAGGGTCTCAGAACCTTGTTGTAGGGTGTTCTTGGTCATACTTGTGAATCAGGTTAGGGCTTGAATTTGGTTACTTCATGTGCGTAGCTGGGCCACCTGCGATGAGAGGGTGTGATCCCTCTTCCCCAACGATATGGCAGTCGTAGTGCAGGATGGCCATCTGGCTAAGAGCACTATGTAAAAAATATAAAAGTACAAAGGCCAAGAGGCTGTTGTATTTGAACACACGCACACATATATATCATTCCATGTCCACCATACTGGATTTCATTTTTCCTAGTCACCTTTATTTCACTCTATATCATTCATTCTTTCTAATATGGCAGACTGGTAAATACATCAAGAATGTCAAATGATAGAGCATGTCAAAATGTAGGTTGTTAAAGTTGAATGATAAAGCATAACAAATAAAATAAAATATGGCAGATGTTAAGGTGGCATGATAGAGCACCGAGTATTGTAATCCAAGATGGCAGCTGGAAACAAAATGGCAGACAGAACCAGACGGAGGGCAAAATTGTGGCCGGAAACAAGATGGTGGACAAAATGGTGGCAAGAAACATGATGATGGCCAGAAACAAGATAGCAGTCGGAAACAAGATTGCGTTCGGAAACAATATGGCAGCCGGAAAGAAGATGGAGGTGGTGATATCAAAGGTCAAAGATCACAGATCCGGATCTGGACCCCTGGACCTTGTCCCAGAATCGGCATAATCCTTCTACTCCAATGAATTAATTTAATTTCTAATTGTATCGTTTGCATTATATTTTGAATTGGCTTATTAGTAATAATTTCACATTTTCACTTGATTGACGGATGAACACAATGAACAGACCATGCTAGATCTAAGATTACATATGGCAGATGGATACAAAATAAACAGAAAAGTAGATCGTAAGCAGTACCCACTCAATTAATTGCGAACATCCTATAATATAAAATATTAATTGTTCTATGTAGCACACTTACGGAGCTGTTTTCCACGTTTGTGGTCGAGAAGCGCGGGAGCGATAAGGGCTACTCTACCACGCGCATCAAGTGCGCAATCGTAGCTACGCGCAGGGCTCTGAACTGGCGTGTAGTGTTTTCGTCGTGGGAATTCGGCCAGCATATTTTAAGCTATAAGAGTCTGAAAATGTCGTTTTCGGTCATATTGAAGAGCGCCAAAATTAGTGTTCGCAATTAATGTGATCTGTTGAAATTTGTATTCCGCACTGGTCTGGTGTTATTTATTTCCGTGTGCAAACATATTGTACACACGTGGAATATATTTTTCTAACGTGTATTACAAGCACAAGGTAACCCAGTTCGTGCACCAGGTAGACCGGCGCCTTAACCCACAACTGAACTGCAAATTCACCGCCATGTTGGCGTTTATTTGAAATAACAGTCCCGAACCAAAAATCGTAAGGCTCGTTCTACAACGGCACGGACGCGGATACGTATGGCGTAAACGTACTACGTAAAACAGTCCATGGCAAGCCTCCAGTGGAATGAATGCGTACACGGATCCGTACGGAAGAACGTAAGAAAGCTGGGCAACTACCAACTCTTTCTTCTCCGTGAATCCCGACAGCCAATATAAATCGAGGATTTGGTTCGAACAACTTTGTCTTCGCGGCCAACGCGGTTGACAAGAAACAAAGGACGTCATTTTGAGGTCGCGTTGATCAATTTTTTGTTCTAATAAATACACATACATGGAGTGGCAGTACTAATTCGCCGAGTATTAACTATTGTATAAATATTAGAAATTTAGGTGCGTACATTATTAAAACTTATGTCGGTTAACTGCAACAGAAGTGGTTTTATTTTTATTTCGTACTTTACAAATTGTTCCGTTTCTGTGTATTGTGAAATAGCTGAAATTCATCACAATTCGTCCACTCGTTCCGTTTGCGTGTTTTGTATACGTTTCCCCACGCATCTGGGTATTGGAAAACTGGCCTAAGACTAGAGATAAAATGATTAATTAATTTATTTATTTACTGTTGGTCGCAGTAACCACCTCTTGCGGAACTAATGTCATTTAGTTTCATTCCCAAACGGCTTTTCCTTCGCGGTGATGTTATGGCTTTTTATAAAATAAATCACTAATTCACTTTGAGTCATCTTTCGTCACGGTACACGACAGAAGAAAATAAAATATATAACATTTAATCTGAATCAAAAACTTAAACTTTTTCGAAGGCTCACTGCTGCTTTGCTATAGTTTTCACATTTATTCGAATAAAACCAAACACGACTTTTGCTGTTCAAAAGGTACATCGACGCAATGCTACAATTACGTTCGTTTTACAAATGTCGTATTAGGACTTCATTATGCTGTATAAGAAGCAGAATTGGACAAAGGGGGGCACTCAGCATTTGAAGTTGGGTCAGGATTAGGTTCAATGGAAATTTACACCAATTTAATATATTTCAATTCAGGTTCAGTTTTTTGTATAATCCAGTAAAACTTCTGAGATAAAAATTAAATTACTATAAAAAGCTATGCACGTTAACATCACTGCATCATGTCGAAAATAATGATCAGGTAGGTATACACAAAAAAAACTATTTTTAAATAAAATCTTTAAGCCTTTGTGTAGTGTTAGTTTCCAAATTGGCATGCTTCTGCATCGCACTTTTAGTTCTTTACACCCTGCAAACAAAGTCTAGTCTTCTTGGGGTTTGCTTCAAAACTTAAATAACCTCATTGCTATTTACAAAAAATTCACGATGAATGTTCAGTAGCTAGACGTTTCGCGGTATCGTGTAATATGCATTAGCCACTCAACACTCTCGCAATACTCGTCCCTCTTGTGAAAATGTTCTTCTTTTGAATAGTACTGACACGGGACTGATCAATTACGTCACATAGCTGAATGCTCTTGAGTTTAATTTCAAGTTTAATATTATATCTGGGAGGGGCCTGAGCCCCAACCCTCTCCCCCAGTGAGTGTTTAATACAGTCTCTTATTCCGCGAACTCGAGTTGCACACGGGGCCGCGGTGCACGAGCGGCTAGACTGCTCGCCTCCCACCAAGGCGAGCGGGGTTCAATCTCTAGCCGGTTCACTCCGGATTTCCGCAAGAGGGAATCTTGCCGGACGATGCCGCTGGTTGCCGGGTTTTCTCAGGGATCTCCCGTTTCCCCCCGCCCCTTCGTTCCGGCGCTGCTCCACAATCACTTCACTTCACCCTCATCGGCTCTCAAGACCACGATGTTAAGAGCCGCCCAAATCTCGCCACTCACTCACTACAGCCGCACACGCCAGAAAATGGCGGCAGTGACTGGCAACATGTCGGAATGCCAGCCACCAATCAGAGCCTGGCAACCTACTCGCCAGCCGGCAGTCCAGTCAACATGCAACATTTCGCAGCAGGCAGTAACCAATCAGACGCAAGGCCAGTTCCAGAGCTTCGCGCAGCCAATCATAGAATGAGTACGCTCACGTCAAAGTAACTGCCACGCCATTTCTCATCTGTGGGGGCACCTGTTTTTCGCGAAAAGATCTCAGGACAAGTTGTGTTCCAAAACACTTTGGTTCAGAACCATTTTCGTGAATGGATCATTTGAATTGGTACACGTGTTATCTTTCAGCCCGCGAATCACGGACTGTCAGTACCGGAGAAACATAACTCTGAATGGTTCACTCGTGTAACGGACTCTTCGCACAAAGACAAGCGACCGATAGTCAAAGGAAGGCGTCAAGTGTGCACATAGGATATTGAAGTCTACCCTCCGCGTGAGTATTTCCGTGGAAAAACAAGCTGCCCTACTTATCTGTGTACTTATCTACTCTGTAGCTGGACTGCGATCAAAAGTAACACCGACATCGCGATGACTTCACGTCACACGTGGCATGCTTCACTTTCACGTGCACTTAAAACGCAGAATTTTTGGTGTAATATGTTGATTATTCGCGTAATGATGTAACATTTGTGTACTGAATAGGCCTAAAAATGTCGGGGATAAGTGTTGTTCCTTTTCAGATTGAAAACAGTACAAATTTAAGTTATACGGGCGTATTTGTGTTGTAACACTGATGTGAATAGAACAGATTGCGAAAGTATGGCGTTCGGGATTTATACAAAACTTTCAAAACAACTAGGAGATCGCCATAACCTCCAAAACGAGATGTCTCGGAGAGATTTTGACAGGTTTTCAGTGTGTATGGGAATAAATAGTATATAATAAACTTTGATCTGCTGAGAAAATTGAATTGTGTTTAATGTAGAAGGCCTTCTGAAAATTGCAAACTTAATGGTGAACACTCTCCCTTTCGTGCAAGAATTTTTACACCTCTGAGAGACATAATCAAATAACTGTGGCAATGTAAAGCTCCATAAATATTTACCAATTAAAGAATAAAAAAATCATAGCCTAACTTTTATTACTCTTTCGTCCTCATTTCTGGGAGAAAATTATGTATGTGGTACATTGTAAAAATACGTGAGCAGAAGACATCGCGAAAATAAAAACAAACTGTTGAAAAGCAAAGATAACACAACATCGTACCTAGTGTGCTTGGCCGGCGAGATCATGCGGTAATCACGCATCATGTATCACGCTAAAGTTAGACAATGACAAGATTTTCCATGACGGGAACATTACATGGAATGATGACGTGTCTCCTCGATACAGTTAGTCAAAGTTTAGCCGACTTACAAGAACGTGTTACTCGTTATGTATTACGTGAAACGTGAAGTCATCGTAATTTCTTCCTTACGACAACACCAAGTAACTATTTTGGGTGTATAGGAACGGTGCTGGATGTCCTCTCAGACATCCATTTCCTTTTTGTGAGCGGATGCATGATCCAAAGTCATATCTCCAGAAAGTGACAGCAAGTATTTGCGGGATATACGATCCCTCTGAGCTTTCTGATCTGATATCACATCGCAGATACACAGGAACAACATAAACATTTATTGAGGACGGGCATCACAAAGGCTAACTCAACCTTGCTGGAAGAAAAAAATTGTACACATTTTCAGGTGCCGGCCACGATTGTTAACATTTAATTGTTTACAAACGTTTCGTTAAACAGCAAGAGTCCTCGGCTGTCTCCAGAATCCAGAACAACTTAATTAGTGAGCATCGAGGCAGTATTACAAGCTACCGTGTACTCACAGAATGTAACAGAAGCATTCCTCATATCTGGAGAATGAAAATATGTTATATGAGTGCACGTTTAGTAAAAGCTTTATTTATTTGCTGTAGCTCATTTTGACAACTCCATTCACGTTGTGAAGCACGCGGGCTGAGTTTGTTTTGTGTGGAACGCCACCACAGATATCATGTGCACAGTACACTACACAACATATTAAGACACAGTATGAGAGCTGTAATGTCCTTCTATAAAAAAAACCCAGCTATTGAGCCATACAATGTAAAAAAAAAAGTCGTGGAATGGGAACTTAGCAAGAACATGAAGCATTTCCTTATACTATGTCTGTGTACAATGTTTTTATTCGCTTGATGTGAAATATGTTTGAACAAGGTCTTAAGTTTACTTTTGGTTACAGACTGTATAGCAGAGTGACATGAAAAACTCCCAACCTAAAATTTTTTTAATCTTTGATAACATTGTCAAAACATTAACATCAATCGAGGTCGTCCCTTACATTATTATAAGCTTCACATTTATCTCGCAGTAGCTGCAAGATCTTCTGAGACTTAGTTAAATAGCCATGAATGCTGCACAGTGAACAAAGTAAGTGGAAGATGCCATCAGCGAAGAATGTGTTGCTGATGTCTAACAATAACTATGGCGTTTTGCAAGCAAGTGACACTTTATTTGATTATATTTTACTCGAAACTTAATAATCCATAACTTCGCTAAAAAACAAAGGTTAGCCGTACCAACTGGGATGATGGGTAAATAACGTCACAATTTTTCTGAGGCATGCAATACTTGATATGTAACAGTAGCAGATAAGCCTTTCCGCTCGGAATCAAACATCGTGTAAGATTACTACTTTTTGAGGAGAGTTGTAAACAAATACTATCATTACTGCGGTTAGTCAGTTACTAAATATTTCGAACAAGATATCACATTTGACAAGCTACAGGGAAAAGAAAATAATATTCGTAAATTCTCAAGCTCAATATCGCCACTAAGGACACCACAGCAGCTTTACTCTAAACCCGAATCAGTGATATCAATTAGTGAAAGAATATTAACTGAAAGTCAGTTGATAAGCTACAGCCGACTTGAAAATTAAGCAAATGAACTGGGAAAAAATTACCTTTGGCAGTGGAATTCTCGACATCCAGTGGGAATCACAAATAAATCAGTGAAATCCAGCGATCATATTAATGCAGCCATCGTATTAATTAGTAATCTGACACTGGTTATCAGTCGCTCAATTTTCACTGATTTTCACTGATTTGGCTAAATTCTCACTGTTTCAGGTTTAGTGTGTTCAACTCTCTGAAATCTATAATAAAATAAACTGCACATGCCATGCTTTAGAGCGCACACATAAAGCGAAGAGTAAAAAAACATTGCCAAACGAAATCTGTTACCCATCAGTAAAAAATTGTCAATTAATATTTGTATCTCTGTCCTGAAATGTAAGAGAATAAACTTGTAAGTAAATTGCAGTTCTATAAAATCAGACTCATTTATCAGGCAGGCACATCTAGCTGCTGAATACAAAGTAAAGCAACAGAAAACATGGTTTTCCATCACAGGACGAATTTCTCTGAACATCTGCAATTCGTGTGTTGGTAGCACTTACGAAAACTTTCAACCTTGAAGACGACGAAAAAGAGACTGCTTCTACATGTTCTGGTAGTATTTCCGTCCTTAATAGAACACTGTGATACCGCTAGGATTGCATTCGCCACAATCTCCAACCATTTTATGTGACATATAGATATATTGATTTGATCACAACTGCACATGTTAGCAACTATGGATGCTACAGTAAATGGCGTTACTGACTCCGTTGAACATAAATAAAGTGTGCTATTTCTACGCAACAAATAGACACAAAGAACGAACATCTTTGACATCACATATCAGGCTGCTCAAGTCCATAACGAACTTAAAAGTATATGAATACTCACGATAAACTATTACAATGACGTGGACAACTCCTGCGTGGTCTGGCATGGCCACTGTCATCACGTCATCGGCCCACAGCCGCTGCACCAGTGCAGCCCACGGAACACGCACGTTGTGCGTCCCGATGCGTGTCCGCATCGTTCACTTGGGAACCGGTCATGACCCGATACCGAGTGATCCAACCGAGTGCCTGTGGTGTTCCTACAGAGATCAGTGAAATTAGGATAGGAATCAAGTGTTAGAAAGTGTATTAAATAGCATTAGAATTTATCGCCCACGGGCAAATGTTCGTGAAATTCGCCCTCAGGGGATTGCGAAGTAATCGCAGAATAAATGCATGCCACGTGCATATTTAATGAGGCATAGAGTAACAAGGCTAGGGTATTTGAAGTGTTCTATATAATTTTCCGAGTGCAATTGTGTGTCTAATCAAGCCAATTAGTGACATGGGAAATAATTAGTCTTTCTTTCAACCTAACTGTTCCGGTCAAAGAGTGCCCCAAAATTTAACATAACTAAATTTCCCATGTGCTTTGCAAGGCACCACATAATCCTGTTTTGTATTTAAATTAGTGGTTAAGAAAGAACTCTGAACTTTCCTCAAGCTAAGGGGTGTCCATTCCGAACGTTTAAGGGCCATATTGTCCGTATGTTTAACGTGTTTATGTAATGAGGTCAGTAAACTAAGATAACTCGTGGAGTGGAGCGAGCTCTCGGCAAGAACGCCGCTCGTCCGCGCTATCTCAGGCAGTCTGATTCCACGGGTCTTAGGTGCTGCACGTGCGTCGCGACGCAGGGGACTTTCATACTTTGTTCTGAACACTTAACTGCAATAGGTTAACGTAATTTACTGCGTTCCCCGCGTTCGCAACACCCCTCCGTCAGCTCAATTTACCGACCAAGGAGGTTTAATAACGCTTGGAAGTTTTCGCGCCATTCTTGGCCTTTTGTACAGTAATGGCCACTGGCAGGCCTTGTGAGTCAGGCCGGCTTTAATTTGCACTGTATACATGTAACTGTGCACACTATTTGGCAATACAATTTACTTGACTTAACCGAAACTTGTGAGTTGTCATTTAGTTTTGTATTTCGGGCCCTGGCCCTATCCAGGAAGTCATCGATGCCTCAAGGAGGCATCCTTAATTTATAAGGTAAAAGGTATTACTAAGGCGTGCTGGGGAGCCTGAATACCCCGGCTATGTATTACGTTTTACTGTAAATTTGTGCCGTGTGTGTCAGGGGATACAGCCATGTGGTCATTCGGCCCACGATCCTGAGAACTGTGACTTCGTGCTCACCCAGTGAGCTGGCGCCCATTCTATTAGAAATAGAAATATAGTGTAATATTCTGACTTTTCTTAACATAGTCACCTAACGACGTCCGCATTACTATCCCCGACCGCTCAGGTAATGTCAACAACAACTGCTTGATGTCGTCACCGCACGAAAAACAATAGAAAGTTTCACTCAGTTGTGGTAAACAGGATCTGCCCGTCAAACTTTTTTGTCAGTTATGACAGTCGAGGCGAGTTTTTAAAATAACCGCACCACCAAATAAAGAATTCAACTCCGTGTTTAACGACCAGGATTTACACTTTCAGATTCTGAAATGAAATTTTTGTCCCTACATTTAACGATTAATGGTCATGCATGTATTTCTTGCCTGTAATAAATTAGTATCATCCATGTGCCAAAAGTCTAAAAACTCTAAAATACAACTTTGTTGTTACATTTCTTGTATAACATCTCGGATATAATTGGAGAACACTCCATAGTAGAATATACAACATCAGGAAACAGTTGAGACTAACTATGCGAAGAGAATCCAATTAACAGTATTTACACAGTAGGACTTGAACATCTTCTACATTTTTGAAACAAATTTATTGCACTAGTTTAGAACAAGAGGCATGTAAACCACCTTTCAAACGATTAACCACCAGGCAACAGGCAAAGTATATTGCTTCCCAGAACCATATTAAATGGTAGAAACAAGCGTATTATGTAATGGAACACATGTAATGTCTACCGGTAGAAATCACTGTAAGCTTGGCGGAAACCGAGCAGTTACCGAAGTAAGGCTGGCACTGTATTAATGTGCAACAATCAGCACAAGCGTATGTAATATGCAGGTACGTAAGAAAATGTGTTTACCTATCTGTTGCACTCTGCATCATTAAAATCTGTTGAATTAGTAATGGTTCCCAACAAGTTAATGATACAAGAGCTCATTAACGCGCCGTAGTAACAGACAGATGATGAGAGTCTGTGAAAGCGAAACTGCTCAGTTTCCAATCACAAAAAATAACACATCTCATGTTCATTTGTTTTTTCTTATAGATATAAGAACAATTCATTAACTTTTTTTTACAACTTATGTCTAATATCTTACTTGTCATCGTTTACTTTTGAACGTGTGCCACAAAAACGAAAAGTGACATACTGTCAAACCGTTATATAATGAGTAGTTCAGTTAAGTGGTGTTAGCATGGAAGCCATCGCATGAACTAGACTATCGATGGTGACAAAAACTAGTTTTGTCTGAGCGAAGGGCAAATGTTCCTAATTGTGTGATTCCTATAGCAGGTCTGCTGTGACACATATGCCAAGACAAATGTCCTTGCTCAGTTATATAAAAGAACATTAAAAGTATGGAACAAACCTGTCACGTCACATGTTATAATGAGAAATGCTAATGACTGTCAGCATAGATAGTTTAGCACACTCACTTGTTTTCAGTAGATGCAGCACAGCTGTCGATGAAACAGGTTTGCTAGTTCAACCACGAGCTCTGCTGGCATTGGGATTACATCAATAAATCACTCGGCTCAGAAAGACGCTTCTCAATTAGTTGTCGGTAATGTCGTTCACAAGATTTCTTACGTGTAGATAATTCTTGAATACCGTGTTCAGTTATCGCTCTTATAAACGCTTCGAACTAGTGTCTCCCCCCTCCCCCCTCCCCGACGCCTCCTAACCACTACAAAACTTCGGGCATGTATAGGAACTACGTTACATTAATAATTACTTTTTGTTGCTTCTTTCTTTCTCTATTTCTGCATATTTATAATTCCGTTGTACTTGAATGATCCTTGATTCCCATCTTGTTTCTCAGTTGAGTGTCTTTGAAGGAGGATGAAATTTCACCTTTCTGTACGGCATCACAAAGACACAGGAAAACAATTTCCTTGCAATAAATACAGACATTTACTCTACAGAAAAATTTGAGTAAACTGTCAGCTACAAAAAGTGAACTGTAGAACAAAATGAGCTGCACAGGCAATTTAATGAGCATCAGTAACTGCCATTGATGGACGGAAAGTGTTCTAACAATGCGACGCCTGTGTGACAAGGAATGGGCCATAGAAACGATGCAAAACATCTATTCAATATATCAGAAATAATCATGGGATTAATGTTAATAGTTGCCTTAGCACCACCATTGGAAACATGACAAGAGAATACCAATGTATCCAAGCTATCCTGACAGTTGTCATAGTTGCTAAATTAAATTAGTGTTAAATGGTTTGCTGATGTCCTTTGCATAGAGGGAATAGATTCTTCCCCATTTAGGTGTCGCGATGCTACGACTTAATCAACTCAGTTTTATATTCACAGGTCTAAATTAAGCATGATCTTTCTTAAGATGGTCGCCGGAATGAAAAATGTTTAGCTGCTTTTGTTTTTTTATGTTTTATAGCTGATGAGCGTGGCATCGTGTTGTGCAATCTGGCGAACCACTTCATTCTTTTATCTTGCTAGAGCATTATTAATATGACATCGACTAAAATAATAAATTATATTTTTAGTGAATTGGGGAAAAAGCATCCAGAGCAGGTGATTTCACAAACTGCTTACACTGAACACACATTAAAGCGGAAATCCAGAATAATTCATCTCTTAGAAGTCCTAACTAGCAAGTTTCATTTGATCTGTTGTTTGTAAAACGGATTGGACATGTACAGTTACTATATATGATTATATTTAGAATTTTGATTTTTTCACAGAAATATACGTAACATTTAGAATATTCTTTCATTAGTTGATAGAAAGTGATCTCTGTAAATATTTAAATACGACTTAAACAATACTTTGGTGAATCAACTGTGAGTTTATTTACTTTAATGTGAATATTTTTGGGGTTTCAATGTAAAAAATCTTGTACCAGATTAGTTTACCTTATTAAAAGTCAAAAAGCTTACTGCCACAGTTATGATGTCAGATCATATGTAAATAAAATTAGGCTTAACTGCATCGACACTGAGTCATAAATAAATTATCGCTAATTCAGGTATCCCTGTGTGTTCTAACAATTCAAAAAATTAAATTATGAATATATGGTAATGTAGAAAAATAATTGAAATTTATCAGAATACGGATTTTCAGTGTTGGATGAAAAAAAAAACAATAAATGTAATTGGGGAAAAATCGTGTAAGTGGAAGTGAAACTATGGATGAGAAAATTACCGCAGTGAGTGTTTACTAGTGTTTAACGATGAACTCCGAAGGGAGACTATTAGCTAAGGGCAGAGTAAAGTACTACAAAGCCTACAGTGTAGGAGCGACAGACTGCAGTGATGGTGAGATTGGAAGCACTTCGAGACAACACACCTACCCTCGGCAACGTCTACCACTTTTATAAAACTTGAGCTTGGATGAGCCACAGCTCGAGCGTAGGCCAGCATGCTAACCACAACTCCACCGAAACCTCCCAAGGAACACGATGTAATGTATGGAGATATTGGTTATTTCATTCTCCGAATCGAGAAACACAAATATTTTTTAATGATCGCAGTTGGTTAAAACAATTAAAAAGCGGGTAAATTAAACAAAACACCACGCACATCAAAATACACAAGCGTTTCATCGTAGACAATGTAAATGTACCGTCTAAACAACTACCGTACTTGATTGAGAAGTGCAGGAAAGCAGTCTCGGGTGAGGTCTCTTAGCTCGGGCCTGACTTGGAGTGCGACTGCTTCCTCTGCTGCTGCAGCTGCTGGGACCTGTTTTCCTGCACGGCCGCCACCAGAGTCCGGACAGCCTCCTCGTGGCCCTCGAAGCTGTCGGCCTTCTTGAGCGGGCCCGGCTCCGAGGGCCCCCTCGCCTCTCCACCGTCCGACTGCGAGCTCGCCAAGCCGCCCCTCAGTGACTTGGAGTCGCGACCGAACTTCTCGTACGCCTTCCTGCGGTCGTCACCCGCACCACGCTTCTTCGGCGGGAACGTTTCCCACGACCGCTGCTTCTGCATCAGCCTCGACTTGGCTCCCTTGTTGCCGCCGATGACGACGACGAACGTCTTCCGATCGCCCAGGTCGACCGACGACCTCCGGCTGTTGACGGACGCCGAGCTGAGCGTGAGGCTCTCGCACGAGTTGTTCTGCTTGCGCGACTTGTCGGCGGCGTCCGCCGGCCGCTCATTGTTGCCGTAGAAGACGTCCTCGGAGTCGGAGGCGGGGTACAGCCGCACCATCTTGGCGGAGTGTTCGCTGTGGCGATGCGGTGACGTCGTCGTGCTGGTCGCCGTGTTGGGGTCGTGGTGCACCATCGCCCGCACCGCCTGCTTGGCTCCGCCCTCCGCCACCGGCGACGTCGTCGCCTCCGAGATCCTCTGGTAGTCGCTCTCCTCGGGAGGGCGCTCTTCAGCGGGCCGGGCCGCCCGCCGTGCCATCATGTGGTGCAGCTTCTCCTTGAGGTGATTCTCGAGGCGTTCGCGCACCTCCATGCACGCCACCGAGCTCATCAGGTCGACCGCGCAGTGCTGCTGGGGGCGGCGCGCCACACTCGGGGGCGGCGGCGGCGGCAGGTGGTGGAGGCCGTGCCCCGAGCTACTCGCCTGCGTGGTCACGTCGCTCGTCGCCTCACTGCGATCCACGTCCCTCGAGCCCAGCACCTTGCCGCTGATGGTGTGGTAGAGCGACGCTACTTTGGACGTCTCGCGTGCCGACGCCGGGTATCGACTTCCTGTCGACTCCCCCTTGCCTGCGCACACAAACACATGCTCTTCACCTGCCACGCTCAACTCTCGATCGGCAAGTAGCACAACGTGAACGATAACTCTAAACTGCAATGTACATAAGTAGTCATCTTTACCTTATCAATACTAGACGTACTTCTGTCGATATAATGGAACATGCAATCGAACAATTACCGCGTGCTACTTTCCGACGGATTTCCCACAGTTGTTGAAAACTGTGCTCTGAGCGAACACTTAGAGGCAGAGGAAGCTCCTAACGCCCATATGTCTCGCAAATGATCGATGCCATACATGGTAAACAAAAAGGCCGCCTTGTGTTTTTACTCCTACACGCCACTGTTTTCGAAAAACTAATGCATAATTTTCAAACACTAAATCGCAAAGTTTGAGTGTGATATGCCTAGCATAGAGTTCGACTAATTTTTCGCCTTTCCCACTGCCCATTCAGGCTATAATTACTGAATGCACAGAGCTAGTTTATTATTGGGGATGACAATAATTGTTAGGCTTCAGTAGTTGAGTTACGTTGTCTATTGTATAGATTGTATCGGCCTATAAAGCATCTTGTTTATCTTTTCATATTTTATGATACGCTAGTTAGAAACCAGAGGTGGAGTGGAGTGCACTGGAGAGATTTGGGCGGCTCTTAACATCGTGGTCTTAAGAGCCGAAGAGGGTGAAGTGAGGCGAGTATGGAGCAGCGCCGGAATGTAAGTTCATGGTAAATGCGAGATCCTCGAGAAAATCCTCCGACCAGCGGCATCGTCCTGCACGAGTCCCATGTGCGAAGACCGGGAGCGGCCCTGCCTGGAATAGAACCTGGTTCGCCTGGGTGGGAGGCGAGCAGTCTAACTACTACACCACCGCGGACCCTACAAAATATACACATTCTTCTTTCTTCATTAGTCCTCACATACCCGGCCATATCACGGGTAATCTGTCACATTAGTTTTGTTTGTGCAGAAACGAAAAGGGGTGCTTGGGAATAAAAAGAAATGAAATGCAAATTTATACATACAGAGACAGTGGGTGTCCTTAATAGCCAGTCTTAAAGTAGCCAGTAATATGCTTCTTTTTCCAATTAATGCTTTTTAAAAACTAGCAATACCGCCTTTTTTAATTATGCTTATAATATGGGCAGATACAATAACATTTGCTTTCTTCTGCAGCACTTTAGACGTCACTGTCTTAAGTAAACTGAAGTCGGTGTCGTTTGTTTATTGATTTCTGCCATGGGAAGGCACAATTTCTCTTCTCATCTGGTTGCAGATGATTCAACCATTTAATCATCAAATGCTTCTTATTGTCTCAAGTCCTCCATGGAGAGGTAAGTAAACTGAGCTTAAAAAAAGTTTGTATCTCGAACCGAGATATGTTTGGAGATTTACCTAGTTCTGCACATGATGTCATTTTGTTAATCCACAGTGTCTGTTAACTTTAAAAAGTAGAACTTACATGGATCATTACAGAACCTTTTTGCTGTTAAAGACATCACCGAAGAGCTGATCAGATCATTTTATCTTAATTTCTGGGAGTTACGCATACTCCAAGCACGCTCCTACTGATGTGTTACTTCAGTTGTTGTCCATTTAAAGAAAAACTAAATAAATATTTCTACGGCGTATTTAAAATATCTGAAGCATCAACGAAGTGGAGGAGACGATATAGTGGCAACACACTGGATTCGTATGCGCAAGGGTCCAGGCTGAATTCCCAGTCTTGCTGCCCTGATTTCGGTCTTCTGTGGTTTTCCGAAACAATTTTACACAAATGCTGGGTTGGTTCCCTGACGTAGGCTGTGGCTGATTCTTTCACTACTCCTCATTCTCAGAGAATTGGCTGTGTCCCTGATGACTTAGCTTAAATTAGATGTCAAGACCATGCATACAAATAAAGCTCTAGTGAAATCAAACGAGCGAGTTGATGCCGTGGTAAACCATTCGACTCGCATTCGGGAAGAATCGGTTTAAATTGCCGGTTGTTGGTCTCCCCTGGTTTCCTGGATTCACTCCACGCGAATTCTGGGATGGGTTCTCAATACATGACATGACAGATTCCTTCCCCATTCTTGCTTCTCAGAGAAAATTGCCCTGTCTCTAATCAGCTCGCTGTCGATGAGACGTTAAGCCCTAGACACATAGTGAAAGCAAGGGTAGGTTCCCGCACTACGTACCTGATCTGAATGTGGCAGTTTTGCCCGCTGCAGTGGAAGCACTCTGCTTAGCATCGTCCGACTGTTGAGTGTTGAGCAGTTTGCCGCGGCTGCCATCTGGCCCGCTGGCTGCAGTGCGGCCGTCCGACTTACCTCTGTCCCGCACCAGTATGAGTCGAGACTCCTCCTGAACTGGCGATTTCTTCCTGTCTTCTTTCGTGCGCACCTGCGCCAACCACACAAACATCACAGTCACCACGTCCCCACGATCGAGCTCATTATTTCCGACACGAAACACTTATGAAAAAAAATATACGTGTAGCTGAAGTAATTTAATTACTAATGCATTTTGACTGAATAATATGTAAACTTGAATCTGAATTGAAACACGGGTTGTTTCCAAATATGCGGGGAAAGTAGAGCAATAGGAAAGTGGACAGTACACCCCTAAACAACACAAAATGTCCGTGTGAACGTATGACCTAAAGTCGATAGGTAGTTTCCATTACGGACCTTCCAATTTAGAACTGGGTGTATTAGTAAGTCTTCCTGACACATTCCAATTCGAGTAGCTGTAGCCATGTTCGTGTACCAGCAGTGATATATCACTCTACAAGAAGTACTCAGAATGTCTACATTGTGCCTGAATGCTTGCCTGAGCATGCCACATCATTGACTATCTGAAATGTTCAAATTATCCAGGAAATTGCACACACCTGCTGGTAAACTTGTTCTACTCGCTGACGAAGAACTACTATATTCGAAACAGGAGTTGCATAAACAGTGGTCTTGAGATGTCTCCACAGGTAATAGTCTAGTGGATTAAGAGTGCATGCCATTCGACGTGAGTAGGCTGTAAACAGTGCAATGGGACAGGTAATAACAAACCATTCCAGCTGATCACATTAACAGGCACACCTTGTATAACATCGGCTATTACCAGTATGTGTGGTGCAATGTTAGAAGGCCTGTCTGTATCTCGGATACAATCGAGTTGAGGAGATTGGTTCACCAGGACATTTTTTGTTGTTTTAGGGCGTACTATCCACTCCCTGATTGTTTCCTACGTATTTGGGAACCGCCTGTATATTACCAAGATGTAAATTTTTATTGACTCTAAGTCCCTCCCAGCTTCGAATTATCAGAGCGCTCCTGAGTCATTAACTGCATCTTTTGAGAAGAGGTTTCTATAGTGGAGTGGAGAAGATTGGGTGGCTCTTAACATCGGGCTGTTAAGAGCCGATGAGAGTGAATCGAGATGAGTATGGGGCAGTGCCGGAATGCAAATGTAGGGAAAACGGAAGATCCCCGAAAAAAACCTGCCGACCCACATCATCATCCAACACAATTCCTACGTGCGACCCAACCTGGGCTTGAACCCTGTTCACCTTGGAGTGGGGCAAGCACTCTAGTCACTGTGGTCGCAGGTTCGCAGGGTTCAAGTGGGAAAGTAGGTTACCTTCTCGATGAGCTGGCTGAGAACACCCCGCTTGGCGTCGCGAGTCCCGTCCGAGGTGTGCAGTCCCTGCGACATGATGGTATGCTGCTGGTGTGCAGGCTGGGTCTGCTGCTGTCGCGAGGTGTACACGATGTTGCCACTTGCGTCGAGTAGTGCCGACATCTGTTCGCGGCCTGCACGGACCCGTGGGCCCTCCCGCACTGGCACCTCCTTCCCATCTACTGGTGTGCAGCCACATCACACACATCCTTAGTCTCACAGACACATCTACACTAACACACACACCAATACCCTTAGTCTCAGCCCACATGCTTACAAATATGTATGCACATATATATTCATTCACACCAGTATCCTTAGTCACACACATGTATATGTACACTCACAAACAAACGCACGCACATACACCAGAACCCTTAAGACCCTTACAAAATAGAAAACCTCAGCATTAGATGTTATGTTTCCTTCCCTTTGACGAAATCACAGATACAAAATACTACAGTAAAGTCAAAGTACAGACAATTGAAAATCGGTTCGGTAATCTTCTTAAAGTGCATATCTTGTTATGAAAATCATTATATATCGCTCTGTAATATATGTTATGTACCTGTTTTAAAATAAACTTAAGTATTTATATTAAAATTTCATTTTAGCACAATAAGATCTTTATTAAGAATGAACTTATTATTCAAGTGTGTGATAATAAATCGTTTTATACCTTATTTAAGATATACATTTCCGACATTAGCAACTGCATCTTTAAAGTAATACACGATAGTCTTTGAATACTTTTATTGCTAGAAGCTTAACAAAAATTTATAATAAGGTAAATGTGTTCGTTGCAGTTTGCAGTGTGCCTGGGATTCCGGCAGTGCCTCTCAAATGACGAGCCATGTCAAACTATTTTGACTGCAAGACAGGGACGGCGCAAGTTGTTCGTCATTATGGGTTCAACATCCAATATTTTAAATATAAAAATAACTATTTTTGCTTAGAATGCTTTTGTTTTTAAAATTAAAATAAACGCTAGAAAATATCACAAAATAACAAAAAAAAAAACTTACATGTTTAATATTAAGGCTTACTCAAAAATTACAATATATGAACACATGCCCTTTTTTAAATTTAATGTGATAAATTATACCGTTTAAAAGGAAACATCATATATAAAGTCTATCAATAATGCACCATTCAATTAGAAATATCTAAAATTTAAATAAATCATATTTGAAAATTATAATTAGATTTGTCTATATGTATTAATTATTAAATGAAAGTTTTAGTGAATAAAGCACAGGTTACATGTGGATGTCACCAGAAATTCTTTTGAAGAAATGAATTTGTCGACAATATCCAAGTTGGCAACATTTTTTGCCAGATATCGCTTTATAACCAATACAGCCATGTGATTAAGACATCCTTGAGTCATTGTCGAACGAAGCCATGCTTACTTGCAAGGAATAAAAAACAACAAGAACAAACAGAGAGTCCAACACTGATGGATGGCTCAGACTCACAGTGTAGTTTTGCCAGTTACAGGTTGCAAGCTGCTGTGTACTGCAGGCTTATTATTCCTTCTAAGGATCTGACCCTTACAGCAGATTATTAGGGGGTCATATGACACCTCTGACCAACTGGTTCAGCCGCCCATGCTGCAGTATCTGGTAACGAAAACATTTCGCCAACAAACAGGAATTTCGCCTGAGTCTGTAACTTCGCTTCGAAACTTACCTTTGACGTACATAATGTTCTCTGTAGGAGAGGTCACGGATTGTCCTGGGTGCACTCGACATTCCACTTTCTGCGTCCCGTCCATCCTGTAACTGGCAACACAGCTCCTCAGCAACGCCAGCTGTCTTAAGAGTGCGTGGCTCAAAATTGAACGTTTAAAGCGTCAATCACAACTTGTAAAATTTTCGAAGCGATTCCGGAAAGACCAAGGGAGAACAACCCACAGATAATGGTTCCTGCCAATTTTTCAAGCAAATATTTAACCATAGTGATGCATTTCGGTAGGACTATTCTTTTGCATCGTATGTGTGTGTACATTTCATCGTGGTGCACAATAAAATGCTAAAGGAGTGCTTCACTATTGCAAAAGATCTGCTCATGAAGTTCGCTAAAACAATTACTGATAATTGCCCATGATTGGTTTTTGTGTGTTGGCTTTCAAAAACCTGTAGATCTAAATTTAAAAATTTTGCGTTTAATAATGTTCCACACACTCTTAAGTAGGCTTAAAATATCAACTAATGAACTACCACCACAATATTCACAGACATTCGAGTACATAAATTTATTATCCTTTTTTTTTTTTTTTTTTTTTTTTTTTTTCCGATTTATTGGTCTTATAAATGTCCCCACTTGTACACCAGAAGTATGAACTGAAAAAGTGTGAAGGGAGGAACTTTCTGTGCTAGACAAATTACATCTGACGTGAACCACGCGCTCGCGAGCTTGTGTGTGCCCACTCTGACTGCCGCAGTCGTGTCCACTGCACCAGATACACCACACCAACTGGCTTGTGGGCCCGAGTGAGAGTGAAGTGTAGTTAATCAGGGTATTTAATCAGTGTTTATAATTGCAACAAACACATATCCCGCAAAGTGAATAATAAATGCTCATAATTGTCAACATAAAAGATTGTTGTCACATACACAGCCACAGCCAGGGACATTTTACATTGTATACTTGGCAACGCTGTGGCTGGTGCAATACAAACATTTAGGAATAATGTAATCATTTTTATTATGTACTGGCTGACCCGGCGGACTTCGTACCGCCTAACAGTCAATGAATGTCGTGTTAACTTTTAGTTTAGCTTTATTTAGGATTTTATTAACGTAAAATAAAATTAATACTCAAAATTTATTAAGTTCAAGCTACCCTTTCCCCTCACAAGCAGCTGCAGTTCTTGCAAATTTTCTCGGCGTATTCCTGCTGCTTGGCGCGTGATTTCACATTTAAAAAATGCTCCTTTGTTCACGTGCTATGTTCGCCCACCTCTGTGCACTTTAGCCCTTTTCGCCTTTTCTGGTCAGCCAGCGACATCTAGCGTCGTAAATCTAAGGTTGTCGTTTGGCTTTTGTTTATACTTTCTGTGTGCTCCACGAGCTTCTTCTCGTCACTTTCTGTCCAGCCACAGTGTCAAGATGGCATTTTGCCCGGCTTTGGTGGTTGTGTTCTTCGTAACTTGAGTTTATGTTTTAAATGTTATTGTTTCATTGCTGTGGTAGCAATGTAGTTTTCTATAGTATGTTTAAAAAAATTTTTGTTTTGTGTGATTTTGTTGGTGTTTATTTGGCAAGTTACACCAGCATGTAAATAGGATATTTTCTGTCTTACCTTTTTCGTGTGTAACACTCCTATTTTATAGTCGTTCTCTTTGTGCATGCACCAACTATTTTCACTCGCTACATTTCCATGGTCATATTTGCTTAAGTGAAGATCCTGCTGCCATGCTATTCTTTACTGCTACTTTGGTACACATGGCAGGCTAATCGTTTCTGCAAATTCCAGACTAATCTTTACTGCAACTGACATGCTAGGCTTTACTGCACGTGCCAGCTTTGGCCTAACTTTTCTACACATGCTGGCTAAACTTTCGTTTCATTTTGGGAACCCTTCTGCATGTCGCTTCCCCTTTCTTTGTTGGTAGCGATGTAGTCAAGTTTATTTTCATTGTTCACGTGGATGCGACGGTCGTCATACATCTAAGTTACTATGAGACTTATAAAAAACAATGTGGTTTTGAAAATTAATCTTCCTTTTATAACATGAACATGTGACTTGAACAGTTTCATCTTGTCTATTTTGATTTTCAACTAAAGTAAAGTACTTACTTGCTGTCAAGTGTTAATACTATATATATGAACAGTTTGTTTGATCTTAATATTTGTGTAATACGAATGAGCATCATTAGTTGGGGCACCAGTTTAATAATTATAAGCCTTATTAAGTGGAATATCTTCTATTTTGAAAAAAGGACATACATTTTGTGTTATGAAATACACTTTTAATTATTTTAATACTTTGTTTTGCTTTTTTATGGTCAAGTTTCATTGCTTTCATTTTTGAGGACTGTTAATGTTATATTGAGTTCTCCCTTTATGATTATTTATACTGTATGTAATTTGTGTTGAAAGAAAGGTTATTACTTATTGAGATGACAGTCTCTTGTTTACCTCTTTGTTCTGAGATAAATAATGAATTAATAAAAGGAGAAGATTTAATTATCACACAGCTACAAGTCATGCCTTTTCATTTTAGATAATTAAGGTTTCTTCTGGGCCTATATGTTGTTTAATCATACAAGTAAGGTGTGCATTTATATATTTTTTTATTTATTCTCTCTCTTTTGTGTCATGTATGGTCACTCAGCATGGTTGTTTATTGCAGTTTCCAATTGTGTATATAGCTTCCTACTTATATTTGTTTGGGCTGGGTCCTTTGGATAATTATTGCTTTATTATGCCACTTTGCATGGTATGGTTTTCGTGACATGTTGTTTGTTGTTTGTACAAAGGAATCGGGACATTTCTTATTTTGTTGGAAGTAGATATTTTATTTTATTGGTTTCTTATCTTTTGGTCGTACATTGGCATACGTTTCTCTTAAGAAAGCACATTTAAGAAGAATTATTAAAATTTAATTTAGAAGAACAATTTAATGTAGGTTCTAGATTGTTTGCATTTAACTGAGCACTTCAGAAAGTCCGGTTTGGTTAATTTTTTTTCTGCCTATTTTTTGCATCCCTCCATCTTATGTAAAATTAATGTTGCCAAGGTTCCAACAACTTTATTCATGTGCGTGATTATCAGGTGAAATTACCAAATTGTTAAAAGCATTAATTTTTTGCTAATAAGCCAGGCTTTACTTTTGATGTGAACCAGGCGTTCACTGGTACCTTTGTGCCCACTGTGACTGCCGCACTAGTGTCCTCCACTCCAGATGCACCACACCAGCAGGCATGTGGGCAAGAGTGATAGTGTATTCAGTGTTATAATCAATCAGCGTTCGTAAATATCGTGACATCAGTGCGACATAATTGATCGGAGTGCATCAGTATAGTTATTCAATGTCATAATTATCAAGTGATTTGCACCAGTGTCATTAATTATTCTGATCTTAATAATTTAATCATTATTATTTATTGGTTCAGTGGATCTATTCAATATTTATTTATATCATATTTATTGTGTTGAAAGAAAGTCATCACATACCCAGCCAGCCAGGGATATGTGACATTACTAAGTTGGCAATACAGTGGCTGCTGCGATGCAAATATTTAATATTAATGTAACCCTGATTTATTGTGTATTTGTGCAAGGGTAATTGTGTTTTATTATGTAAGTTGTATAGGGTAATTGTGTTTGATTATGTAAATCTAAGGTATATCATTTTCTTACATCTCATTAGCATTTTTAAGTCGCATTTATGTTTCATCTTTCCATCGCTTGGCATCGTCCGCGCTCAGGTAGCGGGAGCCACCCAGTTCACAGTACAGTATGTTTCATCACTTCAATGCGGGCGGACATGGTAAGTCTCTTGTTTCACAAGAACCTTGGTGCCAGTCCCTGAGGCTGCAACCTCACTCAGTAATCGTATCATCNTCGCTTGGCATCGTCCGCGCTCAGGTAGCGGGAGCCACCCAGTTCACAGTACAGTATGTTTCATCACTTCAATGCGGGCGGACATGGTAAGTCTCTTGTTTCACAAGAACCTTGGTGCCAGTCCCTGAGGCTGCAACCTCACTCAGTAATCGTATCATCAAATCATCCACGAAATAACTTGTATTTTATGTTACATCGCACCAAGGGGAGAACAGCATCACGCGCCTTAATTAATCGTAATCCATTAGTGTGTTACATTGTACGACCATGTGGTCACCACGTGTCTGTTTCGGTTATGTGTTCAATAAAATAATCACCTTTCATATAACCAATAGTGCGTTCATTAATCCGGGCGTGCGCAGCTGCCATACAGCTCGCATTTTCCTATTATCTGATGGTGTGTCACCTCGAGCCCCCTAGGGTGATTAACCACGACTCGATCTCATTGCTCAACACTGAGCTGGCGCCCGGCACTTTCACAGCTCGAGGGACACCGCGCCCCCAACCATCTCCCTTCGACAAGGGACGTACCGAGCGAACATCACTTTTCTGTGAATATATCGAATAAAATCTGAATGCAGTGTTCACAGTGTTAAAACAACACTTATAACATATATGAAGATATAAAACTATTTTTCCTACATTGCTGACGAGTTCGATAGAAAAATAACAGTGCTTCTACTTAAATATAGAGTGCGGTTTCACCACACTCTGAAAGTGAAATTGTTAAGGCATTTCACAGTGAACTGAAACTGCAAATGGCTAGAACTACTGGAGAAAATCGTTAACGAATCCAACTCTACCATTCATTCTACTACGATGCGAAGCCCAAAGATGTGAAGGTCGACTGACTCCCTGCTTCGAACTGCATACTCTAACCCGAAGAGGAGGGACCCAAGCAAACCTAAAGTCAAAGTTGGCGATGTGGAGCGCATCTGCAAACAGCTTGGCATTTTCCACAAGGCCAATCGTCACAACTGGCCAGTGGAGTTGCACAAGGTGGTCCCCATACAGCATTTATACCCGCAGATATATTACTTGGAGGAACTACATTGTGAACCCATCCTCAGTGGCTTTTACACAGGAGATACGCCCTACGAAGTTTCTCGAAGTGCATTTGGTGGAGAATGTTCTGGAATGGCATAATGACCATGAATACGTGAGGTGGCTTCGACACTCAAAGTCTGACGACTTCTGAATCAAGAAGAGGGGCATTTTGAAATAGATCTTAGAAATGTTTTCAGGGGACCTGATAGTTATTTCCTTGCGTACAGGGGTTTTTTTTAATAAAGTTTGTTTACCTAATTTTACAATTTCTTTTTTATTCCTCAACATGCCTACAGTAAATAAGCTATGTTGGTGTGCACAGGCTCTGTGCAGGCATGAACTTGTAAGAGAGATTATCTTGCACATTCCACACAAGAACTTGCGAAGACTGTTTATCTGACAGAGTGCTGGCATATACCTGAAGAAACAGCAAGGAATCATATATGTGTGTACCTGTGTTGGCTCTGTTAACCTGTCACTATGCTGGTGTGGACCAGCGAGATTGCTAACACTGCACTTCCCATGCATGCATTGGTGCAGACTCTGGTTACCCGAAACTGTGCATGTGTGAACCTGTAAGTTAGCGCTTGCCAAGAATGCTTTCGAACTTGAACCAACATGTTTGTCGCCCCTCCCCCTGCGCAAATGGGGTAATTGGTTTATATACACTGCAGAGCCCAAAAAACTGGTATAGGTGTGCATATGCAAATAACAGAGGTATGTAACCAATCAGAGTAACAAGATGCGGTCAGCAGCACCTATATAAAACAACAAGCTTCTGGAAAAGTTGCTAGATCGGTTACTGCTGCTACAATGGCAGGTTATCAAGATTTATGTGAGTTTGAACATGGTGTTATAGTCAGCGCACGAGAGATGGGACATAGCATCTCCGAGGTAGCGATAACAATGTTCCCGGTGGAACCGGCGCTTTCCTCACCAAACCTCCCCTCCTGGTGGCCGATACCTATTAAAAGGTCATACCAGGAGTGCTTCTTTCTACTGTACGTTAACTCCCGCAAACAAAAGCTAGATCGGCTCTTTTTTTTTCGCAGCAGGGCGCCACCGGGAACTTTGAATTTTGAGTCCATCATACTGGTCCAAAAAGAATTAAAAAAACACAAAAGCTAAATACTTACAACACAATACATTTAAACACTACTGCGCTCGCGCTTCTCCTACACACGAAAAGTTAAATATGACGGTATTCCCTTAGCACATTCTCGGCCCAGTGCAACCAGGCTGTGTCGGACTAAGATTTGGGAAACAGCTGGTAGCCAGGATTGTTTCCCACCTCCTCGCCCCTGGTCGCAAAGAGCGTTAATCTACACCACTCTGCAGACGTTCGATTCCATTCACACATTAAATACACTCATTCCACTACCATTCTCAGGCCTTCGGCCTCGTCCATTCCTGAAAAATCTTGCGTAGTTCCTTCCGACTTTCTAAATCGCATTCCGGGTCCGTCGCTGGGGTCGTTGTATCTGGGTGTTTCCTGGAACAAGACATATTGTATCCAGGAAGTGGTCAAGATCGGTGGGTTGTCGCATCCGGTGTTTTGGCAAGGTACCGCCCGAGGAGAAGGACTAGTACCTGACCACTGTATACCCCGTGAAGGGTTTACCGCAGTCGAAGTACAGCCTCCCGTATGTGCGAGCGGCATCCTTATAGATCTTGGACGGGTCAAATTCTTCCCCCCTTCTCCAGAAGCACTCCTTGAGCAAGCTCAGAAGCGCCTCCGTGTTCGTAGGCAGACCCACCTGGGCGANTAAGCAAGCTCAGAAGCGCCTCCATGTTCGTAGGCAGACCCACCTGGGCGACGGTGAGCCTGTCCTCGCACTCCATGTGGGGGAAGAGGATCTTCTGTCCCCTGTCCATAGACCTAACCAGTAGCGGTAACAGTTGGATTTTCGCGTACGACCATTTCACGAGTGTACCATGAATATCGGGAATCCGGTAAAACATCATATCTTCGACATCGCTGCGGCCGGAAAAAGATCGTGAATGAAAGGGACAAACGATGACTGACGAGAATCATTTAACATGTCAGACATGCAACCCTTTCTCAAATTGGTGTATATTTCAATGCCTCCTGCATACTTTCAGACATTATTCGAGCCCATGCCACGCCGTCTTGTGGCACTTCTGCGTGCTCGCGGGGGCCCTACACGATATTAGGCAGGTGTAGCAGTTTTTTTTGGCTCTTCAGTGTATATGCAATGAAGTTGCCACTTCTCACTGCTGAAGTTTCACAGTTGGAAAAATCAGAAACTAGAAAAATCAACTCCCAAGTGCCAAGTTTTGCCAAACACAGAGGAGTTCACATGGTCCGCTGCGACCGCGCCAAGACTATACTGTAGTCTCTTGTTGCACTGCACCATCTGCACCAACGCACACCATGTGGTGAGTGGAACAGACCCTGCAAGATGCCATCGTGCAGCAACCTTCTGTGCGCTCATGCACATATGGATCCAGAAACCCATTCCAGCAATGTGTTTTTGGTGTTTACACATGAGCAATTACAGTGTCGCATTTAATTCCTCATTTAAATCATGTAGGTATGTGCCCCGTTAAATGATAAACTCAGGAGAATGTTATTTCAACGGGAATTAACAAATAATTGTGTTAGAAGTGCTCCTAGTCGGGTAAATATCGAATATATATATACATATATTGTTGTGTAACACTCTTTGAGTAGAAGCCTCGCTGACCCCCTTCGCGAGCACCTACCAGTTGACACGTGTCACGAGGCACGTGGACAGCCAGAACGGATCGCAGTTACATGTGTCAAGGTTGTGCCAAGTAAGAGCTGGCATATCGCCGGAGCACCCGGAAAGTGCTACGTACATACGTAGGAAAGTGGGAGAAATTGCAGAGCCAAGCAAGAGCACCTCTAGCTTCACGCCTGAGAAAACAGCTGACCAATTGAAAGTGGGGGCCACGAATACTCCTCACCCCTACCACCCTTGTAGCTAAACCGTGGAAAAATAAGCTGAGATGGTAAATTCAAAGGGCAGATCACCACTTCTCCCGCCCCCGAACCTTCACGAACCATGGCACATGGCTGAATGACTTTGTACTGTGAAGGCAACCACCTCCCCCCTTCCTCCAATAAGAGAGACACATGCAGACACTTAGGGAGGGCGGCTGGAGAGCATATAAGCCAATTTTTACGAGAAAAGGGTAAAGTTCATTATCACCGTGCCGAGGGAAGAGTTGCATCCAGGAATCGCGAGAGGACGTGAGAACGAGCCCAGAACAGCAGTCCAGTGAGACGACACCAAATGCGGGCCTTTTCCAAGACCGCCCACATCGCCGGAGCTCATCCCCAGCTGACATCATACCAGCACCAACAGCAGAGTAGTTAAGTATCAAGTCGCTGCCCAGAGAAGCCCCCCTCCACCACGAAGTCGCCCCAGTTAATACGAGTAGCCAAATTAGAGTACCACACCTCGGAAGTGTTGCTGTATGTTGTTTTTGTTCAAACTCGAGACAATATAATTATCCTGTTAAGTGAAACATCAAAAGACTACCTTATTGAAATACCCTCAACCTTCTAGGCGCCTTATAGTCTATGCCTGGAGGAATTAACTACGACNCCCCCCCTCCTCTATGAAGTCGCCCTAGTTAATACGAGTAGCCAAATTAGAGTACCAAACCTAGGAAGTGTTGCTGTATGTTGTTTTTGTTGACTCGAGACAATATAGTTATCCAGTTAAGTGAAAAGTCAAAAGACTACCTTATTGAAATACCCTCAACCTTCTAGGCGCCTTATAGTCTATGCCTGGAGGAATTAACTACGACCCTATAAACCACCTATATTCCGCATGTGGGGAATAGCGTCAACATAAAGTACAATATATTCATTTATAAAAAAGGATAGGGTTTAAAAATAATGGTTTTAGATATATTTTTGTTTGGTATTTAAAATTTCGATGTTAAATTCTTGTAAATGTATAGATTTAGTAGAATAAATTGAAGAAATAGATTTACCATCGAAAAGTATATTAAATAAAAATTAAATGATACTAGTAAACTAATATATTTTTTGATGGTTATAATCATGCGAGAAAAGTTTCGGAAGAAATTAAGTACGAATATTAAGAAGAATATACCAAGTTACACAATACAAGTAATATTTAAAATTAATTAAAATTATGGGAATTATCGTGATGTTTGTTTAAAAACGAATAAATGAGATCCATCATAGTATTTTACTGCTCTAAGTTTATATTGGGATTCAATGTCAAATTCTTCTAAATTGATTTAGATTTATTAAATAATATTATGTAATAATATTTCTAGGGAAAGCTATTAGTAGAGGCATTTCCAAATGCTGTAAACTATGTATATCTTTAAGTAAGTAATAAAAAATACTGTAAAAATAAATATTTTAATATATTTAGAAGCCAACAAATAATATATTTAATTTATTTTATAACATTCAACATATGGTATAATATAAAGAAATATTTTTTTTAAACCTAGAAAATTGTATTTTTAATTTATTGAACGAATTATGTGAAAGCTATTTTTAGAAGTTGATTTAAAATATTCTAATTAATTATATATTATTCGCAAAGCTTTTATATTAACTACAATGCAAAGAAAATATAATCATAACAATGCAAAACAAAGAAAAATATGTTTCCCTTAACAGAACTTTAGTATAATGGTTAGAATTATATTAATACTAAATAATATTCATTATTTTTTAAATAAAAAATGTAAATTGATTTAAAATATATGTTGATAGTAATACACAAATAAGAACAAAAACCACCTACTTCTTTGAAAAGGATTTTTATAATACAATAAACAATTTTGTTCACGGAAAAACCTACCAATATTATAAAAATATTTAATTTTACTTATAAATAAGTCTAAAGAATAAAAAAAAATTATATGTGAACTTATTTCAAACAAAAAATTTTTTTTGTCACACTGTAGTCGCTGTTTATAAGATTGAAACTTCATCATAATTTTATTGACTAATATATATTGCTCAAAAAATTATAAGGTTATGATTTTGGTCGAGTGTAGCATTTAAACAGGTAATAATTAAAGTATGTCGGTTGTTTGGTCTTTTTCCGGCATACTTATTAATAAAATCAGTATATGAAATTAACTATACACCTTTTCAATCTACGATATTGTGAAATGAATTGATTTATGTCGACTACTAAAGTGGCGGATCAATAATGCATGTATTCTTACATCGACATCTATAATCTGTAAATGACAAGCTCAAGTTTGTAGAGTTTGTGTTCGTTGAGCCAGTCCAAATGTTGCAACTAATGGAAGCGGAAGCTGTTAGTACGATCACACTGTTGAAGGAAGGGTGAAGTATTCGTGCAATGACTGCAGAGAGGAATGTGACGAAATATGTTGTTGGTAGGGCGTAGAATCGATTCATGGAAACAGGAATGTACACTAAGAGATAAGGACAGTGTAGAAAAAAGGAATTTCCGGTCAGAGACGACCGATATGTGGTCAACTGTGCACTTTCTGCGGTTCAGTGCAACTGCTCGGGACGATCAAAATCATCTGAGAGCGGCTACTGGTGCAAATGCTAGTGACCAAACCGTTTATAACTGACCCTGAGAAGCAGGCCTGAGGTCACGAAGGCCTCATAACTCGTGACAGGACAGATCAACTGCTATTTGCACAGGCACATCGGTACTGGCAACTCCAACAGGGGCGCAATGTGCTGTTCACAGATGAAATGCGCTTTCGCAGTGTGATGGACGTCTGCGGGTGTATAGTTGCTGGAGAGATCAGCATACAGGAGCAGCAGTCCAGCAAAGATACATGATTGGCACTGGGTCTGTCATGGTGTAGGGTGGCATCACTATCTAGGTCAGAACGGACCATGTCGCACTTATGCGACAACCTAGACAGTCTGACGTCCTAGGGACCCTTAGTCAATTCAAGCACTTGCTGATGCTCGCATCGACGAATGGGAGAACATCCCACAAGTGAAGTTTCCTCTACTGATCAGAAATGTGCATCAAAGGTCTGAGGCTCTCTTAGAGGCTTATGGTGGACATACGTGATAATGAAGAGGTTCTTTATCGGAAAATGTCATAAATTGGACGATGATAAAACTTCGGTTCATTGCATAGTGTTTAATATCCTATTGGATCATCTATATTTTCAGTGAGACATAAAACAATATGTGTACTACTGTTAGGTAATGGTTTCAGTGATTTATTTTTACTGACAACTAATATATCACCATGTAGACAACTCATGTTACAATATGTGTGTATCAAAACTTGTCCCTCTAAATATTTTGTGCTATCATTTTTTGAAAATTCGAATGACTTATTGATTAATTTTTATTATATAGTTATGTAATATAATATAAATCTAATAAAGTATTATAATATTGGATTTTTGATTGTTTAATACACAATAATAAAATACAGATTTATGTTTATATTTGTAATAAATAATAAATGAATTTGCACCAGCAATTAATAAAAATTTTTATTATACACAGAAGAGTCAAAAAAACTAGTACACCTACCTAATATTGTGTAGCCCCTGAAAAAATACCAATTTGTTACTTTATGTTCATGATATTAATAAAAAAAACCGAAATCTAAAACATTTCCTTAGAAACCTGGCAAATTATTTCAGTATAATTTAATTTATACATTTAATAAAATTTGAAAATAACCATGCAATCTCATTTCTTAAGAATAAAATTTACTTTTTTTTTATAATTTCAAAATTAATGTAACAAATATTAAATAATTAATTCTATAATTTATATATGTTAATTAATATATATTTCAGAACCATATAATTATATTTAAGTTCCATTTGCAAACTTATTTCTGAAACTATACAATAAAAGTTTTTGTTGTGAATTTTACAAAGTAAATGAATAGAAGGCTTGTAGACAATAGAATCTCGAAATCGGAACAATGATTTGTTAAATCTACCTGTAATATTATCTGATAAAATATTACTTGAAATTTTATTGATAAGCTCGCCAAAAATATTTCCAGTTATCAAAAATCGAAACTTAATAATACTACAATTATTTTTAAATATTTAACTTTTTCCAAAGCTTAAGTATTTGGTAACCAGTTATCCATTATTATATTGTGATTATGTCTAACATTTTTTTCTATTTGTGGTATTATTTTATGCCTACACGATTTTATAGGTTTTGAATATTGTATATAAATTAATATTTGTCTGCTATGAACAATATCATATTGGGCTTTTTGAATGAACTTTTTTCCAGGTCAAAATAAACGGCATCTATATTGTTATATACATATTAGTTCTAAGTATCCAGAATCTAATAAAAAATATAGATTATTTCTTGCAATTAAATAAATATATCCAGTAAACATTCATAAGGCACTGATTATTACCATGAAAACTATTTTATGTATATTATTTATTATTAATATTTTATTTTTGATATTAATTATAATTTTAAAATAATTTTAATTTCTTTAATTCAAAAGTGATTTTTAGTGTTACTAATTGTAACAATGGATAATATAACAAAAAGTATTGTATGTTTTTAGATATAAATTTTTTGTCAACAGACATTTACATATAATTATTTCTTTATTTACTAAATATACTGGCAAATGATTAAGATGTTGCCATTATAATTAATCCTGTAATAATAAATATTGTTTATACAGTTACGTATATTATAAGACCAATCGTTGTTTATTCAAGTAATTGTATTTATACGAAAATACTTAATTATGCATTATAACTTCTATAGGAATGAGTGTTAAAATTCCATTGGTTACATATTTGTTGAAGAAGTTTAAATCAAACCAAGAAATACTCATTCAAAAGGAAATTGTTAAACTATAAAAAAATCTAATAATATGAAACAACTTAATCTTAGTAATTTTGATCAAATTATTTCTTTAGAAGAGTGTAAAATAGATTATAAAATTTTTTTTATAGTATATTAAAACAAGATAAAATAAAATTCGTATTTTCAATGTAGACATAAAAATTTACACATCTAAAATTTATATCGGTATGAAGTACATAAACACTTAGTTAATGATAAAAAAAAGTGTATTTAGAAGAGAATATCGATATATAAAATTAAGTATAAACCGTATTGTTATGGAGATGTTGATCATGATAAATTGAATGAAATTTTTCTATGTACTTGCATTCATGTTATTTTTATTATTATAGATACATGATCCAATAACAAAAAATATAATAATATAATATTTTTTAAAGAAACTATAAATAAATACTTCACAAAAATTTGATTTTCTTTATTTAATAATTTTAAACGTTATTGAATCTAAACAATGTCTCATAAAAGTTATCAAACTATCTTTTTAATCCTTTTGAACTAAATATATGTCTGAATAGTTCATTTTCATAATTCAAATATTGAAGAAAAGTTTTATTTAATTTTGTTATATAACTATACATTTTCAAATTTTTTCTGGTACATTGCACATCAACATTATGTTTTTTTATCAGTTGTGTACACCAATTAGCTGTCTAAAGATTTCCAAATAAATTCAAAATTTACTTATTATAACTACATCGTCAAAGTTGTATTTAGATTCAGCCAGGACATCTATTTCATCTAGAATTTATATTATTATTCCATTTGTTTTACTTACATACCGATGTTTTGCTACAATTGTTATATGTTTTGTTTTCTTGCTATATTTATTAATTGATATACAATATTATTCCATATATCTTTCATTAACGGTAAATTTTTCCCTTTTTGTTTAAAACATTTCTTTTGTATACACATTAAACACTAGAATTTTGTTAAAATAAGTGGAATAATAAGAGTCTTCTTAGTTCACTCATTAATTCTTTTAACGATTTATTGTAAAATTCTTAATCATCTATATGTATTATTTTTGGCTTTTAAATTTACTAATGTTTTCTAGTCCATTTACAAAGTTTAACAGTTATTATCTCTATCTGGTATAGCAAAACCCAAAATAGAAAAACCATAATTATAAAAATTAATTTGTATCAATTATTTATAATAAAATATATTTTCAATTTAAAATTTTTTTTTCAACTAAATTACTTCTCTGTAAATTATCAATTATACTTTTAACTATTTTCCTCTCAGGAAAATATTTACTTCCTGGTTTATATTACTAATAATTACCCTTTTGTAAATTCACAGATTTATTTTATATTTTATTTACTTATGAATTTGTTAATTTACATATGGAAACAATACATTTTTGAAAACTTGTATAACTTAGGAATAATTGATATCTGTACTACTGTTAGCTATTTATTTAAAAATTTATTACAAAATTTTATATATTTTATGCCATAACATATTTTAATTTGAATTAATTTGTTAATATTTTAAAAACTATAAATATGCAAATATTTTTTTCAAATCCTTTAAGAGTTTGTATAAAATCAACAAATTTAAGAGCTATAAGATAACAATTTTATTCTACCAAATTACTTTGCAAAATCATTATCGTTTCCTCGTGTTATTATTAAAATATTTTTGTCATACCAGTGTAAATTATCAAAACTTAATAATCAAATATACATTATTTGAATATATTTCATAATTTAAAATATTGATTATTCTCACCTTGTGTTTTTATTCGTGTTAAATATAGTTTTTACCTCACGCAGCCAAGAATGAATCAGCTGCTGTTACAATGAACTAAAAATAATCTTAATTAATAAAATTTAGTTTTTATGTCGTTATTAATTTCTAGATTAGCGAATTACCATAAACATTGATTTATAAAAATGTATTACATTTTTCATTATTTCCTAACTCTTTATCAATGTGTTTTACTTAATTAATTATATTTTATTCTAATTTCATTACTATATATACATTAATTAGATTAATTTTTATGTTTACATCTTTGTTCAAAATTTTTATAATATTTTTCAAGTTTAGCGATCCTGTCAATTATATATATTTTTTTATATGTAAAGTTATTTTATAAAATTTAGTTTACATTTGTTTATTATCTAAATGTTCCTCAATGTTTTTTTATTTTTTCAAATTATTTTAACCAAATTCTGAAGGATTGTAACTTGAAATAATAATTTTCTTTTATTAATTTACATGTATACATCTTATATCTATATAATAAGTAAGTGATTTTGAGCAAGTATTTTGATGTTCTTTATAAAATATTATTTTATATATTTAATTGACCATTCAAAAATATAATTATTTAGGTATTCAGTTTATAAATCAATAGTATTTGTAAAATTCTTGAATATATATAATTTTTCTAAACATTAATGAAGTCATATATTTTAACAAATTTTTTTATATTAAATTTATAAATAAAAAATAATTATTAGTATTTAATTTAAAGCATTATTAAACAACACATTTTCTGGTTTCATTATTATCAGAAATCTTTAAATAAATTTTATTTGAAATAAGATCAGTTAATATTAGGTAAGGTTTGGGTTTTCGTTGAAATAATCTAATTTACCTTCTGTGTAATAAGATTTTTCATTTTTAGAAATATAATTTGTAAAATAATAAATTTAAATTATTAAATACATTATTTTAGCAAATGTTAAAATAGGTTTTTGAAAACAATATATTTTTTAAATTCCATTTTAAATTTAAAATTATAATTTACTAAATTATTAAAATATTAAACTCTCATAATTTATTTAATTATATTTTTAGACAAACACATAAACTTTAAAAATTTTAATTTTCATCATAATTAGCTATACTTAGTTTTCATATTTTATAATGTATATTTTTTAAACTATAGTGGATATTATTATATGAACATTAGAATTAATTCCAGCAATGTGTCTGTGTCAAAACTAGTGAGCAAAATATCCTTTAAATGGTTCAAATCAAAATTAAATATCATTATGTATTATATAAACCAAATGATCACATTTTTATTGAATTATTAAATATGATTATTCTAAAATATTATTCTTTGATCTTTGAAGTCAAGAAATATTTGATTTGTAATATAATTATTGAAATTTATTTTCTGTAATAATTTTTTTTTCAAAAATTTTACCATATTTATCTCACTAATTGGTTACTAGTTTTCCAAACACATCTGCCATATATTAACAATAAAGACATATTTATATACTAATATATTTAAAACTTTAATCACAAATGATCGTAAATAAACTTTTTAATATTTTTATTGTTAACATTATTATTAGTATAATAAAAAGTATTATTATTTTAAATTTACTATCTATATAAATTCCCACTACAGGATAAAATAAATAAATATAACAGTATATGACAATAAAAACAATGTATTTTAATTAATTTAGATATGGCATGTAATCCTCTAACATATTGAGATTTAAAAATTTGCAAATTGAGTTGTTGCTTACATAATTTTTTAATAAATTGGTTTCGATATAAGGGTTTTTATTAATTTTTTCTAGTGCTATGCATGAAAGCTTATCAGGGGACAGCTTAAAACTAACTTATGATCTAACTTAAACCACAACTTTTGCCCTACCTGGTATTCGAACCCACAGAACCTCCAACAAACCAGAACAGCGGATCACCAACCATTTGCGCCACAAGAGGTTCAAGTTAAACATTTATAAATTTTTAAAATTTTTTATAGGTAAGTGATTGCAATTTTTTATTTTTGCATGATAATCTTTTTATTATAGCATTTCAATGTTATTTTATGTTACAGATGTTTTTTTAAATATGCAGGATTAATACATGATAAAATATCACGAAATAGATATATATATAATGAAACCTTTAAACACTATCAAAATATCTAAAAACGCATAACATCAAGGTAACATAAATTTCAGAAAATTAGCATTATGTAATTTTTTTTCTGTGGTTTTATTGCCTTTATTTTGGAGTTTTTGATATTTTGGTAACGTTTATAATTTTACAAAGTGAATTTTTATATTTATTTGGGTTCTATTATATTTCTAAAAATTTTAGAAGATACCTTTGAATACAGTCATTGTCATTTCATTTTATTAATTTTTTATTTAGTTATCATGTCCTAGCATATAATGTAAAGACGCAATATAATAATTATCGGGATTCTTGGTTAAATTTTTTTCGTTTTCGGGGTTTTGTAATATTTTAACGGGATTCAAAATTAAAGCCGTAGTAGTTATGTTTATCGGGCATACATTTGCCTTTTCAGGAAAACTTATTTTTTGTTTACGCGTCAGAATTAGAAGATAGAAGTTTTCCGAACTGTAGTCGACAGTTTTTGTTGTAGAAGGTTTCATTAGTTTATACCTATAACGCAGTTCGGATGGCTACGCAGTTGGGCTGGCGTGGAAAATGGAGGCCGGCCCATGCCATGCCCTTATTTGATTACATTTTGATACCTTATAGGTAGGAGGGGGATAGGCACACTTCAACAAATACTCTGTGTGCCTATCGCCTGATAACGGTGTAAAACCAGCACGCAAGGAAGATGTATCGGGCGTGACGAATATCGCCCACACCGGCAGGCACTAGCGACGTATAATCATTTTTCACTTCAGTTACTTTCGGCCTATACTTATATTTCTATTAAATTATTTCTGCCAGTGTGGGAGGTCGATAGAGTGCCAGGAGGGAGCTGACGTCCCTCCTGCCTTCGTGTTCTTGCGATGCAAGTTTTCAAGACGTAATTAATCAATGAACTATTGTGGCGCTGCTCTCTGCTTGTTAATCTGTGAAGCTGTTCGTGACACTGAATACTTGACGATTATATGTGAAATGTTTCATTGGAATGATAAATCAAAGTACACAGTAATAAAAAAAACTGAACTTTATTTTATATTCTTTTGGCGCCTCTAACGTTTCATTTTTTACCGATTGAGCTAGACGAGCTGTAACTTCAACCGTCAATCCAGACACTGCGATGTACAATCATTATCAATTTTATACATGGAGTGTAATATAAAATTGGTAATTTTACACATAATTTTTCATATATTATAAGTAATATGGTTTGCACAGATTTCCAAATACTGATTAAAAAATTCATGTTTATGTTGTTGCAGTGGGGATAGCAATTTAAGACATTGAAGACTGTTTATTTATTAGTTACAATATTAAAATGAAATTCTTTTACGAGATTGTCTGAAATGACTCTAGATATAATTACGTATTGGTTCCATAAGGATATTTAATACGCGTTTTTGTATTAACAAGTTTATTATATATTCTTTTTCATTACTTATATTATAATAAATATTTAGAGAACATAACAATATTTTACATATCACTAGTCTACTATAATTTATATATTTCGTTTCTTATAAATCTATGTAACAATTCTACTTAATGTATTTTTTTGTTTTAATTTTGTACGACTTGAAACTTGCTTATTTTTATAGAATATTAAAAAATTTATTTTGAATAAGTTTAGTGATATCTGAATAATATTTTTTTTTTAAATTTTCAATATGTTAGTGATATAACTTTTATAAATACAACTTCATTTTATTCAATAATATTGGTAATACCTGTATTATTATGATATATTATATATACGTGTTATTGATTCTGAAATATTTCTCAATTTTATAAATTTACACAGTTTCAAAATGTTTATATCGTTATTGCAACATAGAAAGATATTTACGAGTATACATATTTAAAAATTTTGACTTACATTATAATAAAAAAATTTATTTTGAAAAAAGTAATTTATATGTGTTAAGTAATAATTTATTAAAGTAAAATACATGATAATGTTAATGTAAACACTTAAAAGGAATTATATGTTTTACTTTAATTTAATTATTTTAATATTTATGTATTTTATAATATTTGGTTAAAACTATACATAATAAATTAAAAAAATTTTAGTATTGCATTTTTATTGATTGTTAATTTTACAATAAATATGGGAAACCTTTTCTACAAATGGATTTAATGGCTTTCGTTTTTTGCAATAAATTTTGTTACTAACATTTTTATATGTCAGTGTTTTTGGAATAAAAGTGCATCAACAAATAAGTGTTATCATATCGTTTTTCAGGAACGATCAACTAATGTTAAATATTTTGGAAAGTTACTTAGACTTTGAATGTACCACATGTTTATAAATAATGGAAGTATAAACTCTTATATTTTGTACCTGGTATATATTTTCTACATAAACTTGAAATTACATCTGATAACCGATTGTAGGCAATAATTACCCGTAATTTTAGACTATTTCATGTTATTTTAAAACTTTAAATGCAGCTAAAAGAAGTAAAATATAAAGTTTTCAAAGAAAAATATGAATGTCGTTTGTTTACCATTAATGATTTACCTGCACGTTAGGGGCCGCAGTGGCTGAGTGGTTAGCCTGCTCGCCTTCCTCCAAGGTGGACAGGGTTCAATCCCAGGCAGGGCAACGCCCGGACCTTTGCATATGGGAAACGTGCCGGACGATGTCACTGGTCGGCGGCATTTCATTCCGGTGCTGCTCCATACTCACCTCAATCAATCTCATCGGCTCTCAAGGTTTGGCTGTTGAGAGCCACCCAAATATCGTCACTCACTCACACTGCACGGTACTAAAATTGAGCATTGTGACAGCAAATATAGACGTAAAGTCTCTTAATTATATTTGAACCCATTATCATTGATCGGATAACGTAAAACTGGACATTTAGGCTAGGTGTCACACCTCATAAAACAGAAGAATTCAATATTTTGGTGGTACCAAACATTTTCATGCTTGTATGCTAATCTAATTGGAATCTAATACATGTTATCCATTATATGTTTAAACTATTAACATTTTAAAAATAGATAAGGTAAGGTTACATGTACGTGTATACTGTCAATCAGTATCACATCAGCTACCACAAGATATTCCTAATCAACTTGCAGACCCTGCACTGGAAGATCGTCCTCGATGCACTGTGCATCTAAGTTAAAAAATCGTCTGAGTGCTTGCAAGTCGCTGAACTTTGTTCGTGTTATTGAGATACTGCCCAAAATAAAGGTGATCGTGATGCTCAAATTGAGCCTCCAAGACTGTTACAGTACGATGTTTTCTTAGGAGAAGTGTAATAGCCAACGACTGCCATAGACCACTGCATTTGTCACGATGAAAATCTAGTTGTGGGGAGTCATTTCGTACCTGTAGTTCGCATATGGGTCTCATAGGATATGAAGTCCAGTTTCGTAAGTATGTACGATCACATTCTTCAACAATGAATGGGAAGGGGCGCTGCATACATTCCTTAAATGTTCAGTCTAGTATGTAGGCGGTTCAGCTCTTTTATACCGATTTATAAATAAATGCCGTATTTCTGTCACATTCTATTTAACTGTGTCTCCTCATTGAGAAAATGAGGTTTATGAAATTAAATGTGATGGCGAATGTGGACAGCATAGTACAAAAAACGAATGGTTGTATAGTTTTTATCCTGTCCTGCACAAGAATCACAGAAGATAATTAGGTCTTTCATGGTTGGGGCCAGTTGATGAAATACAGCTTTAGTTTCATCGTAACAGTTGAAAACCGATGTAGAATCAGACAACACTTGTATATTGAAGAGGTGTGATATATATAGTCTGTAATAACGACGTTATTGTATATATTGGGCACATGTAGTTTTTTTTTAAATCCATATATATTCAATGACATTTGACTGTCTCGTTTGGCTTTCCTTTTCTTCTCATAATTTTTTTTGTGTAACTAATTATTTGCCTTTAATCCATCTGTAGATGCATCACATTTTTTTCTGTGCAATCCACATTAACAATAAATTCATCACATTTGCTACATGTGTCTGACCGTAGATATCTAAATGAAAAGTTTTATTTTCGTACAAAAATATATCTGCAAGTTTTATAGGACACCGGATGTTCAGGGTTAAGTTCCATGTTTATAGAATGAAGTCGTTTACAGTTAAATTCCTGAGGTAGATATAGCTCCTGGTTTTCTGTCAGACTGTAATTACTCGTTCTTGATCTTAATGACTTTATATGACAGTGAATCTTGTCAGTTATCACTTCTGACAGCATGTGAGGTCTGTTCTTATGATGCCGTCGCCCATCAAGTTTTACTGATCCTGTAGTTATAATAGAAGATTTTATTGTCTGTAATAATTTAACGGATATAGCATGCAAGGGCAGAAAATCTTTATAACACTCTGGCACCTCCAAAATAGTACTATTTCTCAAAGCACGTACTTTGGTACACATTTGTTTCTTTCCTGGCCACAGGAACACATGTTATTAGACCACCAAGATGAGAAGGATGTTTGTCAAAATGAGAAATATTATTAAACATATTTATCATTTCCTTTCTAACCGAGTGTGTTACAACATTAAAACACTCGAGCCTACCACAGTGACAGTTTGGTCAAACACATTAGAGACTTATACTGGACAAATAGCATAGATGTGCGTTTGAAAAATATCCTAGTGGCAAGAGGTGTTACTATATTATATTTCCAGAAATATTTAAAAATTATATTTTATTATAATTTGTCAGGAAATATTTTCCACTTCTGAAACGTTTGGCACATTGGAATTAGTTTAATTTTTGGTAAATGTTAAATAAACTTTCCAGAAATAAAATAAAGATCGTCTTCATATCCACCATGCTTTTATTGTACTATTATTATCTATGCAATTTAGTACTAACCAATAAGGCTGATTGATATCTTCTGACTGGAGGTGACAACGTCGTTGGATTTCTCACATAAATCTTCAAACTGATTAGTATTGGTTTATAGTGTGTCTGGTTTGGTCCTGTTTAAAATGTAGAATACCGTAATCGTTTAGTAACATATCTTACCCAACCATAATAAAATCGTTTTTTCCACACTCACCAACACCTCTTCCTGTTTCGTTTTCTTCACTAATTTTGTAATCAACACTAACAAAACATATCAAGGAACAAATGACAACATAAATTAAAATGAATGTCTATATTTCGTTTACATGATATGGTAGGCCTACTAATATTATTCGTATCAATCCCTGAAAAAAAAAGTTACCAGAAAATTTATATTGAAAAAAAATAAAAATTAATATTCATGTTTCCATATTCCGAATTTATTTTATGTGTTTAATACAGACTGTAGACATCGTATACACATAGCATTAAATGCACATTTCCTTCGAGTGAGCATAATATAAATATAATGGTCTGTTATCTTTCTGCCGTAGATTTTTATGGACATTTATATAAATATTCCCCTACATGGGTTTCTTTTGAGGTATTTTATTTCTGACTGCTATCTACTTTCACCATTAAGCTTTGGCATGCAGATAGTACTGACAGTTGTCTATCACATGGCATCATAACCTCATTTTCTTTAGATAATATATGAATAAATTTTTTTTTTTTAAATAGTAGTTTGAAGTTTGTTATCAGCAAAAAATTGTTCGACATGCATCTTTTATTTGAGCCTTCTCTTAATATGAACAGTAACTGGAATACTATACAGAGATCAGCAAACTCTGTTCAAGAGACAAGCTTTAGTGTTTTTCTACTCTACCTGATTAAATAGCATTTCATTTGCAGCAATTATAACGCTTGTTTATCTTATTTTGAGTGTCTTACGATATTTGAAATAATGCATTGCATTTTAATGCAATCATTACTTTTGTAAAAAAAAAATTTATAGTGATAAAAACTATTTTTCATGTATTAAGGTACTATCTGCAAACCAAAGATAGAACTGACTTCGTATTTTATCTTGTCATACAGCAAGAGTGTTTAAAATCATATAGAGTTTAAATTTGTCTGCATTGCTCAAGTCTTCAAGCCACAAACTTATCTATAAATTAACATGGATATGATGGTGTTGATGTTATTAGTGTATAAGAGTAAGTGGTTACCTTTGTTGGCCAGGTCGGCAGCAGGAGGACAGGCAGAGGTGGCTGGTGAACCGAGACACACAGACAGACTGCAGTACTGACGTCACGCCATGTGCTAGCAGCAGTAACGGACCTCTAACTTCCACGTACCTCGTCTTATAGCAAAAGAAGACGGCTGGGGTCCAGCACAAGAGAGCCTCGGTCGTCGTCTGAGCTGAACAACTCCACTTAGATAAATGGTGTTTCACCCCACGACAAGGCACACAGTGACGAAATTTTCCTACCTACTGAAACTATATAGAAAAATATATTAGAGTATACATTTCATGGAATGTTGGCTGTTGCACCCGGAATCAAACAATTATTTAATGACATAATACTTTAGTCCATTTAACTCATGTAAAGAAAACGAAATGTTGCCAAATGTTATACAAATATGTTTATGAAGTCAAGAAATATTAATCTTCCTAATGAAAAGTTTCCTCTGACTTCCGAAAAGCATGTTTCATTCTCAATCTTACAGTAGTATAAATTCACAAACGAGATGTAATTATAAATTAAATTTTTATGACATAAATTTACATGTGTGAATATTAGATATTTTATTTAAGAAATGGTAAACATGCTTTGGAAATATATACTACGTGTTCCATAAAGACGAGATATCCACGTATTCTGAGCCCATGCGTAGATAACTCATCTTGAAACACAATAAAGAGAACTTGTGTTTAAAATAATTTTTTTTCATTAAGCAATAAAATATTCTTTTATTATTTCTTCTATATAATTTCTTTACACATGTAACAAAATTGTGAAAGTACTTTAAATATTTGTGGTAATATTTAAGTTTCTTTTTTGTTAAAAGTTTTATGGTATTAACAACTGGTTTTAATAAGTTGTTTTAACAAGTGGTATTAACAAGTATTTGGATGTGATTTTCCAAAAAAAAGTATAGTCTTAAATAACGTTATTATTTTATTTATATGAATTAATATCCTCATTAATTTTATTTCCTTGAAATGTAAGTAAAGATTGAGCTACCATGAACAAGATACGACAAAAAAACATTGTATACTCAAGCCGTCTTTTAATCGAGAATTTACATGGTGAAACAAGATGAAGAGGCCATGAAAAAGTGAATATTTAGAGTAAATATTTAAAAGAAACACCATACGTTTGTAAGATTTACGAGTCGCGGATACCGGGGATAGGAATTGCGCTGCATTCACACCCTGAGAATAACCCCCGGGGATGTCCCGAGATATAAGAATACGCTGGGATGAACCGCAGCGGAAGGAAAAGGGGAAGGTCCCAAAAATTAGCCTATATAAGCCCTCTCCGAAGGAAACAGGGTAACCCCCGGCCAAGAATAGTGCAGACACAGCTGCTGGGAACCCCCGAGATGCTTGCCACACCCCTCCCTCCTCCCCTAGTTTGAGCAGCTGAGGAGACACTAAATCCTATACAAAAAAACGTGCGAGTTACGCCGGGGAAGTCCCTGTATCTCTCGACACAAATCGCTGACAGCCAATTAAATATATCGAGAGACGGGTTAAATTCAGGAGCAGCCAAGGTTCGTGGTCAGTCAGTCAATGGTCATCGGGCAGTTGTGATCTTTCAGTTGCCGTCAGTTGTGAGCAGTTAGTCGTGGATCGAGAAGGCAGTTAAGCGAGAGGCAGTCATATCAAAGGGCCGGAGTTCGGGACTGGCCCCAGGCAGTAATGTACAATCAGTTGTTCACAATCAATTGTTCGGGAGCAATTATCGCCAGCCGAGACGGGAGTAGTTCGGCGGTTCAGCCGCGAGACGAGATAGATGAAGCCAAAACGGGAGTAAACAGTCGTGTAACGAGAACAGTGCCGAGAATATGGGTAAATTCCTGGAAACAAGTTGGTAGCCCCAGTCCGAGTTGCGCCATTCCCCGAGAAGGCGAGTCGTGAGCCGAGAATTCATGTGTAAATTTCCGAGACAAACCGAGTAGAAGTGCCAAGAACTTATGAATTCATTTCCGAAAACGTAGTGGCAGTTTCCTAGGCGGAGAAGTCGAGAGCGCGAGACGAGTCGTGGCAGACGTCGACGTAGGAGAGGGGACGCGAGGTCTCCGACATGGAACGCCAGCCGAGATCAAAGAGAAAGCACAAGTCCCGGGAAACCAATCCCGGACTTCCAAGAAGGGAAGTCTAGCTGACCTAGCTACTTCAACCAAAGGCGAAGACGAGTGGTGAGCTTCAGCCGCGAAGTGCCACATCGAGCGAGAGGGAGAGTCCAGCGCGGGACGTGGTAGGGAGTCAGTCGAAGCCGAAGGAAGAAGACAGCTGAGTACAGCACGTCAACTAGAGCCAGTCCGAAGGCCTGAACCAGGGCCACCCAACTCACAATGCCTCAGCTACCAACGAAGACAACTCACCAAAAGCCGCAGTCACAGATAAGTAGAGGAACGTCTCCCTTCAACAACCTTCCCCGATGCATAGTATTTAGCCCACCAGCCCTCCAGGCTTACGACTAGAGGGGGGCTGAGTCTCGCCAGGGTGTGTTATAACTATGTGACCTTGTGATCAATAAAATCCTGGTGTCTTAAATAACTGAGAATACGAGTATTTGTTTACCCCTAAAGCAAATTGTTAAATTGAGGAAGGTGTAAAAAAAAAATAACTCCTTGCATGAGAAGACAGTCATTAATGTTCCATGGCTATGAATGTTCTCAAATTAATCATAGTGACTGATAGGGCTGTGATGAGGAAACCCACACGTCACAGTAATTCTATAAAGCAGAAAGAGTATTGTATTATCAAGCTATATTCTGGAAAGTATAATTATATATACACTGTAGTGTAATGCTCATCACATTAAATAATGTTTCCTTTAATTTTTTAATGACTTCGCTGCCTACCCAACGAACACTAGAATCGGGCCTCTGAAGGCTAACCCTTCAACTTTGTCCAGCTGAAACTGGCACGATTTCTGAATGCTAAATTAAACTGATTTAAATATGGACTCTTGGCTAACTGTTTCCCGAGAGTACAGAACACACCAGAACTGTCGGGTCTGTGGCTGCTGTATATAGACAAGTTATCAGGTCTTCGAATGTTGGATATCGTCCCAATGCCATGTCTCCGATGGCTGTATATCGCCACGATGCTCGGTCTTTAACGATTTGATGTCGCCACGATGCCAGGTATGCAATTGGTTGATTTTACCAAGATTCTGGACATGTGGCGGCTGCACGTCGCGTCGTTACGATGTCGAGTCAGTAGCGGCTTGATGTCGCCATGGTGCCGGGTCTGTGTGGTTAGATGCCACCAAGATACCGGGTCTGTGGTGGCTTGATGTCACCAAGACGCCGGGTCTTTGGCGACTGGATGTCACCCCGGTGCTGGGTCAGAGGCGACTTGAAATCGCCATGGTGCAGAGTCTGTGGTAGTTTTATCTCCCGGTGCTGGATCTGCTACTGCTTGCTATTGTTACAGGCGGCCACTATGTGAGCGTGCGAGGGACGAATGATTTATTGATGCGCAAGCGATAAGTTACAACCACTGATAAAGCGGCTTTTCACAATTAATGCTTAAATGCGTGCATGTTATGCGTGTCTGGGCACTTGCCGTTCCCTGCCTGAATTATTGGGTTTCTTTGTGAGATATGAAGAATGCTCTGAATTGCTGACCTCGTTTCTGTCAGCTAGACTCGGGGTGCAGCAAACGTTCCAGGTAAAGGCCAGCTGCGCTGGAGTTTCAGCGATAGGCAAGGGCCGGCGAGAGAAGTGACCAGCGGAAGTGAAATCTGCGGCTGCGAATATCAGGCAGTGAAGATTGCGGCTGGCAGGCTGGACTATTCGACTGGAATAATGAGTGAAAGGCATAGTAAATGATGGCAACAGATAGACTGAAAATGAGTTGATAATGAGTACTAATATAATGACTAAAATGCAACAGAGACTTTAAAAAGGATGGCAATTACAGTTGAAGTAGACAATAAATATTCTGTCCACTGAGAAATGAAAAATGTGAGAGTGGAGATTGATAATTTTATGCTGTAAATAATAGCAGTGTGAATAAATTAAAAATACAATATAGTAATTAATTTTTATTTAGACCTCCATCTTTCACGAACTCAGATACGCCCTACAGACGTCTTGTAACACTAGTGTGTTGGAAGTGTGTTGGGAGCATTCAATTGTAAATACAATTAGACTATGGGCAAGTAATTAATGATATTCAAATTTATTATTTAATTCTGATAATTGTAAGCGAAGATAACAAGGGCTGTTTTGTACAATCTTCGAGTGTGTGTCAACTACAAAAATGTCTGCAGAACTGGAAGCACTGTGAGCATTAATTGAGGGTTTAGGTAGCCAAATGGTTAATGTGAGCGCGAGTGTAAATACCCTCCATAACAAAATTAGTATTGCGAAAGTTGGAATGAAAATGTAAATAGTGTGAACGAGAATGTAAATAGACAGATAACTAATGTAAGTGAATAAGTGAAAGGAAAATTGACTCTGTAAATGAAAATGTTGATAGCGAAATTTACTCGTTATGAAAACATAGCCAGGAAAACAGACACTGTAAATTAAAATTAAGACAAGAAAATAGATCACGAAGAAAGGAAAAAAGAAGACTTTAGCGAGTTAATGAACACGAGGAATGACTGTATCGAAAAGAATATTGACTGTGTAAATAAAAGAATGCACAGTGTCGAGAATGAAATTAAAAACAGAAAATTAGATCTTTAGAGAAGGAATGTCAGGAATTTCTTCAGCAGCGGAGATATTCTATCACGACATCTCCAACCAGGAAAATCGAGGAAGCAGTACTAGCAGCAACCAGCGCAGCAGTCTCGGAGGATAGTCAGCAGCTCTGCAGCAATGGTGTCGCACAGCCAGGAGTGCGGACGTGGGTCTTAATTAAACACGCCCCTTACGATGGCCAGACTTCTTGGCGGGAGCACCATTAACAGTTTGTATTGGTCCAATCCTGCATGGTTTGTTAGCAGAACAGCGGGCTTACTACCTCGTGGCTGTACTGAGAGGGCCCGCACTCATAATGCTATACAATCTCTGACAGAGCGACTTCTACTGGATACCCCACACTGGTGTCTGCTTTGGAACTACGTTTCGGCGACCTATACATGCGACATGTCCACCATGCTCCACTGCGGATCCGCACTCAGCAGCGACCAGGAGAGCCACTGCAGAGGCTATGGCCAGAAATTGTGCAGCTTTCCCTCCTCTCTCGGGAAGGCTGCCCCAAAGAGGAGCGCGACATCATCGCTGTCGGATTCTTCTTCGATGACATCGGCGACATGAAGGAATGGCAAGCGGTACGTCTAACTGCACCCCACACCATGCAGGACACCCTGGCCTGATCACTGTAGGTGGGGTCAGCAAGACAGAGGACCGCACCTCGACGTCCGGCATGGGAAGTAATGCTAACTGAAGACGACGAACACATCATGAAGAAGACTGTATTTTGTGAGCAAGGGAAAGGAACCAGGCAGTTCAAAATTATGTATTTTGGTCTGTGTAATGCCCCTGTCTCCTTCTACCGCCTGACGGAAAATGTTTTGCCTTTTTGATATCTGTAAGGTTTATCAAGATTACATTGTTCTGACGGGAAGGACATTTGAAGATCACCTATCACGCCTAGACTCTGTATTCCGGAAAGCAACCACAGTCAATTCGAAGTTGGTTTCTAAGAAGTGCCACATTTCTAAAAGAAAATTAATGGCTTTGGACATTTAATGTTGGACCATGGAATCTACAAAAAACCCAGAAAATGAAAGCAATAATAAATTGGCCAACACCAACTAATAAATCAGATTTGCGGAGTTTTCTGAGATTATGTGCATATTACCGTCAATTTGCATCAGTCTGAAGCTATTAAAAATATTCTAATACCACAAAGTAGTAATAATGAGAAATGAAATATAACTTTAAAAGTACGTGCCGTTGTTGCTTTGCCGTATAGAGTATACATGTATTTTTCAGTAAAGCCTGTAAGTGATGTTAAGCGTAATAAACGATAACTCAGAAATGAGTATTTGCTTACTAATTCAAAAATGCAGCCATGGCATTTTTTATGTCTTTGAAATCGTTATTTGTTCATTATCTATATTACACAGCTCTTAACAATTGGTGATTTCAAGCATGCATTTGTCGAAGTAATAATACCTCATTATTTAGACATATAAATAAACTAGATGGTATTTGAATACTATCTAGTTGGTTTTCCTTTTATTATCAACTAGGTGTGCCCACGGCTCCGCTCGGGTAGACTACAAAATTACCGCAATTGTGTAGGAGTGATAAAAAAAGATTCGTAATACCTACCTACAAACTGTGTCCTAAACATTGCAAAGATTCATTATAAGATTAAGGCTTTAATATTTAGCTTGAATTTTACGTATTTATTTACTGCGAAATTAAATGGTAAAAACACTTATTAATATTTCTCTGTTATGGATAGATATATGCTACCACGGAGTATTTTTAGATCTTTTTATTATACACAATTCTTTACTGCATGATATTGTTCCATCTTGAGCGGTTTAAACGGTGTATTACAAGAGAGCTCGCTGGCGGCAAACGTTTTTCCGTCTTGATTCACTATTATCGTCACTGCTTACTCCTTATGTTACTTTGCGTAGCAAAACATATACTTAAACCTGGTCAGAGAACATAGTCATGAATAAAAAATAACACACACGTAAATCGGATNGCGTAGCAAAACATATACTTAAACCTGGTCAGAGAACATAGTCATGAATAAAAAATAACACACACGTAAATCGGATAAGTGGTTCGCGAGTGATTAACGCACTGACATACAGACAGAGAGACGTTGAGTTTTATTATATGTATAGATTATCACAAACTGAAAGAAACACGCCTTTTTGCAGGAAACATAGTGTCTTGAATTTTTCGGAAGCATAAATACACATTTTCTTAACTCCTGACAGCACGCTGGATTGAAATGGTTTTACACATAATAATTCCCCTATTCCGAAACAAAAACATTAGTAGTAAATATAAACGTAATTAAAACACTTATGAATTATATATTTATACAGTAATAATATTAATTTAAAATTGTTTCATAAAGTCCATAAGTTTTATAAAATATTTCAAGTGTGAACCCAAATGAGTTCCTGTACAGCATAACAAATTACGTTAAAAGAATTGAGTTATCGAAATATTTGTAAATTATAATATTATTATATTTAATGAGTGTGATTTAGAATGTATACTTTTTCAAAATATTATTAGCATTTGTATAAGATCCTAACTAATATTATAAATGCGAAAGTGTGTATGTATGTCTGTTTGTCTTTCTTTCACGCCGCAACGGAACAACGGATAGACGTGATTTTTTGTACAGAGATAGTTGGAGGGCCGTGAAGTGACAAAGGGTACTTTTTATCCCGAAAAAACATCTCATTCTCTCAGGAAAAAAANAGACAGTTGGAGGGCCGTGAAGTGACAAAGGGTACTTTTTATCCCGAAAAAACATCTCATTCTCTCAGGAAAAAAAGTTTTAGTAAAAATATCGCTTGGGGTACAAAGCTGCGTCAATGTAAGTTGTTAGTGTGGGACGAAAGCACAATGCCACACAAAAAACCGATAGAGGCCCAAAACCGAACTCTACAGGATAAACAAAACAATACAGACATTATGGGAGGAACGGTTGTATAACTGGCTGGTGACTTCCGCGAAACTCTACTGGTGATTCAGAGGGGCACACCTGCAGATGAAATCAAAGCCTGTCTCAAGTCGTCAAGCTTATGGGCAAATGTCAATAAATTCAGCTTGACGACAAATATGAGAGTGCACCTCTACAATTACGTTGATACAGGACATTATGTTGATATACTAGTAAAAATTAGAGATGGGCGGTTAGAAACAGATGCCGAGGGCTGTGTGTCACTAACGGGGGATTTAAGTAATTTGGTGCAAAGTGATACGGAACTGATTGCTAGCGTTTACCCAGATCTACAAAGAAATATAAATGACAACCACTGGCTATATAAAAAGCGATTCTAGCACCAAAAATGACATCGTTAACGCTCTGTTCAGTTATTATGATCAGTGTCTGTCTACTAACAAATACCGTTGTTCTCCCGATATGTTTTTTACTATAACCACGCGAGAAACATTCAATGACAAAGTTTTTCACCTTGTACTCATTAAAATTGAAAAGTAAGTGCAGACATTTCAGGAAAAAGTATAAAAAGCATGGACTTTATTAAAACAAAAAAACCTTAACAATAATTTTGAAATCCATGCGAGCGGAACCACGGGCACAGCTAGTATTTTTATATTTATTAAAACTGCTGTCATTGCGGGAAATGAAAAAACATAATGGCTTATTGTGAAAAGTGATATTCTTTTAGCTATATCGTCGTTGATTGCGAAATTTATCACACAGTAAAATGTACTACTTTTCTACATTGCCTATCCGTAAACTACCTACCTTCAGTAATAAATAAGAAAGTGAATCGCATATATTAAAAATAGAAAACAATAATAAACAAACTGCATAACATTAAACAATAAATAAAATTTACAGTTTTGATTTTTTTTTGCAGCTGCAGTAAAGAAATAAAATTTAAAACATGCATGGGCTTTGTTCTATTTCTATTTTTATTTCCTTAGACACGCGAAAGCTCATGTGCTTTTTGTAACTGACATGCGATTTTCGGGTTTTACCAACTGTTTCCAATAATTTTTTATTTTTCGTGAACGAGAATATAACCTATATACGAGGAGGAAAAGAGATATTTACAGTCGCTATCTCACTGAACGCAATGACGTAGTCCAACGAAGTATACAGTTAATCTTTCATCGAACATTGCTATGAGAAGTATTCGGAATTAGCCCCTTGGTTCGCCACGATCGAAAAGCCACTAAGGGAAATGACTGAAGCGAAAAGGAGATTTCATTTGACATCTGATTGTGAAAACGCTTTTAGTAAACTAAAGAAACTTATCATACCTCCATCAGTCCTAGTTTTACCAAAAAGTAAGGGTGTATTCATTTTGGACACTGATGCTAGTTGTGAAGGATTGAAGCTTTATTATCTCAGGTTCAAGGTGGGAAGGAAAGACCACTAGAATACTTTACTAAGGTATTGCATAATCGTTGTTGCATGCTTCTGGACATGTTGAAGGCTGTTTCACACTTCCACCTCTACCCTTAACTCAGACATTTTATTCTAAATATCGATCATGCTCAATAAACACAAAAGATCAAATAGCGTGGTGGATACAGCATCTTCAAGAATATAACTTTGAAATGTAGCACAGATCTGGACGCCTTCACAGCAATTAAGTTTCACTGTCTAGGAGGCCATGTGAGAAATTTGCTCATCATTGCGATCGCCAGGAAGAAAATAGTGGTGAATCGCTGAAGGCCAGGAGGACAAGAATTCAAAATTCGTTATCTTCTGATGGGTCATCTACCTGGAGTGATGAGAGACTTAAGAAAGTTTAACTGAATAATCACTCATTGAAGCCATTATTAAAGTGGAAAGAAGCTACCTGTCGGCCAAAATGGAAAGAGATATTTACCCTGAGCGCAGCAGTCAAAGTAAACTGGGCACTATGAAATTCCCTCGTACTGAAAAATGGTGTATTTTAAAGAAACTGGGAAAATAATAATGGAAAGAAAGATGTGCTTACAGTTTTTCCATCCAGAAAGCAAGGTCTCCTAAGTCTTAAAATAACTGCATAATTTGGCAACCAGTGGGAACTTTGGTCTTAATGAGGCTCTCAGCAGGGTTACACTTAGTTTCTACTGGCTTAATTGTCGGTAGGATGTTGAGAAAAGGTGCTGTATGTGCGACAACTGCACTTCGGGGAATGGTCTAAGGACCAATAAGTAAATCAACTTTCAGAAAATCATTGTTGGTTTTCCATTCGAGAGGCATTTACTGTGGCCGATGCTCTTATATAGAACGTCTTCTCGAGGTTTGGGGTGCCACTAGAACTCTGTTTCGATCAAGGGAATAAATATTGAAGATGAGGTATTCCAGGAGGTAACAACAATTCTGGGGATAAAAATAATAGAACTACAGCCTTACAATCTCATTCGGATGGAATGGCAGAGAAGCTTAACCGCACTGTTGAGCAGTGCATGTTGATCGTTGTGATAGACAACCACAAGGACTGGTACTCATATGTGGCATTGCTTGTTCTTGCTTACTGCTCAACAGTTCACGAGTCAAATAGTGTAACACCATCAAGGATGCTGTTTGGAAGAGAGCTGCCCTTAAGTAGTGACCTGCTGCTTGGCAAACCAACAGATGAGCAAACTGCAGCCCCTGATAATGCCAGCGAGTTATGTAACAGACCTGTTGGTATTCATGATTTTTCTCGATAGCACCTCAGAATAAATAGTGACAGGATGGAGATGCAGTATGCTAGGATAATGTCAGGCGAGGAGAAAAGAGAACTGCCCAAAGCTACAGAATTGATATTCTGTTATTTAGAATTTGTCGCCAAGGCACTCGGGCGAAGCCGAAGGTTGTCCATATCGACCGACTGTTACTCTACAAACGACCAGATGTAGCAGATTCTGTTTGGGACGAACAGATTTGAGGAGAGAGCAGTGTTACAAGTGGCCACTCTGTGAGTGTGCCAGGCACGTGTTATTTATTGACAGGTGCGCACTTTCAGATGCAACCAGAGATGCAGCAACTTTTCACAAAGGAATGTTTATAAAGGGTGCCTGTTATGCTCATCAGGGTGTGCGCTGCTCCCGACCTTGACGATCAGGTTTTTTTTAGACATTTTGAAAATGCTCTGGTATACTGATCTCGTTTCTTTTAGTAGACACGGTGTGCAGCGAACCGTACAGGTCAAGGCCAGTGGCTATAAAAAGAGTGGTGAGCATCCGAGTCGAGTAGTTAATAAATTTATGAATGGTTGGAGTTTCAGCGATAGACGACAAGTGGTGAGAGAAGTGACCAGCGGAGAGGAACCTGTGACTGTGAGTATCCAGCACTGAAAAGTGCGGCTGGCATGCTGGACTATTAAACAGGATTAGTGAGTGAAATACATTAGAAATTATGGCAAAAAATAGACTGAATGTGTAAATGATGAGTATGAGTTAGTTAACTATAACGAAAAGAGACATTGAGAAGGATGTTAATTAGAATTGAAGTATATATTAAATATTGTGCTCAATGAGAATCAAAAAGTGCAAGATTGGAGAACTATAATTTAATTCAGTAATTTAGAGATGTGTGAATAAATTAGAAGGAAAAATTTTGTTCTTATAAGGCATCTTTCGAAAATGGCGATTTACTGCTGCGCATTTGGCTGCAATTCTAGATATGAAAATGGAAGAACTGTTATATTCCACATGTAATTATTTACATTTACATCAATAATTTTCAATATAATTTTGAATGCCCGCGCATTTCGAGCCTGAAGTCACGTGATACATGTTCAACACACGTTTTTGTATGGATTGGTAAAACCAACGCTCCCTCTACCCATATATTTACTCTAATATTTGGATCAATTAATTCGATTTAAATCACTATTTGTATGCTGGACCTACTGTGTGCATTATTTCCACTATAGTGTATTCGCGGTTTTTTCACATTTCTGTAATCAAACTTTTGAAAAATCACCTCATGTATGAAGTGTTTCCTAATTATATTAACTATTACAAGGGTTTTCTACTTGTGTTATTGTATATATTTAAATAATGAAATAAGCAGGGTTTCAGAAAAGTTTGAAGTAACCGTCAATAGACTATAATCACTTGTTTCGATAATTGAGAAATAAATATAATTTTATGTAACACAATTAACGAGTACAATGTTACTATTTCCAAATAATGGGGGAATAATTATTTTTGCTTGAACGATAAAGTAAGGTAGACAAATGACTATTTAAACTTTTAAAGACATAGCGAATTGGTTTTTGAACGTATATGTTTGGGTAAGAAAGCTAGTTCGTTACATCGATAACGGTTTTTTTTTTACCTAACCGACTATTTTTGCACAGGCTAACTATTGGTTTAGATGAAGTTCTCTGACATTATAATTCATAAAAAAATGCTGTATTTACCTCTTTGTCTGGCACTAACTTTCGCAGAAAATTTTAAAACTGTTGTGTGGGTATACGTGTAAATTACCAACACATGCAAATAAGTAAGCATGTTTTACAGAACTCGTAAGGAAACTCTGCTGAAAATGACATCTTCTTATAATAGTTGATGTACATAAAATGTACAATTAACGCGAAGTGAGGACCAATTAATTTTTCCAGCAGANGCAGAAAATTTTAAAACTGTTGTGTGGGTATACGTGTAAATTACCAACACATGCAAATAAGTAAGCATGTTTTACCGAACTCGTAAGGAAACTCTGCTGAAAATGGCATCTTCTTATAATAGTTGATGTACATAAAATGTACAATTAACGCGAAGTGAGGACCAATTAATTTTTCCAGCAGANCATCTTCTTATAATAGTTGATGTACATAAAATGTACAATTAACGCGAAGTGAGGACCAATTAATTTTTCCAGCAGATTAACATTTTCTATTGGATGTACATGGTAAACAAAAATCATGCAACAACAGATGACTATTTTAGAGCGAGTGTCACTGTATTCATTAGTTAACACAGCTGAATATCTACACTTCCTGAAGTACATGGCAGCAACTGGAGGGGTCAAAATTGCTTCATAGATAATTTTGCAAGAATGGATCGGTACACAACGCATAAATGTGAAAAATTTACGGGACATTGGTTCAACTAACGAATATTACGCAGAAAATTATTTTACATCTGTAAGGTTTCTGAAATAAATATTTTAACAAATTTATACTACTTCTGAAAAAAAATNGCAGAAAATTATTTTACATCTGTAAGGTTTCTGAAATAAATATTTTAACAAATTTATACTACTTCTGAAAAAAAAATTGCAATTTCTAAAATTCATTTTAAAATTTTCTACATAACCAGAATATTAATGGGTCTTTGGGTACATGTTCCAGTTTATATTTTAGCACTAGTTGGTTTTCTGTAACTAAAAACCTTAAAATACTTGCGTATGACTTTATATTAATTATTTGTAGTTACAAGTTATGTATATCGTCGTGACAGCTACAAATTATTAAAAGTGAAACACGCCATTCGTCAGGAAGCGCAGAAAACCATTGTAAATTTAACTGTAAGATCAGCGTATTCAACAATAATTACTTGGCCACAATAATGTTGTGCCTTTGAAAATCATGTAACAGAATTTCAACTACATTTGGAAAAATGTCTGTTGTTTATTAAGAGATCGTACATTAGGTACTTTGCATTTGCAATAGGGTACTTGGTTTTCACAACAATTGGAAGTAAACTATCTAATATTCAAAACACAACGTATTGTTAATTTGGTGTTAATGGGATCACAATAATGAATCCAACTCCAATCCTTTATTTATTAATAAGCACTTAAGTAAAAAATGCAAAATATTGCAAAATTCTAATTATTTCGTTTCAAAATTATAAGCCAAAATAAATTTAAAAAAATGGTAATAACTACTACAATAGCAGATACGTAAGCGCACTTTTTACAAACATGAAAAAATATATATCTACGTACCTATGTTTCAAATTGTTGTGAAATGTTGAAATACATTGAATTTTGTGTAAATGTGTTTAGAAAGTATTTCTCTAAAATCAAAAAATTATCTACTTAGAAATAAAATCGCTTTGAGTAAAAATTATAAATGTTTTTCATTTTAAAACACAGATATCTACATAAGAATAAACACCTATTTACGAATAACTATTACAGTATTCTTCATCACCAGGTGGTCCAAAGGTTTTTTATGATGCAGTGCCTATTAGAAGTTGTAAGTCTGGAGGGCTGGTGGGCTGAATACTATGCGTCGGGGAAGGTTTGTTGAAGGGAGACCTTTCTCTACTTATCTGTGACTGCGGATTTAGGTTAGTTGTCTTCGTTGGTAGCTGAGGCATGATTAGTTGGGTGGCCCTGGTTCGGGCCCTCGGACTGACTCTCGTTGACGTGCTGTATGAAGTTGGCTGTTTCCTGCGGCTTTGACGGTCTCTCAATGAAGCCCTGGATTTGGGTTCTCCCGTGACTTGCACTTTCCTTGTGATCTCGGCTGGCGTTCTAGTTGGAGACTGCTTCCTCCTCGTCTTTCTTCCGGCCTTCGCGTTTCTGTCTGCATTCCTAACCACGGAAATTGCCANGTTGGAGACTGCTTCCTCCTCGTCTTTCTTCCGGCCTTCGCGTTTCTGTCTGCATTCCTAACCACGGAAATTGCCACTAAGTTTTCGGTAATTTACTCATAAGTTCTCGGTACTTTTACTGGGTTTGTCTCGGGAATGTAGACATGAAGTTTCGGCTGTTCCTGTGTTCTCGCCTCGGTGAAGTTACTATTGACTCACTGACTGACTGACGTCGCCATCCGGCGCCTGACAACGTCTCTCGGGGAATGGCACCTCTCGGACTTCGGCTGTCACTCGTTTCCGGGAATTTACTCATATTCTCGGCACTGTTCTCGTCACACGACTGATTACTCCCGTGTCTGCTTCTCCCGTTTAGGCTGCTTCTATTTCGTCTCGCGGCTGAACCACCGAACTACTCCCGTCTCGGTTGGCGATAATTGCTCCCGAACAAGTGACTGCGAACAACTGATTGTACAATACTGCTTGTGCCGGGTCCGAAATCCGGCCCGTTGATATGACTGCCTCTCGCATAACTGCCTTCTCTGTCTTACTTCACGGCTGAACAACTCCTCTCGAATGACTGCTCACGACTGACGACAACTGAATGCTCACGAACCTTGGCTGCTCCCGAATTTAACCCGTCTCTCGATATATTCAAATTGGCTGTCAGCAATTTGTGTCGAGNGGCTGCTCCCGAATTTAACCCGTCTCTCGATATATTCAAATTGGCTGTCAGCAATTTGTGTCGAGAGAAACAGGGTTTTCCCTGGTTTCCTTCGCACATTTTTTTTGTATAGGATTTCGGTCTCGTCAGCGACTAGCTCGCTCAAAACTAGGGGCGGAGGGAGGGGTGCGGCAAGCATCTCGGGTGTTGCTGGCAGCTGTGTCGGCACGAATATCGGCCTAGGGGTTACCCTGATTCCTTCGCCGAGGACTTATATCAGCTAATTTTCGGGACTTTCCCTGTTTTCTTCAGCTGCCGTTCATTCCCACATATTTTATGTATCGGGACTTCCCCAAGGGTTATTTCTCAGGGTGTGAATACGGCGCAATTCGTATCCCCGGTACTCGTCATGAGTCACTTTATGGTACATCCTATAGTTTTATCTTTACAAAAACAATATTTTTCTGTTGAATATCTGATCAAATAACTGGTTTTATTTGGCAAATTTACTACCAATTTCAAGACATTATTGTAAAAAAATTACTTTGCGACACATTTTTGCCTATAATGCATTACAATACTCATCCTTTATTTCGTTTGGATAAGACAAAAAACTGGCAGTAAAGTCTCGGAGATAAGGCCCAGTGTAATTCTAATAACTAACTTATTTATGACAAGCTGGATAATGTTTTTGAACGGTATGTATATGTCAGAAATGATAAGATCAATTTTCATACTCTGCCACCAAAATTAAAACTTGATTACACATCGAGGTTGGAGTGGAACTGAAAATTAAATTATCAGAACCCACACCACACTGTTTTACTTCCAAATATATAAAAGAGTGCAGGATAATACATGATCATTAATTTAGTTAGTCGTCAGCTGGGCCCAGTGCTGAGGACAGCACCAGCAATGCAAAACAAATGACAAACAAAAAAAAAAAATGGTTGCCTGTAAAGTCGGTTTTACGGGCGAAGATTTTACGTGACAACGTAGTGCTGCGNTCACGAACCTTGGCTGCTCCCGAATTTAACCCGTCTCTCGATATATTCAAATTGGCTGTCAGCAATTTGTGTCGACAGAAACAGGGTTTTCCCTGGTTTCCTTCGCACATTTTTTTTTGTATAGGATTTCGGTCTCGTCAGCGACTCGCTCGCTCAAAACTAGTGGCGGAGGGAGGGGTGCGGCAAGCATCTCGGGTGTTGCTGGCAGCTGTGTCGGCACGAATATCGGCCTAGGGGTCACCCTGATTCCTTCACCGAGGGCTTATATCAGCTAATTTTCGGGAATTTCCCTGTTTTCTTCACCTGCCGTTCATTCCCACGTATTTTATGTATCGGGACTTCCCCAAGGGTTATTTCTCAGGGTGTGAATACAGCGCAATTCGTATCCCCGGTACTCGTCATGAGTCACTTTATGGTACATCCTATAGTTTTATCTTTACAAAAACAATTATTTTTCTGTTGAATGTCTGTTCAAATAACTGGTGTTATTTGGCAAATTTACTACCAATTTCAAGACATTATTGTAAAAAAATTACTTTGTGACACATTTTTGCCTATAATGCATTACAATATTCATCCTTTATTTCGTTTGGATAAGACAAAAAACTGGCAGTAAAGTCTCGGAGATAAGGCCCAGTGTAATTCTAATAACTAACTTGTTTATGACAAGCTGGATAATGTTTTTGAACGGTATGTATATGTCAGAAATGATAAGATCAATTTTCATACTCTGCCGCCAAATTTAAAACTCGATTACACATCGAGGTTGGAGTGGAACTGAAAATTAAATTATCAGAACCCACACCACACTGTTTTACTTCCAAATATATAAAAGAGTGCAGGATAATACATGATCATTAATTTATTTAGTCGTCAGCTGGGCCCAGTGCTGAGGACAGCACCAGCAATTCAAAACAAATGACAAACAAAAAAACCAAGATGGCGGTTGAACAAAGGTGCGAGACAAACGCCAGTAATGTATACAATGATGAGAAACAAAAAAAAACAACAAGGCTGTGACGCCTTCCAAGATGGCGGGTTGCATCTATCAAGATGGTGGACTTCACCGACCAAGTTGGCGGACGGCTGCACCTACCAATATGGCGGAATGAGTATGATTGTAGGGGAGTTGGGCTGGGACCGCAGGAAAATGAAGTTTGTTTAAAACATTATTAAAAAAAATTGTATCAATAAAAAAAAATTAAATCAAATTTTTTTTTTATATTATTAATTTTTTTTGGGGAATTTTTGGATTTCTTTTGGGATTTTTCGAATTTTTTTTTGTTGTATTTTCTTGAGATTTATTGGTCGAAGTTTTTAAGGTCAAGGTCACATGAATCTATAGTGGTGGCCAGCACCAGCTCCTACCCCAGAATATGATGGCCGGCGCCTATCTCCTACGCCAGATGCAGATGCCCCAGATTCATCATGTNGCCAATATTGTGAACTGCACCTACCAATATGGCGGAATGAGTATGATTGTAGGGGAGTTGGGCTGGGACCGCAGGAAAATGAAGTTTGTTTAAAACATTATTAAAAAAAATTTTATCAATAAAAAAAATTGTTATGTAATTTTCTTTTAATATTATTAATTTGTTTTGGGAAATTTTTGGATTTCTTTTGGGATTTTTTGAATTTTTTTTGTTGTATTTTCTTGAGATTTATTGGTCTAAGTTTTTAAGTTCAAGGTCACATGAATCTATAGTGGTGGCCAGCACCAGCTCCTACCCCAGAATATGATGGCCGGCGCCTATCTCCTACGCCAGATGCAGATGCCCCAGATTCATCATGTTCATACTACTGCTGTCCTATGCCTGTATATTCTGGCAGTAAGGTACCACTTGGAATCAGTTTTTTTTAATGCATTTATCAGCCTTTCACTAATGCCCACGGTTTTAACGAAATGATCTTTACCGTCATGTATTTTCTACCCACTCGGTGTTAACATGTATTGTTTCGTCAACTTTTTTCTTAATTTCCTAGACTACTTTCCTTTTTTTTCTTCTTGATCTGCGTTTCTCACCGAAAAAAAAATGTTTGTTAAAAAGGGAGATCTAGCTATGAAAATCATCAAATACGTACCTTCTGATCTCGCCCGGAAAATTCTCGCAACATTTGTGCTTTGGATTATCTCAACATGATGGTGGTCTCTCTGATTTCACCTCGAAAATTTTACCTTTTACAGTTCATACTGTTGTCTCTTGAACCACTTGGTTTTATTTCCATTTGTTTTACATTTATAAAGATTACGTACGAGTAAGTTTTTTTATCCCGCGACATCGTATTCAGGGATTTCAATACAAAGCCCTGGAAAAATTGCATTATCTACATCTGAGAGAAATTCCTCTCCACTAGGGTATGTCGAAATCCTCCTGACTGTTCCCACCTCTTGACCCCACTCTTCGTTTTCTTCAAAAGCTAAAACATAAAGTAAACATGGAACATAACGTATTGTTGTTGAACCTACGGGATACTCTCTGATATGCATGATATAGCACTTGTAACCACTAGCAGTGTCAGAAATAGGTCAGTGTTCGGATCTGCACTTATCAGTAACAGATAAACCCAATCTGATTGGAGCATTGAAAATAATTATTGTTTTCACTTATATCTCTGCGTAGTGTTGACTATTTCTCTTATATTCTCAGAGAGTGGTACAATATCAATAGTTGATAATAAGAAACGTACCATACCGTTACCCTTCAATCCTTGATTGCCGATCCCTCTATACCCTAATGCAAAACAGTCGGCGTCGGAGCCTATGTTAGAGGTAATTGAGTTCTGCTTCTGTCAGGAATACATATGTGGTTATTCAGAGAATTTTTACGTCCACGTTTTATGTGTTACTAAGATGTTAATGCAACTTTTGTTTAGTGTTTTTCTAACACCTAGACATTTTATTGCTGATAAAGGAAAACAATGTAAGGTTAACAGTTGCAACTGAGTGGTATTCTAATTGTTTGTATTTGATTAGCCAACAAATAAGTAAAATTAACATAACCACATATAATCATTTACATTAATACACTCATATGTTCCGCTATTAACACCTTAAGTAAAAGAAACAGGGAATAAAAATGTCTACCTGATCCAGAATCACTGCTGTAATTGCCATCTGTACGTATTATATGCCTACTTGGAGAAACGTAGCATCCATATTAACATTTTAATTATCGGGACTAAGTCAAAATCTGACTGCCATTCACATTACATGGCAAAAATATATCCATTAATAAAATACGTATTTAACCAATATTCATTCAATTCAGCTGGTTCCTGTTGTGGAAATCCTCTTTGAGATTTATCGCTGCTTGAGGGACATGACCGCATTATTGCACTATGCCTTTACCACGACATAAACAACCATATTACGCAATATTTCAGTTTCCTAATAGTGTTGATATACGCAACATTCTTAATACTATAAAAAGTAATAATAATTATAATTTGCTATAGGTTGTTCATGGTAAAGTGAGCGCTTTTGAGGCCGTAGTAGCTTTTTCGTTTCAGCTTTTTTTTATCCTTTAACTAATTTTTATAATAAATATTACCATGAAACTAAAAAATACAAAGAGCGTTTTTCGATGACTTATCATAGTACAACTCACACGTACGTTGTATGTGACGGACTAAGGGAATAGCTGTTAATACTAGGGTGAAGACAACGACCATACAGAAGCGAATTGTCTGTCTGAACCTGTGCATGCTGAGACGGGGCTTGCTCAGACCAATACGAGTCGAGGGAGTTGTAGATCTCATTGAATAGGCGATCGCCTGTAGCAAAAATGCAGGTTTGTTGTGGTTTCCTCACTCTTCATCTGAAACTATGAGAATTGAACCAAATCAGTAACAAACCAGTGAAAATTGAGCTAATGAACATCAGTGCAAAATAATTTAATAATATGATGTCTGATTTTCACTTAACTATTTGTGATTCCCACTGAATGTCGAGAATTCCACTTGTTACCCAATCATTTGCTTGATTTGGCAGTCAGCAGTAGCTCATAAACTGACTTGCAGTGAATGTCAATTCACTTATTGATATCACTGATTCGGGTTCAGAATGCCGTGACATGCCTGACTCAGTGCAGTTTTGGTAAGAGTATTCTCTAGCGTCTCTCTGTGACCGACCAGTTGTGCACGTGCAACTGGTCGAATCTGCTACATGTTAACAGCTATGATACAAGTAGACTACAATAGCAAAATGTCGAATGTGGCTCATTCGATACTTGGCAGTGCATGGAGTGCGGGCAGCGCCGAACGCAAACTAAGGAATGCCATATTCTATTATTTACCATTGCTAGAGGTGGGTTTATTCGACACTTTACAATGGCCAAAGAGAGCACCCTAGAATGAGCAATATTTCGATACTTTGCTACTGCAGCCACCATCCCCGAAGCACCTGTAATCCGCCGAAAGTTCAAATTATGATTTCTCACATTCGATAGTCTGAAGCTGTCACGACGATGTATACTAGTATTTATAAACACCTATACTAATAACATTTTATAAATATTTTCTTTTGTTTCATATCAGGGACATGGTTTGTATATTTTATAAGATTCCTTTTTCAGTACCTTATAAACGCAGTATAAAACTGACATGAATCATGCTTTTATATAAGCGTACAGAGTGACGCTATACCGCCACTGTGAAGACATGGTGGCTTATAGGGTCAGAGTTAATGTCTCCAAGCACCGACTATAATGTGCTTGAAGGTTGAGGGTATTGTAATAAGGTAGTCTTTTACTGTTGTATTTTGAAGGACGAATATATTGTCTCGAACTCAACACCAATAAAATACATCAGCACTTGAGAGGTGTGGTNCTCAACACCAATAAAATACATCAGCACTTGAGAGGTGTGGAACTGTAATAATTTGGTTACTCGGATTGACTGCTAACGACTTCTAACGACTTCGGGATGGAGGGGGGCTTCTCTTGANTGTGGGAGTGGATGACTCCTCCACGACACATGTTATAGTCGTCACGTGCATCCTTCTCGAGTTGACCTTCCCCTGTGGTGACTAGGAGTGACATGTGTCTCTACCCTGGTTATGCGGGGGGGAGGGGGGTGGTTGTGGGCCAGCGTTTCTCTAAAATTCCTAAACCGTCACACGACAAGAGAATCAATAATTTTTGACAAATGTTACTCAATGTTTTAATAAAAACAATATTTCTTCCTGAATGACTCGTACATGTAGAGTAGAAAGTGTGGANCAAATGTTACTCAATGTTTTAATAAAAACAATATTTCTTCCTGAATGACTCGTACATGTAGAGTAGAAAGTGTGGAAAAATATATTCTCACTGAAAAATTAGAAATTTATAATCCCTGGATGGATATTATGTACGTTTATCGAACTACACTGTAATTGTCAGAAAAGCATGGACATATTAAATATGTTTACATATTCTGCTGTATATTAAGCATTTTGGAAGCAAAATGTATTTTTTTGTCTTCATTCCTGCGTGATTTTAAAATAAGCAATATTTTATCGTAACTTAGAGAAGTCAGAATAAGCAAACACTGCACTGATAATTGCAAACGAATGTGTTGTTTCTTGAACATAATAACTCTTCCAGTCAATGCGTGGAATAAAAGCATTAACTAATTATTTAAATACTCGATCCTGCAGTAATACTGTTAGCACCATAAGCGCCAGCAGGTGGATCAATTTAGAGGGAGTGTGGAGCGGCTGGTGAGGGGAGAGATACGTGCGCGAGCAGCCTGTCGCCGCCTGATGCCGTGCAAAAAATATTAGTATCGACCATGAAATGTTGGGACGAGTGTGGCAGGAACTTGATTGCAGGATTGATGTATCCTGCATCACTAGAGGTGCATATATCGAGCATCTCTATGCATAAAAAACTTAAAGAGATTTTGAATCTACCGATAAGTGTATTTTTCTTTAAGTGTATAATTTTTTTTACAATAAACTTTTGAAACCGTGAAGGGCCCTATGAATCACGGTGTATACGCAAATATGTTTATTCACAAAAAATTAAAAATTGCCCTCATTAATGCTTAATGTTACTTTTACATACAATATTATTTAGACTACATCTCTTGTTTATTCTAAAAATGGGACCAATCTAATAATATTATTTAAACAATTATGGACTCAATTTAAAAATAGCTACATACTAGTAAAATTCTTTATAATTTGTTGAAAGGGGAAACACACACTCGCACACAGCCATACACATAGTACACACAGANACTAGTAAAATTCTTTATAATTTGTTGAAAGGGGAAACACACACTCGCACACAGCCATACACATAGTACACACAGACAGCAAAGTTATCTCTTAATCCTTTCTTTTCATCGGAAAGTAGGCTAAATCCTGTCTTTCGTCTGTATTTTAAGAAATTGAGGGAATTGTAAAATAAGTTAGAACATTTTTGAACTTTTCTGCAATAATTAAATTATATTTTCAATTGAGACTGCAGAAAGTAGAAATACTAACTGTTGTGTAAACATATGATTTCGTAACTTACTTTGCTTCATCCGTGTTCTTTGAACTGCTTTAATACCGATTATCGTTCTGCAGGTTTACCTATTCTAAACAAATCATAACAAAACAACTCGCTTTTGACACAGTTTACGTGCTCGAAACAACAATAGAAGCATGGGCTGAATTTTGCTGCAAACTTCCCATGAATAAAACAATATGTAACCGCTTAAATTCCCATAGTTACAAAAACACGATGAGAACACTGCACACCATTTCGGAGCCTAGCACGTAGCAGTGATAGAATGCTTGATGTGTGTGTTAGTCTACATCACTACCTAGCTTNACACCATTTCGGAGCCTAGCACGTAGCAGTGATAGAATGCTTGATGTGTGTGTTAGTCTACATCACTACCTAGCTTTTGAGCCTCAAAGACGAAAATAGGTAGAAGGTAAACACCTTAATAAGGATCCAGTTGCGTATACTTTACGATACCACTATGTTTCGGTATAGTTTTCGCAGCAGTATAGGCATTTTCTCATTGAATCAGGAGTGACGTACATNTCAAAGACGAAAATAGGTAGAAGGTAAACACCTTAATAAGGATCCAGTTGCGTATACTTTACGATACCACTATGTTTCGGTATAGTTTTCGCAGCAGTATAGGCATTTTCTCATTGAATCAGGAGTGACGTACATGTGAGGTTTCTCCGAGAATGGTTGAAGCAACTTCAACATAACGATAAGGTAACGTACAGTTTTGCTTCCGTATTCATTTTTAATCTACTTTACGATGGTAAGTTAGGCTTGTGCAATAACCTGTATGTATGTTTGTCTGGAATGAATGTCTCCTTATAACTTGTAAACCCGCTAACTGAAATTCGCCAAACCCGGTCCTTATGTAGTATTTAGTAGCAAATTCGAGTTTTATAGTTTCTAATCAAAACAGAAACTCTTTTTTTTTCAAAATGGCGACCGTTTTCATTTAATTGATTGCAACCAAATTTGGGATTTTTACGGTGCATGATAAAAGTTTTTAATTTTTAAAGGTAAAAATATAATTTATTCCACCATTTTGGAATATGGTAAAATACGAAAAATAGAGTTTTACATTATATCTCGGGAACTACGTAACCGATTCCTGCCAAATCTTACATATAAATAATAATGTTTTAGTCCATGTTAATATATTCAACTTAAGTAGGTCAGTCGCTTATTTTTAAAATGATCATCATAAAAATATTTTAAGATTTATTTTCTATAACTTCCGCATCATTTCACCAATTTTGTACAAATGTTTTGAGCTACAAGTATATGTTAAAATCATAAAATGTGTAAAACCATAATCTCTTTTGTCGGACATTTAGTAAGATAGTGTCCCATGAAAAATAGAGATTTTTTGTCACATCTCAGGATATACTGATTCCTGTGATATTTGGAAAATATGTGGTATTAGGGTGGGTCATGTTAACTGATATGTTTCAGGTGAGTCTCACAATTATTTTTAAAAAGGCAGACATATAAATAATTTATTTTGGAATGCTACATCTACTAATCAACGGAACCAATTTCTACATAACTTTATATAATGGCAGTAGCAATTACGACAGTAAAATGTGTATACACATGGCCACTTTTGTCAGCATTTTGTAAGATGCTACACATAAATAAATTTGTAAGGCCATATTTCGGGAAAAAATCAACTGATTCCCACCCAGGTTGTCAAACAAGTAATACTGTGGCAGGCCATTTACACTGACAGGCTATGATTAAAGTAGGACGGACATTTATTTACAAAATTACAGTCATATAAATCTATAAGTAAAGTGTGCTATATCTACGAAACAATGTAACCCATTTAAACTGAACTTTGTATTCTGGCAGTATCTACATAAGCATAAAATGAGATAGGTCAAATATATAAACTCATTCGTTGGTAATTTTGGAAGAGAGCACCACATAACAAATAAAGCTCTTCTGCACTATCTTGGTAAGAAAAATAACTGATACCCAACAAATTCAGGCAACAAGTTATACTTTTGTAATAGAACAAAATTTATATGACTTAAGGTGGTATTCACATTGTATTTTTAAATAACAACCCTCGTAATTATTTTTGTTTGATATGCAACATGTCTCAATCAATTTCAACTGAACTTGATATGTAGCAGTACATATGACCAACATCGAATATGCAAATACACTCCTTTTTTTTTATTAATGAATACAGTGACATACGAGAAAATGGAGATTTCATGCCATACATCGGGGAACAATCACCCAACTACCACCGATCTTTCCTCACAAGTGTGTTGCAGTACGTCAGTTACCTTGTAAATTTTAAGTGTGTCTGGCATTGTTTACAATATGGCACTCATATAAATAATTAAGATATGTTTATCACTTTTATTAAAGAATTTAACCAATTTCAATAGAGCTGTATATACTGTATAAATTATAAGATACAATATAATTATATATATATTATATATAGATATGCAATTTGGTTCCACTTCTAGTAAGCCATTGCAAGTACAAAATGTAAAATTCATGCTATACCTCGGGAAACAATAAACTAATTCCCACCACATTTTCCACAAAATTAGTAGTACAGTTGTACATGTAAATTTTCATTATTTTAGTGTGTCAGAATTAATTTTTTTTTCAAAATAGTTGTATTATAAATTATTGATTTAAGTTCGTCATATCTATAAAAAGGTTTACATAATTCAAACCAAACTTCATATACTGAAAGAATTTAAGGCCTTTTTTACAATAGCGCCAAATGAGAAAGGAAAGTTTTTGTGCTATATCTCGGGAACCAGTCAACCTAATTCCACCAAACTCCGTTCAGAAATAGTACTCTGTTAGGCTATGTAAAGTTATGAATTGATTAACGTAATTATTTTAAAAATGATGTCCCTGTAAATATTTAAGTTTGGTATACCAAGTTTACCATATTTTAGACTGATTACAAACGAAGTTGTTAAACCGCATCCTACCACCCGGTTATACAGTTTGCTTTACGTCCGCCTAAGTCACGAGGCGTTCTGGGTTTCAGTATTTGATAATGCTTGTGTGGGTTTGTATTTGTCTCACTTGTGTTGCATTTGTTTCTGGTTCCATTTCTATGAATGATTCCTCTGTCAACGGCACGTCAAAACTCCCCTACCGTTTACCATATTAAGAACTTCATCAAAATTATTTGCATCCGTGTAGATGAAAGTAGACTTATTATTTATATCGGTAACTTCTTGTTATTTCTACATACTTCAACCAGGTTTGTATATTGCATTATACAAAATGAAAGCAGTGAAAGTTAAAAATTGATTTCGTCTGTGCGCATTAAATGAACACAAAATTAGCAATTCCAAAATCTCAACATTTAGTAAATATTATTTGGTTCAAAACTGCAATAAGGTGAAAAAAAATATTCTTGACATTAAGGGGAAAGGTGGCATCAATGGACCAGAGCCGCCATTGGACCACTTCAGCATCTCGCGTACTATGCATTACGCATACGGATGGAAGGGCCGCAGGACGTTACAAGCGACCGAGCCGCTACTTGTTAGATAAATTACCGACTTTGTGGAGGACGGACCTGCACTGGGTATTTATTGTATGTTACGTTAACTAAACAGTGGTTAATTTTGCGTTGTCTTATAAGGCTTGCGCGCTACAAGTGATTTATTTCAGAGTTATAATTGGCGGATTATCTGAAGGATTTCTTTTCTAACTGCACTGCAGCACACTGAAGACAAAATTGCGCGATAGCTATGGTTGAACGAGCAATCAGTGCCGTGGATGGACAGGTGGACTATCTATGGCCTACCGGTTCATCCACGGCATCACAATTCGGCAGTGAACCTAACATTAATATTACACGATTCTTGCTTCTGTAATGGAAACTGGAACAGTTATATTTATACCGACGTGGTTTCAAGCGATAAAAATGATAAAATTAACATATCGTAGTTTTTCGTTTCTAGGTACAATTTTTTTAATCTCCTTTATTACTTGCCTTCCTTTGCTGTGGCCCAACACAAAAAAAAACAGGAATGGACTGAAAGATACAGCATGGAACTGATCACCCGTCAGCAGCTTATTATCTCTGTGCTAGTGAACTACTACTCCCCATCTCTCTTAAAACCTGAACTACGAAATGTTGCTGTTCGTATATTCAACCTAAACAAGACCTGGCTCACCACTGTCCAGAAAAAACGTAGGAATAGAATTTCTCAGAAAGGAAAATCTGAAGTGGGAGCAATATCGAGCAGAGAGCGTGGAACGAACAAAACTGCTGTATGCTAAATCAGTACATAAGGTTCCTACATACCTCGCATGTTAATGTACAAACGGGGACGAGCATGTAACAATTTCAAATATGGAGATTCACCTGTTACTCTTTTTGAGTTTGAGTTCAATCATGAAATCTGTTATATATACAAAAATTTTTCGTTGAATGGTAGCAGCATTTTATTAAGTGTGTTAAACCAATAATGTAGGAAAAAATTCATCTTTTGGATGGGCACTCGTCACACACTAAAAACATAGTAGCTTTGCACATCGCTCTTGAGAATGGCTTTATAATATTATTACCAGTTCACACCACACACGCCTCCAGACATTATAAATAGTCTTCGTCAAGCTCTTGAATACCTACTATGTAGATTAACTCGAAAAGTAGCTTGGGGCCGAGTCAGGTCGGTGAGCAACTTAGTCAAATGTGACTGTATTATTCGGTAATATTTATGCAAGAGTTTCTATAGTGGGTACAGCGGTGAACGATTTCAGAACTACATGTGTATGGTCAGTTAACAAACATGTATCTAAGAAACATACATTTGTGTTGCTTCTTTCGTTGTCGCCCGCTTCCTTTTTGGTGCAAATTCTCTGTCATTAATTCCGCATGTGTCACATACCAACAAAGAAAAAATACACAGTGCCACACAAGTACAAGTATAAACCAAGTGNCAAGTACAAGTATAAACCAGAGGGATTCCCATCCATCGAGAAAATTGAGAATTAAGTGCACCTTAAACAAGCTCCAGTTCCAATTCATCGTCTCCCTTTAAGCCAGACAAACAAATATATCCACTCCCAAAGGCAGCTGACAGTTGTTTTCTCCTCCAAGAATAAAAAAAGGATTCAAAGAGAAGGTGTACTTACTTCGTCCCTTTACAAAGCAGCACTCGAAGAATCCCAAAGGCCTACCAAAAAGCGTGCTGCTAAACTAAGGCCTTGACACCCACGCCCTAGATAACTAAGGGGATCCGTATAATGGAAGAACCTTGGTTTTGTGATATCTGTGAAACTGCAAGGGTAGAAGACATGATACACTTTATGCAATGAAAAATGTGGTTTTATATGTGCATTGCAGTGAAAAAGTGAACGAAAAGGTTATTCTGCAGCACTTACCAAAAATTTTCATTTCTCAAATTTTTTCTCATTCCCTTATTAATGCTCGGTTATAATTAAGACGAAACTTACATTACAGTTCCAATGTGTAACTGATACTAAGTATTTAAATTTAAAAATTGTGGAAGTTGAGTGGAAGAATTGTTATTCAAATTCCTCTTTATTGTGCCTAATTGTTGAATAGACAACACATGTTTATTGTTCGAATTGTGTAGTAATTAATTAAGAAAATTTTATTATAAATGCAGTAGTTATTATTAGTGGTGCATTAATGATGGAACCTTAATGGTCCATTAATAGAACCCTATTCCCATTAATGGACTATTGGCATTTATTTTAATTTTTTTCCCATAAACATAATATATTTATAAAGCCATTGAGGGTGCTAAGGGTTAGGATTATATGTATCTACAATAATTATTTTTATGAAGCTGGAGCATTATTTAATACGCAATATGACAATATACTTACCAGGTCCATAGATGGCACCTCTCCCCAAAATGCTGGCGTTTTAATTGTTATAGTATTTTTTCGTGTTTACAATTACTTTTTATGTGTTTATGCGTGAAAACATACGTAAATCCACACCCCAAATGTTTTACACCATCTATAAATTTTTGCACATGAAGGATGTTCGCTTGTAGAGAAAGTGAATTAGAAAACGATAATGGCAAATTCTGGCGTGGTATTCTGTACTTAAAAAGTATGTTTTCGTTCCATACTTTTGCTTGGGCCGTGTCCAAATTAGTAACTCAGATATACTGGTGTTGCAGACGTTTTCATGAGATGTGTATGTATAATGCTTTTTTTAGATCCCAGATACAACATATATGGTACAAATGTATAACCATGTATAAAAGACAAGGCACGCTTTACTCCAATGTAAAGAAAGATACAATTTTATAACGACAATAGTTTGATATACAGTAAACGCAAAATTATCGTAACGAGTTTCTGGTTAACATAATAACTTCAATGTTAACCTGCCTTTAAGGTCAGTTTATGGTGATTTCATGTACTTACGAAACTTATGATGCATAAGATAGTGTACATATGAAAGAAAACTAAACCTGCTGATATAATTAATGAGCCTACTTGCCTCAACATAGGTGCAATTCGTTATTAAATAATTTCTTAAAAGCTGAGATGGTAGGTAGGACTGGTCGTCTCGTTGAAAGCGCTATCATTAGAGATAAAACCGTAAACATGTGCAAGAGTAGTGAGATAATGTAAAATACACACGTGTCTTACCCGAGACGCGAACACAGAAAACGTGGTAATATAAGCAAGTGTGCAATTATCTGCATTAAAGAGGTCGCATTTGAGCATCAACTTCGAATTTGATCATTCTATGATTTCTTATGATTGGGTTTAAAAACAAAAAATACTTATAGGACCATCATTTTGAAAATAAGCGAAGAGAGTCACTTTAAACACGTAAGTTTACATGGCCTAACTTAGCGTTACTTGTGTGAATGATTTGGCGAATATCGGTTAAATGGTGTCTGGGACATGGCGTAAAATCTCTGTATTTTTCATTTGGCGATCTTCATAAATGTAGGATAAAAGTTATGTATTAGCACATTCGATAATTGTATTCTGTCAGTATACAAAGAAAAGGTAAAATCGATAACACTGTTTCGTAGATATAGCACTAAAATTGTTCTTTGGCCATTATTATGAAAATAAGTGGCTGTCACACTCAAAAAATCATATAGTAATATAGTCTACCACAATACAAAGACATTGCTAAAAATGAATGCGAATTGGTGGACTGTTTGCGAGATATGACAAAGAACATAATTTTTACTGTGGGTCTAGCTACAGTAATGGCAGAAAAATGAAACTGTCTATTGTTGTAATTGGTACTGCCGGCTTACAAATTTAAATTGGGATTGGTTTTGTTAATAAAATAAATTGAGTTAAATATGTATATAGTCACCATTTTGAAAATAAGTGCCTGACATACTTAAAACATAGCAGTTTACACCACTTAATGCAGTGCAAATTGTTTGCTAAATTTGATAGGAATCTGATAAATGTTTCTCTATATATTAATAATTTTTAATTTTTCATGTAACATGTGTTACAAAATGGCAATTAAAAGATGCTCCTTGTATAAGCATTTGATAGTTGTAATATACACTGCCAGCATACAAAATTAATTTGAAACTGATTACAAGGTTTCGGCTATGAATTATAATAAGCGATAAACGATAAACCAAGGAACGCGTATCTGTTACACAAAGCATCCCGCCGCGCATATCTCCGCATAATGCTGTGATATCTATTTTGCAGCATGCGCTACTGACTTCTGTTGTATTAAATTTATGTGTCTCTATGAGGAATTTTTTAGTGGTTTGCTGCCCTAGATTGTTTAACCGAAGTTTCCAGGTCAAGGCTAGCAGATTATAAATGTGCGATGCGCCTCCGAGCCGGGAGTTGTATAGACGAGTGGCTGAGTTCCAAGCGATAGAAGACAAGCGGCGAGAGAAGTGATCAGCGGAAAGGAAAACTGCGAATGCGAGTATCAACCTATAGCAGCATTCGTCTTATGTTGAACCAGAGACGATCTGAAGAAATGTTTGGGAGAAAATTGACTTGTTGATAACATACTTTCTGAAGGAAAGAAAGGCGTATGAGATAAATTTCCTTTCCGTGTATATCTATGTGTGTATGTGTTTATTTAAGTGTGTGTGTCTGTGTCGGTGTCTTTGCGTGTGTGTACATCTTTCAGTTTTTGAACGCGTGAACCGAATTTTACCAAACCTGGGACCCATAGAGTACTAAGCATGGTCACTTATATTTTATAGTACTCAACATTACTTTCAAAATGGCGGCCATTTAATAATTGAGGGTAGTATGTCATATTTCGGAAATTATTCAAATGATTGAAGCCAAATCATGTATGTTTATAGCGTAATGAGTAGGCATTTAATCCAGTGGTTGATAATTTTTGTGGTCCTCCACGTTCGAACATAGCACGACAAGAAAATATAAAGCATTTATGTTATATTTAGTAAATTACGCAACCAATTTTCGCCAAATTAGGATAGGAAGTAAAACTATTATAGACCATGTAAATTTCATAAATTAAAATTAATGACGCACTTCTTTGCGAGAATGAGCAGCAATACAAATATTTTGAGTTTATTTGATGTAACTACATTCAATATCGTTTTACAAAATTCAAACTAATTTTGAATACTGACAGTATATTTTACAAGCAATATTTATGCAAAAAAACCACCACATTTGTCCTCCATTTTGAAAGATAGCACTAAATCCTCCTAATATTATAAATGCGAAAGTATGTGTGTGTATGTATGTATGTTTGTATGTATGTATGTTTGTTGCCACTCTACTCCATAACGGCTGAACGGATTTTGATGAAATTTGGTATTTAGGTACTTAGGTCCTAGAATAGAACATAGGATTATTTTTAACCCAGAAAATGGTACGGTTCCTGTGGAATAACAACAAAACCTAATTCTGCAAAGATTGGGAACGTAACCGAACACAGTTCAATAACGGCGGAACAGATTTTGATAAAATTTGGTATGTAGGTTCTTTAGGTCTTCGAATAGGACGTATGGTATGTTTTATCCAGGTAAATTGTACGGGTCCTGTGGAATAACAACAAAACGTAATTCTGCAATGGCTGGGAACGTGACCAAAATATATTTTTTCTCAGGTGTCAGAGTTTATCAGGCCGCCCAAGGACCTCTGCAATTGCCTAACGACTGCTATCAATCGATAACAACCGGGAGCGAATGGTTAAGGTGCCTTTAGAAGCCCGGAAGCATTTAGATATTATGCAATTATACGGTCACCCATTCAAATGTGTGCTGCTGGGAACGTAGCTTAACTTTGGTAATCGATCGAGATCCCTTAGCCAAGCGTCAAGAAGTAGTACCTACATACACTTTTTTCTAAAGCTACAACTTGATGAATCTCACGTTTTGTTTGTTAAAATTTGGTAACCACGCGATAGTTGCACAGATACACTCCAAAATCATTACCGTACTCCTTATCTATTGGGTAAAAAATATTTCCTTCCTTTTGGGTAGCCGTTATCTGTTAAAAACCTAGGCCAACATAGTATATTTTTATAATTCTGTTTTCACATTAATAAATTGTCTTTTCCCAATTTATTTATTAGTGTATCACTGTAAAACTCAATTGTACCCGGGCGAAGATGGGTCGGTTCGCTATTGAAATAATACAGATAATAGTGTAATATAATGAGAAATAATTAAGAGATTGCTAACGAATTCGGCAAACAAGTTGTACTGAGTTGATATATAAAATTATGTTGTATTTAAGATAGACTCTTATTTACAAAATGGAGGTGACCTAGCCATCTTATTGTACTAGTCTATATCTTCGAAAACATGTTTTCAAATCCGATATACCTTTGTGTGTTGGTAATATATACACTGAAGAGCTAAAACAAACTGGTAAAGGCGTGCTTATGTGAATAACAGGGGTATGATACCAATAGGAGTAACGCGATGCGATCGGCAGCTAGGTCGGTTACTGCTGCTACAATAGCAGGTTATCAAGATTTAAGTCAGTTTGAAAGTGGTTTTATAGTCAGTGCACGAGAGATGGGACATAGCATCTCCGAGGTAGCGATAATATTTGGATGTTCGCGTTCGACCATTTCACGAGTGTGCCGTGAATTTCGGGAATCCGGTAAAACATCACACCTTCGACATCGCTGCGGCCGGAAAAGGATTGTAAAATAACGGGACAAACGACGACTGACGATAACCTTTAAAGGTGACAGAAGTGCAACCCTTTCTCAAATTGGCGCTGATTGGATTTTTTGACTGTCCTGCAGGATTCACGGTGTTAATTGCCTCCTGCATACCTTCAGACATTAGTCCAATTCATGCCACGTCGTCTTGCGGCACTTCTGCGTGCTCGGGGGCCCTGCAAGATATTAGGCAGGTGTGCCAGTTTTTTGGCTCTTCAGTGTAGATAGATATATGCTACATTACTTGTTTCTTCATGGAGCCTACTTTGTGCTCCATTTTCAAAGTTAGAGCCACGCGAAGAAATAAAGTTTTATGTCATATCTTGGGAAACAACGTACAAATTCTTACCAAATTTGACCAATAAGTAGTACTGCGGCATGCGATGATAATAAATATGTTTAAAATATATCAGACACTTATTTTTAAAATGGCGGCCATGTAGATTTTTTATGTTTGTATTTTATATTGATGTAATTATGTAATACATTCCAATGTATTGTTGTATGCTGACTGTTTATATAACCACTATCGAATATGTCCACACATAATCTCTTTTTTATGTAATTTTGTAAAATTGTAGCACATGACAATTATAAATCTTGCAATATATTATATAAAAAAATTATTTCTACCAAAGTATGCAAACAAGTGGCATTACATGTAAACTGGTAAACTTTGAGATTGTCAGACACGCATTTTAAAAAATGGCGGCCATATAAATATTTTTGCTCATAATGTTTTATCTATGAAACTACAAAACAAATTTCTTCTTTAATTTGTATGCTGACATTATCTATTATATGCATCAACATTGTCTATGCATTGACTCATTTCTCCGCTATTTTGTAAGATAGCCCTACATGAAATAATTCAGTTTTCATGATACATCATGTGGCAAAAATTAACAGGTTTCTTTGAAATTTGGCGATGAAATTGTTATGTGATAGGCTATAATAGTGATACCTGCCAATTGCTGAAGTTTGGAAGTAGGTATTGATTCTGCTCTGCGGCGTGAGGCGCCAGCACTTGATGCTAGCCCTCAGTGATAAGGCGTATAAATACGTCGACACTGTTGTCTCTAGGTCCAATTTACTAATAACATACACTTTATTTGTGAGTTCATATAAT
>NQII01000010.1:2077522-2092688 GCA_002778355.1 Clitarchus hookeri
CCCTGGTGCCTTCCGTTGTCTCCGGATGTCGTCTGCACGTGCAGGAACAGTTGCACGTGCAGAAACCTTTGGTAGCGCGCCTTTGCAGCTGCGAGGCTCCTGGCGTCACTCTGCTGGCACGTCCACAAAACCCTTAATCCTTATTGCGGTCGTCCGGCTGCGAGCTTCGCCAGAGCGTGTGTTCTGACGAATAAAATATAGGGACGCAGAATGCGTCAATAGTATATATATTTTTAATGTGCAAGTCCCTTATTTTCTGAATGGCGCCTATACCGACACTGTATGTTAGTGTGATATATCTGCGAAACTATGTAACATATTTAAATTTGGCTTTCTATATTGTTTGTATGAAAATCATCTAATGCGAAAATACATAACCTTTTTGTCCTCCATTTACGAAGATTTTCAAATGAACAATGCAGATTTTATACCATATCTAGACCATTGAACCGATTTATACCAAAATTTCATGCAAGTAGTGCTACAGTAGGGATTTTTAATTAGCATGTATTATGTGTGGGAGGCATTTTAATTCTGTTTATATAAATAATTTAGATTAATATATAACATATACACATTTTTTCAACAAAATTCAACGAAATTTTGTACGATTACAGTATTTATTATAATCTTTATTCATTTACGCACTTAGAGATCCCCTTTTGCCGTAGTTTTAGCAGAATAGTGTCAGGTGAGTATTTTGAGAACCTCTTGCCATTTTTACGGAACAATTCAACATATTTCCACCAAATTTTGCACACGTGCATAAGGCCATGTGATGATGAATTAATTGAAATAGGTATATATATTGATTTCCAAAATGTCAGATGGACACATATTTTTCTATTTTTAGTATATGTAACAAATTCAGTCAAACTTTTCATGCCGGCAGTACCTATATTATAAACATAGTGCACAGAGATTCTTATAAGTATTTTGTAAAGTGGCCCTGTTAAAAAAAATTATTTTTAATGCCATATCTTGGAGAACAGTTAACCGATTTCCAACAGATTTTTCACATAGGTAGCTTTATTGTATATCATCAAAACTTATGGTTTTTTAGTGGTTGAGACACTTATTTTCAAAACGATGGCCATGTTTATATTTCTGGTTACTGAACACTATCATTCAAAACATTAGACTGATTACATCCGATGTTGATGCTCCAAATTCTACCTTCGCGGTGCAATAAACTGCACGCTAGATTAATTTTAGTATTTCTTCTGAATTAAAATCCCGGGTAAGTCACTCGTGTATTTAAATTGCCTTGGTACTGTTTGATATGTTTCTTGTTTCATCTCTAGTGATATTTCTGATAATGAGACGTTAACTCCTACCTACCATCTAAGCTTTTAAGAACTTCACTAACAATTATTTGCACCCATCTAGAAGAAAGTAGGCTAATGAGTTATCAGTAATTTTCTTGTATATTGTAGAAAGTGTTGGTAGGAACTTGCAATTGTATGAATTTCTGGAAGAGATGGAAGAATTATAAAATTGGTTTATCGTGCTTGTTTTTTCAAATGTAAACGTTTCAATCGGGTGATGGAGCATTATGTCAATGAATACAAGTCATTATTATCAAGGCGAGTTTTTCCACCTTGTATATAATTAAGTAAAGCTTGAGTTACAAATTTGTTTCAAGCAGAGCAAGATGTCAGTGAGGAAAACGAATATTTCCGTATCATATAAATGCGGAAAACATGTATTATGGACATTATTAAAACACCTACAAAACTTTAAAGATAAACGTACCCTCGTGCATCACGAAATAACATATAACGTAAAAGTATATANTTAAAACACCTACAAAACTTTAAAGATAAACGTACCCTCGTGCATCACGAAATAACATATAACGTAAAAGTATATAAAAGCAATTCGAGATACATCCTCGTCTTCTTACTTTTTTTCTTTCGGTTCTCCAATATTACTTATTGGCTGAGGTACTTCATACAATTGACACTAAATAAAATATAATTAAATCATACAAATCTACATGTCAAGCCGTTTGCACACACGACATGTACACGAGGATAAACTGAGTATACCCACATCTGATTCTGATTTTTTACGCAGTTTTCCGACCTTTTGAGCTACTGCTTGTAGTTGGTTCGGCCGCCGTCGGAAGCGCCGTCAGGCGGTCGGGAGACTAGTTGGCTCGGCTGCCGCCACGTAGCGTCACTGACAATGTATAGGGCTCGCAGCGAGCAAGATTGCTAGAGAGTAGAATACAAAGTCACCTCGTACCGCTAAAGTGATGTCATTGAAGAGTTGGGAGTGACGTGCGTACAAAGTTGCAAGACCAAACATCGCAGCAATTTAAATACTACACGTATTTTAAAACACACTTTATATCTGTTTATATCTCAGAATTAGGTCACTTTTACATAAATTAAGACACTGTAAAGATGAGATATATTTAAATTTTGGCGGTCCTGTGTAAAAAAACTTGTATGAATCGGCTGAAAAGTTGAAATATGAAACAAATTTTATAAGCGAACGAGTGTTCTTGAATTAATATTTTTTTAAGACGGAATTATTGAAGTTTGTTTACATATTTAATGGCAGTACCTACATACGATGTCAATTGATGAAAACTACTTAGGACAGGTATGTTAACTAGTAACAAAAGGCACTGATCCTTACTTTTACTTTAGCCTGGCGCTCTAAATATAATGCAATCGTGTACACGTTGTGTGCTTAATCCAGCTCCCTGTTTATTTCACATGAAATTGCTTGTGCTACCTCTGTAAAGAATGTGTGTCTTCTTGATAACTGTTTTTGGTAAGGGCGCAGATTTTTTAAGCGAGAATGCAATTAAAAATATTGTTTTACATCTACATTTTTAGGTTTAATATATTTTGGATACTTTATTGTCGTAAATGGTTAATTTTATGTGCGAATGTTAGTCCAACATCTTTAAAAATTTTAGTTCTTACCCCATTTTTTCTCAGTTTATTTGCTGAGCTACACATTTTTAATTCCAGAACTGCACTTAGATCTTAGGTGCATAATATGTAAGTGATACTTTGATGAAATTACCAGACGCTCCAGCAAACGTAACTAAATATTTTCAGTTACCTCAAATACACAATATGTTTTTATCTGGGCGAGTGTGTACACACATAAACACACAAAAATGTGTGAATGAGAGGGGAGTGAGAGAGACAAATTACAAAAACACTACTTTTCAATTGTAGAAACACGTGTTCATTGCAGAATTAAAGATAACTACTGACGAACAAATTAAATGCATAGTATTCTGCCATATCAGATAAGCCTCCTTGCTCGGTGTTCACCTAAAACAATACGTTATCTAAGCAAATAGGAACAGATTACATGCAATATAGCATTAAACACTGTTTATTGCCTACCAAGGCACTATCATACGTAGTATGTGTGCTAGTGTACTTGAAGTAACATATTCCATATCATACAACAGTTTATGTCAAAAGACTATTTGCCGTCAAACAACATAGTAATAAGATATGATATGAGAGAGCTGGAAAAAATATATAATGAAATATATTATAAAAGAGTTATAACGAGTAAGGTTATTTCAAAACGTATTACTAACACTAAAGATAGAATTAATAAAAATATAATTGTATTAAAAATTGTATATGTTAAGAATATATAACAAAACAAATAAAAATAGTCAAAAAGAAGAGTAGAAAATATTATGAGATTACAAAAAAAAAACAATTTAAAAAACGGTCATATGTTTGGCAATGAAAAAAATACTCAAAGGAATTACCTAAATAATTTTCTGCCTAATCAAACATCATATTCAAGAATATCAAAGAAGTAATCATAGAATTTATAATATAATTTATTGTAAGAAGTATAATAATAAGAGTTTTTACATTAACAAAATCATTAAAAATGCATATAGCATTATTAAAGACGTACTTTCTGTTTGTGGATAGAATGTTTGTTAAATATTATAGAAAAACATGAAGAAATTATATTTCTTAATAATATTCAAAATTATNGTTTGTTAAATATTATAGAAAAACATGAAGAAATTATATTTCTTAATAATATTCAAAATTATTTCTTAAAAGGGACCCTTACTCCACCGTGCTGAATTCTTGGTTTTTCTAGCGTATTTATGTATTTCAAATATAATATTTTCAAATAGAAATTTCCGAAAATACTATTATACAAAGCTAGCAATTGCCATTAAACTGCAGTACAGCGAAAACTNACTATTATACAAAGCTAGCAATTGCCATTAAACTGCAGTACAGCGAAAACTAGAGAAATATAAACTCATGAATAAAAAATTTTCATTCTACCAATAATTGGCAAAAAAATATTGTGACATAAATACGAGTTTGTAATACAATTGCTATGTCAGTACTGCTGCGTATGGTCATAGCTAGTTTGGTACAGGGGTATGTTCGGATTTTTATTTTTAAATATATAAACAAGTTAGAAAACCAAAAATCCAAAATCGCGCGGGGAAGATTCCTTATAAAAAAAAAAATATAAAAAAAAATATATATATATTTATATGGTGTGAAAAAGTACAGACATTATTTTATTTCCAAAACATTATTTTACAAGAGATAAACCTATGTGCGTAGCACACACGTGTGTATGATTTAGTGAGTATATGAGAATAACATATCATAAAAATAAGCAAAGGCAAAAAGAGTAATTGTAATTACCATTCAAATATTTACGATAAGATTTTTAAAAAAGTTTATTTTCAGTGCGGTTACGACTATACAGTTTAATTCAAACATTAACTCACACTTTCACAGGATTTCCCAATTATTTTCTCTTAGTTAGGGACCCTTTTCACTCATCTTATGGCTGATTTCGCTACGCTCCATCGTTCATCATACACACGTAGTATAATTTTTTTTTTCACCGACAAGCCAGTCATGTTACAATTGAGGAGGAGGATGAGGCAGATTCCTCACATTTGATCTAATAGTGGCAACCTCCACTAGTGCCACTGCATGAGCAAGTCATCTTGTGATCGGCCACAGAACCTACGACTTACCTCGTAGTCTGAAAGGTTGTAAACATGCGTTATAAATTAATGGGCGCCACACGTTTTATTATAGTATATTTACTGCAAAGTTTATAGTAACTGAGATTCGGACCAACAACCTTTGTGTTAGACGCCGCACATGCTTTCCCATGACTACGGGAAAAGGTAAAATTCTTTGCTAAGTCATTAAAATAAACGCTATTCTTCCTTTTCCTTAAATAAAGTGTCAGTATAAAACGAAACACTGTGGCGCCATCTGTCAGTCAAAATGTAAAACACAACCTATTTATTTATTGACCAAAGCGCAATCTACCACGCATAAAATGAAAATATAAAACGCATTTCAATACAGTTTAGAAAAAAAAATGTTTAAAACAAAAAATTATACACAGAGATTAGCGTACAAAGAGCAAATTATTTTTTATGAATTTTTTACTAGCCTAGGATGTTGGTACGCTTGGACGTCTCTAATACAGGAATATTATTAGAAATGAAACTAAAAACATATGCAACAGTATCTAGATAATTAAAAATACTTGCGTGCCTTACCTAGGAATCGAAACCAAAACCCTAGTAAAATTAAGCTAGTGTGAAATCAAATGCAGCACAGTGGTATTATTAGAATCATCGACTTCGGAATAATTATTCTAGAATTATTTACACGCCATTATTTAGAAAATTAGCGTGAGACACTTAAAACACGTAAATGACATGGCGAACCGTAGCGCTGCTTGTGTGAAGAATTTGGTCGGAACCCATTCATCGGTCTTCGAAATATCGCATGAAAAAATTAATTTCTTAATCGGTGCTAAATACAAAATCTCTAAATAGTATAAAACAAAGTCGCCTATCCGCGCCTGTCTGTGTATTCGCTTAGTACTTCTAAACTAATTAATGGATTTTGATGCGGTTTTCAAATCATTTATAGAATTTCTTGAGTAAGGTTTTTTTTTTTTTATAAAACAAATGTATTTAATATAAGGATAGTAGAGAAATGACGAAACATTTGTAATCAAGTCGTAAAAACAGCTGTTAGGGCGCTTTCATGGCTTGCGCTGACTAAACCATAAGACATACATAGAATTAATGTACTACATAATTGTAGCTCTCAAAAACGTCTTCATAAAAGTACGCGATAGCATATCTTTATATTTTAAGGATGACCCACAGTAACCATTTTTGTCTTTGAAAGTATCGCTGTAAAAACTAAATTGTTACCGGGCGAAGCCGGGCCGGTTCGCTATTTGCCTATAAGAGGAGGTACTGTGTATAATGCTTCTAATAGAAACTATCGTCATACAATTTTGAGTAAATTTGGTTAAATTGTTCAATGGATATGCAACATTTTTAAAAATATTTATATGGCCGTAATTTTGAAAATAAATTTCTGAGTTTACTTGTACCATGAATATTTACACGGCCTTCTTAGCACTTATGCTGTGCAGAATTTGGTGGAAATTAGTAGAATTGTTACGGAGGTATGACAAAATGTTTAATTTTCTCTAATGACTCTATTTTTCAAAACGCTGAAAAAATATCTCTGTTTGCACTATTGAGGCTTTTAATGATTAATTTTGGCGTAAAAACTTCAGTTGAATTTTTTTGAATTTTTTCAAAGATTAAATGCATTAGTAAAAATTATTTATATTATTAACATTGAAAAACGTCTTGCCGCACAAAATACATGTTCGTCTAAATAACCTACTGTAACACTAGTAGTGTGAAACATTTGGTGGGAATCGGTCGATAGTTCCTTGAAATATGGCATAAAATCTTCTTTTATTTTAAGTTGCGATCTTCATAAATAGCTAACAAAAATGTGTTGCACGAGCACGATTGATTATTGTCATAGATAAAGTAGACAAAATTAAGATAAAATCGGTTACATTGTTTTGAAGATATACATACTAATCCTGAGTATAATTATAGCAAACCTTCTGAATACAATTGTCTGGCACAATTAAAATATAAAATTAATCTGGCCAATCACACTATAACTTCTTCGCCAAATTTAAGTGGGAATCAGATTTTTGTTTCCCGAGATATTGAGGAAAAATTTTATTTTTCACGTGAGGCAATCTTATAAAATGTTGAAGAAATGAGGCTCTGTAAAGACAAATTTGATGGTTGTAACATACACTGCCAGCATACTATGTTAAGTTGAAATTTGTTCCGTAGTTTCATAGATATAACTCAGTGAGCTAAAATATTTATATGGCCGCCACTTTAAATATAAGTACCTAACACATCCAAAACATATCAGTTTACAAAGCCTGCGACTGTGCTAATAGTTTTCTAAATTTGGTAGAAATCGTTTGGTGTTTTTTCCCGCAGTAAGTAAAAATAAAGGTTTAACTTCTCATTTGATGCTATCTCACAAATGTGTGGACAAAAGGGACTTAGTGTGTACACATTTGATGTATATAATATAAACTGCCAACATTCAAAGTAACGTTGAAATAAATAACATCGTTTTTAATTTTAGAGCATCAAAATTTAGAAATAGCTGTATACCCAACATTGTGAAAATAATTTTGACCTACTTAAAACTTTCTTGCTTACATCACATGCAATAGTAAGTTACTATTGTTCGCCAATTTTCGTAGGAATCGGTCAACTGATTCCCGAGATATGACATAAATGTTATTAATTAATGTAACGCTATCTTATTAAGTGGATGACGAAAGCGGTTTGTTCTTGACATATATTATGCATATAAAATATACCACCAGTACACAAAATTAGGTAGAAATTGGTGTAACGGTATGGTAGTTATACAAAATAAAACTGAAATAAATTTATTGCCGCCATTTTAAAAGTAAATGACTTGCCGATTTTAATCTCATACGTGATTATTGTCTATCATTATATTACTTATGTGGTAATCTTGCGAGAATTGGTTGAGTATTTTTCGATATTATATATATAGATTTATATTATCATATGGTGCTCTCTTCCTAAATTACAGACCTACAATAATATTGATAAATTTTATCGAAGTTTTAACTCAATGCTTACACTATGCGTAGTTTGAATAAAAAAATTGATTTAAAACGGTTGAATGGTACCCGATATATGACATATCCTAAATTTTAAATGACACAATTTTGAAAATAACACCCAGCGTGGTTGAAGACTATGAATGTCATTTCTACTTACTAGGTGCTACATGTAGACAGTGTCTCATGAAATTCTGTTCATGAGTTCAAAAATTGAAAGGGGGTATCACAAACACGCTTGGACACACTACCAGATACATACATACAAACACAAATACAGAATTACAGACCCAAGCGATCTCATAACACTTTATTTCGGAAAGTAGGCTAACAAGGAAGGATTCTGAAATCTGATGTGGGCGCATGGATTTCGCTCTTCATCGTCAATGGTCAAATCCAGGCCTTGTAGCGCATGTTCGATATAGGTATTAGAAGGCAGGTGACTACAGCTATAGGTGGTTATCAATGAAAGATATTCTGTTATGATGTTGAAACTAAACATTACAGACGAATTAAATTATTTAACTTGTGCCACATAAAATATTTACTATTAATAATTATATTAAAAGTCTAGGATGACGTGTATTGGAAAATGTGACACAAAAATATTACAACAAAAATGTATGGTCATTGCCTATTATTAATAAGTACCAGATGATACATAAGAAAATTTTAATTTATAAGGAATTAAAATAAAGATGTAAAATAGGCGGATTTGTAAGATTATATTTTAGAAAGAAAATTGCAAACACTATTTCACAACATTTAGTTAAAGTGGTAATAATTGCGTATAATAATTTACCTTTGTTTAAGGCAAACAGTAACAGCTTAGGCAAATTTAAATAATATTATTAAACAGGATATGAGTAAACAGAATATCTTAAAACGCGGCCCCTTACAATAATTTCTTGGATTCCTTTTACAGTTAGGTTACATTTACATTATCCGAATTATGCATTATTAACATGAGGATCATAAATAAAAAAAAATGAGTCTGCCAGACAAAGACGTTTTACATTACCAAAAAAATAACTATTAAATGAAATCTTTAATAGTTTGATATTTTTAAAAATTAAAATGTTTCGTCGTGCGACACAAAATTATAAAGAAAACTCGTTGATTGCGATAAATAAAATGATGGATTGAGCCAACGCATCCTAGATCCGCCGAACATCTCTGGTAATGGAACTGATGCCGGGGGTCTGGACGAAGTAGCCCTTAGCAGTTTCTTCAGCATACAAAGGGAAGATTGAAACGAATTAAGGCGTAGAGCCAAAAGTTTAATCTATGTCGAAACGATAGCAGTGTTGAGAGTGTGGAAGTAAAACCGAAACTAAGCTTCTAAAACCCTTTGTAACGTATCACAATCACGTCGTAATTAGTAATCGATCACGAACGCGTTACAAAGAAATAAAAACGTTACCATCGAATTTACCTCAAGAGGAGGGTTGAAGTATTTATTAGCTACGTGTATTTCAAACATCGAAAAACCGTCTATCAGTAGCGAAGGAGTAGTTACAAATGACATCGGGGTGACGCACCATCTTGTTTATGACTGTCATTTTTATTCGTCTGTTGTAGGCTGCCATCTTTGTCAAATATAGAAATTGTTTCTCATTTTGGTCGGCTGACACCCAACTAATAATGGCATTTTTTTGTCAAAGTTACACATTGTAAAAGTTAAAGGGCTATCCATCATCGACGATTCGGTAGAATATAGTAATAAAGCATATTTATACATTAAATTTTATTTCGTTACATTTTCAAACTTATACATATAATTATATTGTGTGACAAGTCTGCTGACTGAAATTTTTAAAATGGTATAGAATATGAAATCATAACCTGCGATTACACACACACACACACACACACACACACACACACACACACACATATATATATATATATATATCAAAAGCCATATTGTATTGAATAGTAATACCTATGCATTAAGGTTTTTATATGTAAAAAACCTATGTTTTTTAAAAGAAAAGAGAAACAATCTTCCTATCAGTCATAAACATATTCTTAAAAACAATATTTCAACATAAAAATATATACTCATAACATTTGAAATCTATTGAAGCAATACTCTGTATTCTGCGATCGCGTACATTTCGAAGAAAATTTTGAATATAATGTTAAATATTAACATGTTTTATAATTATAAGTTATGCATTAAACATGTTATTTGAACTTTTTTAATTTATAGTCACAAATGTATCGAGTGCCGTGTCTATGGATTCTGATCTTTAAGAAGAATTAGAATTAGACGACAGCATTCGCGATTATATACCTACGACTGTCCCAATATTTGATATACCTATGCGTTAACGGCTTTTAAAAATGCAATTATTGTCATATTGCGTTTTCCGAGATCGACTATGTCGTTGAATACTAAATAAGTCACAGCACCATTTACTAACTACTGGGTTCGATTTCTTGCAATGACACCCAGATTTTCACTGCGGGAAACAAGGAGAACGTTTGCATCAGCGATTGAATTTTCTCGAAGCAATCCTGTTACACTCGTCCTTGCATTCCACCACTGCTCCACCATTCCCTCTTTTCACCCTCATTAGCTTTCAAGACCTCGCAGTCAAGCGTCAATCTAAAACCTCCCACATCATCCCCCACTCCTTCATATATCAGATTTTTGTAGGTGTAGATATGCGTTATGATTTTTAAAAAAGTAATTATGTCGAATAGCAAGTTCCCCACCGAAAGTTTCGTGATTAATTACAATTATGAGTCAGAACTGTCGATGATTCACGTTTTCCGCTAAACCACATTATATTTTATACTCATATGTATTTAAGATTTTTATTTATTTAAATCAGCAGATCTATGGCTTCGTCTCGTCAAAACTAACTCGACGCATATATATTTATACATTTATATGCGTAGAGTGGGTTTTATATATATATATATTATATAATATTATATATAATTTTACAGCTATGCCGAGAAATATTTTTGAGAATACAAAACATTGCATTTTAAATTAATACAAATGAATGGGCATGTGCACTTAATCATGTCAAGTAAGTACTAACAGAATTCAGCAGCCACCATCTCGGGTGGCCTTATGCAGAACGACGTACTGGTTAAACACCAACGGACATTTAGGTAAAAATATTGCCGATGTTTATTATTAAAAAAACTTTTGGTCATATTAAACTACNAAAAAAACTTTTGGTCTTATTAAACTACGCTCATCCCCCAACATATTAATAGATTATTAGCCAGCAGGGGACTCCCCAGCAGAGCAGCAGGATATTTAGTTGGTCATATTACCATTTTAATATTTGTTTCTATAAACCTCGCATTAATACTGCAGCGGGCCAGCAGCAGTTCATCTAGTTGAGCTTGTAGTGTTACAAAATTATTTAAGGAGTATTTTAATCTATATATTTTCCTGCATAGTCATGTGTGTATGTAGGTTTTTCGTTTTCTTAGGTCGAGGTGAAGGTCATCCACCATCTTTGATGATGTCATCGATGTCACTGTGGTACTGCCATATATTTTTACATCAGTCATATACCAACATTTCTATTTGGCCAACTACTTCAAATTCCTTCTAAGATTGTGGTAAAAATATTGTGGTTGCTTATTATTAACACACATTATTGGTCTTAATAAAAAAAGCAACTTCGTCTCACGACATTCACTAATTATCAGCGAACAGAACATTATCCAGCGCAACAGCGGGATCTTTAGCAGGACATAAGTATTTGAGGTAAAGTAAAAATAATATTGTAAAGAAGGCAAAAAAAAAAGTTTTAATTAAATATTTACTTCATTTTACAGCTTTTATACATTTGCATAATGTAAACCCTTTGCTTGTCTTTATCGATTATTGAATTCACCTCTTCATCGCCGTGATGCTGTTTTTCTTTTTATGTAGTAAAAAGAAGTTGTAGTCTGTTGACCTACTGATTCGGGTCATAATAAAATAGATTGTCAGACGAAGCTGGTGCGACTATGGGAAACGCATAAAGTACTAGTGTCGGAGCCGACTCAAAACAGTAACACAAATCAAGAAAGATAAAAGCGCAACTCTATAATGCAACGGATGTATTTTTTTTGTACAGCAATTTTACGGCTATTTACAATCAAACTTAAATGTAGCTACTTTAAAAAAAGTAAATTATTTATCCAGAAATGTATTAATGTAAAAGTATAATTTTTACGAAGTTATACGCCAACTACGAATATGAGGTTTCTGTTGTTTAGTATTAAGCGAAAATTACTTTCCTTGCGAATATATCCAAAGTTCACCTAGCGTTTTTTTTTGCGTGTAAATTATTTTTAATTTTAAAATACAATTTAGCATGGGTACATTTTCGTATATGTATTCACAGTATGGCAGAGAAAACTATCTCTTCATATGCATTTTTCACGAACAAACAAATTATTTACCAGAATGAATTAACATACATTGACATCCCGCGCCTTACTTTGTTTTTGTCTCTTCTTCATGCACCAAGATGAAATCTTGTTATACTGCCACAATTGTATTATTATTCGTTATCTTTAAAAGTTATACTTCCGATGTATTGTAACATCTTTTCGAACTTCATAAAAAATATAAGTATTTTATAAGTTAATAGCTTACCCGGCCACGCGTTGCTGTGGCATAACATATTTTGGTACTATTCATTTCTGTGAAATTAATTGAAAGATGTATATGTATTTTCAAAATCTTTATTATTGAAGTACTTGTTTGTATAATATGTTTTTAGTTTTACTATCTTCCGCACGTATGAATAAGTTGGATGGTTTCCCTACTCTAGAACGCGACACATACAATTGGCCGTGCGAAAAACATTCTGATTCTAAATCTATTTCGCACATTTGCAATGACTGCCCTTCAGCTTTATTTATTGCCATTGCAAATCCCAATCTGACTGGAAACTGTGTTCTTTTAAAGTGAAAGGGAATTTCTGATGGAATAAATGGAATTCTGGGAAGAAGCACATATTCTCCTTTGAAAGCACCTTTCAAGAAGGTAACTTCTATAGTATTGCCCATTATTTTTTTTATTGCAAGGCGTGTACCGTTGCAAAGTTTTGGTGGATTGATGTTACGAAGTAAAATGACTGACACTCATAATTTCTATTTAATATATGTGTAGACAATCCTGGAACATCAAGCGATTTTAGAAATTCTGGTGGATAATTTACCGCTTCATTTTCGTGTAATGTTACATCCACAGATTGGTATGTGACATGTTCGCTTGGTATTTTCTCAAGGATGCTGTCGTTTATTTTTAAACATATTTATTTTTCGCTGCAAGTATTGCTCGCTCGCTTATCCAATTGTGATCAACATAGTTCATTGCGATGTTTTGAAATATGTGATATATCAGTTCACTTTTAGAGGTAACTACAGTACAGAAATTTTGTGAAAATGTAATTTGTCCTGTGATGTTCATTGCACGCAATGTTCCATTTCCAATTTTTGTCAATTGGCGTGAAAATATTCCTGAAGATGGATCGTTGTGTAATTGGACGCGAACATTTGTAGTAAGTTTGAATGATTTAACATGTTGCCATTAAGGTGAAAATTTAAGGCACGCATATATTTCATCTGGCGTTGTAGAGCGAGGAATCACAGGCAATGTTTGTCTAAAGTCCCCTGCGAGCAAAACTAATGCATTTCAAAATGAGCGAATACTTTCCCGCAAGTATTGCAATGTTCTGTCGAGAGCCTCCAGATATTTTTTGTGGGTCATTGTGCATTCATCCCATACTATGATCTTGCAATTTTGCAACACTTTTCCCATTCCAGATGTTTCGGAAATGTTACATGTGAGATTTTCAGTAGAATGCAAGTTTAATGGCAGCTTTAAAGCTGAATGCGCCGTTCTGCCTCCAAGTAGGAGTGTAGAAGCAATTCTGGAGGACGCTAATGCTAACGCAATTTCTTTCTGCAATCGAACCGTCGCTAAAAAGGGCGTAATGAGAAATGTTTTCCCAGTGCCTCCTGGTGCATAGAAGAAGAAGAGTCCTCCTCTTTGATTGTTCGCTGCATTCATTATTTGATCTTAGATGTTTTTTTGTTCGTTTGTGAGTTTAGGATCATTCGATCGTACGTATGACAGTAGATCGGCTGTGTTATAGCTCTGTTCACGAATCAATTCCCTTTAAAACGTAGCAGATGCAGAACGATTGGGTGATGGCATTCCCCACTGAGCAAGAAGCTTGTTCGAGATTTCTAAGCAGAGATCCTCAATTAGAAATGATGCTTCATTTAAAATACCTGGCGTGTAATCCAGGTTCGGATCCATGTTGAGTTCTCTAAATCGTCGCAATAAGTCTTCAGCCATACATATGCGATTTGTACTTTTCCCATAGTTCTGATGGTGACGAAGGTGAGCAAGTAGTTTGTATGATTGCCAATAGCAGACGTATTTGATGAGGATTCGATGTTGCGCACGCATCAGCTAGGCAATCTTCCCAGTGTTTATCGTCTTACATCAATCGAAGTGCTTGGCATGCGGCACGGTACATGTCATGAGTAATTCCTCCGACAGTTCTTAAATGCTGGAATGAAGTCGGTCCGCAAACATTAACCAATACAAGACGAAGATAAAAGCATTCAGCTTTATTGGGATGCACAGTGTAAATTCTCCCTTATGTATTTTATTCGAAGACACCATTGTGACCGCTAACTTGTTTTCCTTGCTTTCTTCTTTCAAACTATTTTCTGGTTGCATTCCACGTGTAATACGTAAGAACTTCTGCATATAACAGATTTTTCGCAAAGTCACAATTTTGGCATAAGGAAAAAAATGTTGTGAGGGTGGTTGCTGGTGGACTGATTGCTCTATCTCGTATGTTATCTGTTGTAATATAATANATACAATGCAATATTAAAAGTTTGTTATATTTTTAAGATGGCAACACTGTAAACAAATGATTAGCTATCAAGCTACCGTTGGAGTGTCATGGCGCTGTGTCCCTTGTTGAAATTATATTGTTTTTTCTTAAAACAAATAAATAGTTTATTCAAGTGATACGGAGTATTTCTTTATAAAACCTACAGGTTATGGGCCCAGACACCTAATCTTGTATGGTTGAAGTAAAATAGTGCACGTAAATACTGCAACAACAGTTGTTTAATATCGTCGACGTAAGAAGTGTCGTTT
>NQII01000010.1:2092743-2151025 GCA_002778355.1 Clitarchus hookeri
CGGAGTATTTCTTTATAAAACCTACAGGTTATGGGCCCAGACACCTAATCTTGTATGGTTGAAGTAAAATGGTGCACGTAAATACTGCAACAACAGTTGTTTAATATCGTCGACGTAAGAAGTGTCGTTTTGAGGTTAGTACGACCAAGCGGCGGCGTGGCGAGAAGAAAAAACTTGTTCAGAACGGACAAGGAAGGAAGGTTTTTTTGCAGGAAGGAAGGAATAGCAAGATGGATGGCATGGCACATCAAAGTACAGTTATTAAACTGGAAGGCGCCAAGAACTGGAACATCGGGAAATNTGAAGCCAGAAGTTGTTACGGAGAGATCAGCCTGGGAAAGTATGGATGCGAAGGCTCAGACCTTACTGGTCACGATAATGTCCAAACGTCATACTGCATATAATGAAGGCGCTGTAAGAAGGATTTTGTTTCAGATACCTAATAAATTTACTTGATAAGTATTTGTTTACACTAAACAATATTTTAGTCTTTCAACTTCACTTGCTCCAAAAATAAATATTTTAAAATACAATCATGAGTCGACATATTCTATATTTATTTAGTAAACACATCTATTTTACAAGTACACTCTAAAAAAATGGTGTANAAGTTGTTACGGAGAGATCAGCCTGGGAAAGTATGGATGCGAAGGCTCAGACCTTACTGGTCACGAGAATGTCAGGAGACGTGATGCTGCACATTATCACATGAACTACTGCTGCGGAGATGTGGCGAAAATTACTAAGTGTATATGAACAGAGAAGTGAAACAAATATTCACATAATACAACNACAGAGAAGTGAAACAAATATTCACATAATACAACAGCGATTCTTTCAATATAAGTATGAAGAAGGTACAGAAATGTCTGTTTTCCTGTCGAAAATTCAAGAAATGCAGAATCAGTTCGGTCTAGTGCTGTTTTGAACAATCTTATTAAGTAATTTTTGCTATGAAACATTTCTTGCAATTGAGAAACAATCAACCTTTTTATGACGGAAGCAATTGCGCTACGTGTATTCAATTCATCGTTCTTGTCACCGGTGAAGTATATTTGCAAGAACTTATTACCGCCGTCTGGAAATGGGAGCCAAAAGTCGACTCTATGATATATTTTGCCTTGCACTTTGAACGTAGGCATGAAACTGTCTATAATTACGTTCGCTCCGAAAGACGTCATTTGGAATAGTGAGTTATATTTCCTGATGTTTGCAAGGAAATGCTTTGAATCGGTAGAAGATCCGGCAAGCTAGCTTTTCAATGCCTCTGGTGGGTCGGCAAGTTTAGGCTGTTGAACTTTCCCGCCGGCGCAACACATGCCTTTCGTTTCAACATGAAATTTAAATGCTTTGCAATGAGGACATACTTCATCCATATCGCCGATGAAAACATGAGATTTTGTACTGTAATCTTCATTCGTGTCGTACCGGCAAGGCGACTATAATAACGGACTTCCCTTGATGATGTATCTTGGCGTCGTTCAGCTCTACTGATTGTTACTTGTTATCTTAATTCTTGACGACGTTCATCTGAAGCAGCGGCACGCGCTCGCCTTGCTCGCAAACGTTGATCAGATATTCTGGCTTCATTTTGCTCCAGCGATTCGTGTGCACGTGTCTCAGCCATTCTGAGCCAATCTCGATCGTTTGCTTCCAAACGCTGCTCCTGAGTTTGGTTCGCAACTTCACGTCGTCGTGCTGCAGCTCGGCGATTGCGACCACCGATGTTAGGTCTTGCGCGTGGCGTTCTGAAAACAATCGAAAAAAAAAAAACATTGAGAACAGTAAACTTAAATGTTTAAACAGACAGCTGTCAACAAAGGCGCTTCCTAACGCGAAGGCATGGTAAAAATTAACTTTTTGCAGATTTTAGTACCTTTGCAGGTAATACAGATAAAAAAGAAAGGTCTAAAAACACTCGTGGGAATGAAAGGAAGGTTTATAATAACACAGAATCAAAACTGGTTGATTTTTTTGGGAGTTACGTGTCCGAACAAACGGACACAACATTTATATATATATTTATATATATATATAGATAAAATTATAAGTAAAATTTAATTTAAATAAAAAACAGGTTGATGTTAACGGATGTATAAAACGCTTGTGTGATACTTAACATAGGTATTTAGAAAACAATGCAATACGCTCTACAAAGAATAATATTTCAAATGTTTGAAAATATTAAGATACTGCGATTAGATTATCGAAGGCTTAATATAAGTAACGAAGTTATTAACAGATATAAGTGGCAAATTCACTGCAATAAGCAAAAATATTGAGGCGCTTGCGATTTAAAAAAATATGTAAATAACTGTATTTGAGAGGGGGAGTAAGAAGGCGAAGAAGGTAACGCAATTATAAAGTCAATTATAATGTCAATATCTCAAAACTTTCTCATAGTTATGGACACAAGCGAATTTACTCCAGAAATAATGAAAAAAAATTTTTTATATTTAGCGGATCTTAAATGCACTGCAGATTGACACACACACGTAAACAGAACGGGGTGGTGGTTATAAATTCCGACCGTGACGTTCGTAGTAGGCACTGTGCAACATACAAAAAAGTTCTCCCACCAATGGAACTGAGAGAGTATTTGCACGGAGTGAAATTCAATAAAAATTATGGTGTTGTGCACTGGCTAATATAGCAGAAGTGTGGCGACTTGTATATGCGTTTCTTTCTAGCGATAGATAAATGTTACAGACATAAATAAAATATATTTTAAATGTCAGGCATGTAGCCCTCAATGCATCAGTTAGGTCTATGACACTAGTATTAATAGGCAAATGTTCGAATCTCCGCTGCGTTTTTTTCCTACCGTTAAATTTAGGCGGTGAAATGTTCATTACACTGGCAGATTTCCAAACGCATTATACTACGTTCCAAATATTGACGACTCCATCTCCGCGTTCCAGTATGTGAAAGCAGATGTCGGTTCTGCCACTGGGGAAATTTTCGTGCCTAGGACTGTTACGAAAGAAGGACATGTCAGCTTCCATATGTCGCGCCCTGTAGCCAGACGTAACGTTCCATCTGATAGGAAACTCTGAAGAATGCTGAGAAGCGAGAATTTTTTTCCACAAAGCGCGATACACTAGGTTCCATTCTAGATTTCGCAAATAAAAATTATGCAGTAAATTAATTAGACGAGTCTACACAATCTGTAAACATCAAGTCTGTAAATGTTATAATATTAACATTTAACTTAATTAGTGATTCATGCCTTAGTGGTAAACCCAGTCAAATAATAGACGAGTTTTCTGCTTTGATTCCCTCCGGTTTTAAACTTGTGGAGCTCCCGAAAATGCTCATTTATTAACCTGTCGTGACGAAGAGCGTACAAGAAATAGTAATCAGAATAATAGATCAGGACAGCAATCTAATTAATTTTCGAAGCGAAGAAATATCTTTCCGCTTGCATTTTATGAAATATGGGGCACTATTTCTCTTGATAAAATATTTTTTAAGCTTGCGTTCATAGCAAGTCAAATGCTAGCACGTCTCGTGCAGTTAGCATGTTAACACAAGAAAATTTACGTTTCCTTAAAAGTCTATGATAAATTTTTTGTATGTAAAAATGGACGCAGAAATACTAAATAGAAGAACCTGTGAGTTCTGAAGAAAGTATTAAAAAGATAGTATTCCATTCATAGGCATTCTACACGTTATCGTCGGAGGTTTGCATCTCTGTACAAATCAAAATATGTATATGGTGCAATGTATTTCCTATTTACGATTCCGTGGCTTTATTACAAAATTTAATGGTACAATGCCTTTAACATCCAAATATAATCATAAACGTCATACTGCATATAATGAAGGCGCTGTAAGAAGGATTTTGTTTCAGATACCTAATAAATTTACTTGATAAGTATTTGTTTACACTAAACAATATTTTAGTCTTTCAACTTCACTTGCTCCAAAAATAAATATTTTAAAATAGAATCATGAGTCGACATATTCTATATTTATTTAGTAAACACATCTATTTTACAAGTACACTCTAAAAAAATGGTGTAATTTTTTATTAAATATGTGTGGCGGCTGTGTCTCCATTGACATCGGTATAATTATTCGCCTACCTACATATGTCAATGTCTACATCCAAGTAAATTGACCCTAAAATTATTAAAATAACGTGTGCCTTATACAGCTAATTTTACAGATATTGGTGTAAAATTACAACTACTACGTAGCAGAACATAAACAGCAACATTAGTGTTTCTTTGTCCATGGCAACTACATTTACACAGACATCACATTTGTAACTTCACCACTGTGTATGTCTTTTTTTAATTTACAAAAAACGAAAATCGCAGATTCAGTGTAACTGTAATTACACATTTCCTGTAAATTTTTCACTTTTCCTAAGAAATATTACCATCAGTGCACGTTCTTTTACAACTGCGTCATATTAATTCACATATATTATGTGCATATTTTTACCATTTTCATGTAGTTTTACTCCGTTTTGTAACTTGGTAGTTTAACAGAGTTATAAATATGTTATCAAAACATGTGGATAACAATAAATTTCTAATATTAAAAAGTTTTTATATACAAAATCCAGCATATCGCATGAGCAGGGTTTAAGTATTACTTTTGAACACACAAAAGGAGTTCGAAGTATTCCTACTCTCTACAGCTATATAGCATGTTATAAACAAATGCTTGTAGTTATATTTGAATTCCTAGGAACTTTAGCTTAAAATTAAAAATACTGTACTCCTTTTAGCAAGCTTCACATAAAAATTTAATATTACCGATTGTTTTTTTCTGCAAATATAATTTCAGTTTAGTCACACATAATCGTTGAAAAATTTTAAAACTTCCATAATTGAAAATGTGCAACTACACTGAAAATCAGAGTTCATAAAACAACTATGTAGATGTAACAATACACAATTTAAGGTTTTAATACAGGAAGTTGGTTTATTTTTACACATGCAGCCAAATATGTAAATTAACACCAACATTATGTTTACTAAGCAATTCATTCACATTTTTTCACCAAATAATTGCAGTGCTCACTGGATTATTAAGAAAATGTGTGTAAAATTACACGCACTGTAGTTGTGTTTTTACAAATTTCACATACAAAATCTAAAATTACCAAAAATTTGTATGTGTAAAATTACATTTATTTTTGCAGTTTACGTTCAACAACCTGTTTGGTTCAAGAGGACCCGGGTTCGATTCCCGGTCCAACCATCCTGATTTCGGTTTTAAATGGTTTCCCGAAATCACTAGCGATTGCTGGGATGTGTCCTTAACAAAGGACATGGCCGATTCCTTCCCATTCCTTCCTCAATCCCTCTTCCCTAAGCAACTTTCTCCGTCTCCTCGCTGTCGATGTGAAGTTAAACCCAACTAACTGCCTATGATCGTGTGGCGTTGCGCTCAGACAAATGGGTAGCAGGTCCGAATTGCGGACAAGTTCGATCAGGTAAAAGTAAAGAATGTTAAATATTTTTTAACCTGGACAGTTTTCCTTATGGAGATAAAATTTATATTTTGCGAGTGATAAAGTGTTATATCAAATGTTGGCCGATTTCCAAAAATAATATTGTGACCAATTTTCATCTCTGACTCTTTGACCGAATGATTTGGCAAGCATTGAACCTATGCTAATTTTCGGCATGAGCAAACAAGATGACAGAATTTTCACAGGCGTCATAGGCTGCCACGTAGAAAGGACAGCTGCAGAAAACTATTTCGCTAAATGCAAGAATATTCTAGAATAATTCACGACTGTATTGCTGTGTACAATGAGCGAGACACAGTTATTAAAATACCGTCACAAGTGCAAAAATCTATGAGTTTATGTTTGACCTTCGACATGTTCGCGAATGCTCAGGGCTTCCAAACCCAAATTTGTTTTATAACTAAAGTAATTTGCGTAGTTTACACGGATGGTACCAAGAGGTCTTGTAAATTCCTTCCCCCTTTTCCATGGTATTTGGTAGATAAAAGAAAGTTAAATCACGAATTGATGTTTAACAAAACCCTATTATTCCCTGACATGGCAATATAATGATTTAACCTATGATGAAATAAACACGGTACTCACCGAATTGTTGTATGCAGAAATGAATAAAGTAGTGCACATGGCCGGACCAGAATATAAATGATTGCTAAAAATATCTTGTGATGAAAGAATTAAATGATGTATGTGTCCGTCGTTTAAAAAATTTAAACTGCAGTACAGAATCATTAAACACACTTGTATGGTATACGGATATCTCTAGTCATGTCCGAAACTCACAGCATTGTTATTACGGATGTGGGCTGTAGGAGGTGATGACATGGCCTCAAGGGAAATAAACACATTTACTTGAAGGTCGGCAAGAAATAAAAACTGTAGCATTAGTGAAAACAAGTTCACAGCTGAAAAAAAACAGGCTTATTATTCGTGCGCACAGTGCCAACATGAACGGACTTACTGAAAAGGAGCATAATCTTACATGCAAGGCTATTTGGAAGTTGGTAAAGAAAAATACACGGTAACGGATTTTCATCTCAATGATACGGTCTATGGGAAGAGCGTCATGTGTATATAAGATGACGAAATCCGAATACATTTGCCGAGAAAGTTAGAAAGTTCGTTTAAATAATTCTGGAGGCTGACATGAAAGCTCTTATTATGCTTGTGATATCTGATATTTGAGGGAATAAAATCTATCAGAAATGGGAAAATGTATGCGTGTTAGAATTATCTCTAAGATTTTAGTTTATAACATCCCGATATTCCCTTACGTGTACATATTTACTCCATGTCCTAAAGCAAGTATACAGCATTTAATCCATGGAATGCTAACAAGTATGGCATTAAAATTGGTTACAGAAGAGAACATTATTTTGTTAGAATGTAGGCTTACCCGAGTACGTTGGGGCCTGCAACGGAGGGAAACATTTGTAATTTTTTCCTTCAATCATTTAGATTAGGACAAGTGTTTAATTCTGGTACCTTGTAGTTTTGCCACCTGACCAGTAAACCAAATCAGAAGGACTACCTCTCTGCCAGCCACTACAAGCTGTCTGATAGTAAGGGTGAATGAGGAAATGTTACGTCAAATGCCAGTCTTTTGCAAACAAAAAATGGAGATGAAGAAGCCTAGGATGAAAATCTCTTCTAGCGAACATCACACGACTATGAACACTCTAAACTTGAAACAACGAGAATTGAGCCAAATCAGTTAAAACAATGTGAAATGAGCATCTTATAATCAGTGCCAGATAACTAATTAAAATAGTGGTTGAGTTGCACTGATTTAATTGTGATTTACCGTTAAATGGCAATAATTCCACTGATATAAATAACTTGTGCTCAGTTAATTTACTTTATTCGTAGGTCATCCGTAGTTTATCAACTGACTTTCAGTGAATGTTATTTCACTGATTTATATCACTGATTCGGATTTGGAGTGAACCAAGGCAAAACAATATGTCAAAACATGTGCTCACCACTTACTTCCACCATAAATTTGACAAGTTGAATCTGGTCAGCCTGTAAACCACAACAGTTATATATCGGTGAAAGCTTCGTGAATCTTAGTTCGGGAACCGTCGTCGCATCATGATGGGGACATTTAACCCAGAAAATCACCACATCGGCAGAATAATGTAAGTAGAATGACGTATGCTTCCTGGTCTGGAGATTTGTCGAACGAATTACATAGAAAAATGTAATAGCAACTTATGCACGCCGTGTTCCATTAAACCTGCATTTTTGAGCACTGCCGTAGGATAAAAGAATGTGCAGGTTATGGTTTATGTAAAGCTTTCTACTTAAGGCAATTATAACACTCTACGCCTGAAGGTGTCATCGTGTTCGTTGAGTATCAAGACAATAATGTACTACATGTGTTATATCATTATGTATAATTTTACATGCATATTCATTTATTAATAATGTAATATAATATGTAGCCTGTAAGTATGAAAATGTACGAGGAGGACGAGCAAAATGATAAAGATTGGGGAAAAAGATGTGCGCTTGAGGTACAATAATTGTCAGTAATGCAGTCAGACTTCAAACAAATTGTTGATTCTTAGTGGCAAACAAGATGCCTTGTGAGGACGTCAAAGAGTGACGCCAATCATGTGATGTTTGTAAAAGTGTTTGTTATATGGGGAAACGCAGTTGTATCTTTCAGCTTCAGAAAGTTCGAGGGATCGTCTCCTCTACCCCCTCAAGAGAGTGGGGAACTCCATGTGAGGGCTCTTAAGGGAATGTAGAGTAGGTAAAAGGTGCCAATATAGGACTGGCGTGGACGGACGCTGGAGGGCAGTATGTAGATCTCAAGGTATCGGCCACAGACGGTGGTGACGAATATTAAGTTGGGTGTTAAATTCTATGAAGAGGTATATGTATTGCCAAGAAGAAGAGAGAAGTCCGTAACAACTATGCATAAACTGTTGTAATTAAGACGTTGAACAACTAATTATAACAGCTTAATTCATCACGTAGTAAGTTCTGGCTTTTAATCGCAACCCTCAAACTCACTACACAATTAACTTGAGGAGACAATTCTACAGCTTGGGATACTACACATGCATCGAAGTGGACACCCCCGTGTGCCACTGTATCTGCACCTAGTCGGCTACCATCCACATCTAGAAGTCGGTTACCATTTACGTCTGTTGGCGAACTTCCTGTCATCTCATAGCAAACATAAAATTCGGAAACAGTTGTAACGAACTGTTCATATTAAACATGACACTAAAACTGCAACGAGAATTTTGTGTTAATCTGTAAGTGCTTTTGCCTTGTTAACTGAGGACAGTGGTTGTAAAACATCAAAAACAATGAAGTAAAGATATCCTGAAGTGGGTTTCGTGACCCTATTCCTCCTCTAAATGAAAGATATATAGCGTGCCTGAAGCTGGGTTGATAACCACATTCCTCTTCAAAAGAAAGAAAACATGCTGTAATTTCATAGTTCAACATATTAATGAAAGGTGGGTGGCAAACCGCGAACATACAGTGTGGAAACAGCAGTCCGCATGCTAAAGAAAGATAATGGCTCGGTTTCATCCTTCTAACAATTACATCGGGGTAGAGCCCGGCATCTGCTCGGTCACATGCACATTTTTCGGACGGACAGAGAATGGCTTCTTATACAGACATATGTGATGGTGAGTCGCATTACCTCCTGGCGCACAAACCACAGATGTTCGAACACATGCAAGAGTTCGTACCATCCTCCACTTAGGAAATTGCGACGTATATTGTATGCATAAAGACACGTTACTGCCTTAAACACCTGAAGACGTCATTGGATTCGTGAAATAAAAAATTAATGCCAAGTTTCGTTTTCACGCAGGCCAGTATAATGCTACTGATACATGCTTTTTTGTAGTAACAAAGTAGAAATTGGTTTAACATATGGTCTTTGTGTACCTAAAATATGTAATTCTACATGTGATATATTGGGGTTTTCCCATCTCTATCTAAGGTTTAAAAACAATTTTGTTATTAATTCGTGTGTTTATTTTTAATGTAGAAAGAAAATAATTAATGCATCAGATTTATAACAACAAGTGCCAATTTTTTAATATTTGAATTTATGAAATGTTTTAAATATGTATACTTTGCCATTTGTGATAAGGTATATTTCAAAAGTCTAACATTGTTAAATAATGTAGTAAGATCAACACTGATGTTGGAAATGTATAAACAATACTTTCTGTATTCCATTTACTAGTATTTATAGCAATTGTGTATCGTCATAACAGTGTATTACACAGCGTATGTAAGTGAATGTAAAACCGTATTAGTGTGAGCTTTTCTATAACTGATTTACCAATTATTTTGAATTTATNCAACAGCGTATGTAAGTGAATGTAAAACCGTATTAGTGTGAGCTTTTCTATAACTGATTTACCAATTATTTTGAATTTATTGTGTAATACAGCAAGCAAAAAAAAAAATCCAATACACGTGGCTGACTTTATTATTATTTTGAAATTGAATTTGTGGAAATCTGTCTGTGAAAAAAAAATGTATTTGTTTAGCCAACTNCTGACTTTATTATTATTTTGAAATTGAATTTGTGGAAATCTGTCTGTGAAAAAAAAATGTATTTGTTTAGCCAACTCTGTTTTTATTTCAATTAAATCCCTAGATTTTGAAAAGACAATGCTTTATAATCACATGTAACATTATTGTAAAGAAGTCGGTAAAAGCCCAATTTTTGAGGTATCACTTGAAGGCTGGGACACAAATTTATGGATATGTCTGTCTTTTAAAGGCGATGTTCGCACCTGGAGAAAGTAGTGAGAAAAACCATTTAAGGTCTTGGTGTGTAGTGACACAAACACACACACTGCACACACGCATGTTGCCTGTGGATTTTTATCAGAAGTTATAGTTAAAAGAGGGAAATTCTTCACTTGGCAGCTACACGCACAAACACGTCGCCCGCAGTTGTTTCTGAAACTTGACTTTGCTTTCTCCCCGTTTTTCTCAAGCCCATTTCTGAAACTGTTGGCGTACATCACATTTTTGTAAATCGTAAACGGCTCCCCACTTAGAAAATTACTAGTGCCAAGACTGGTCGATTCATTTCTATCTAATTTTATATTTCTGACAGCGAATCGCATTATCAAGGGTTTGCATGTCTGGCATCTATTATACCAATGTATTTATTCAAAGGTACGTGAAATAATTTTTTCATCATTGTTCAGCACATTTTATACCATCACCGACATGGAAGGGTGCCCATTATTGCGATTAAATATTTAGTTTTAAGGGACCACACACTTTGCTTGTAATGCTAGATTAAATGCGTGATGAAAGGTACTCCTTACTTTCTTCGACTATATAGATGATATAAAGGGGTGTCTTCCTCCCTCCCTCCTAATGCAATTTGTATGTTTAGTAGTTTGAAGAAGAAGTGAAACTTTATAACTTAACATTAAAAGTTTTTCTTATTTGTGAGCATTTTTTTCGTGTTTAGTGGTTTAGTTGCAAGAACAACTAAAATACAAATGTGTGGCATACACAAACACAGTTAAAATATGGAACCGTTTGACCGCTCATTTTAATTCATTGATATGTAAAAAATGTATTTTATTTTTCCATTTCCAAAATAAATATGTTCGCGAATATTCTGGAATAGGCAACATATGTCCTGGAGAAATAATTTTACTGTGCGTAATTTATGGTAACACTGAAAGTAGACAATTAACGTGTGGTTAAACTTTTACGTGTGTGAACGGATAATCTCAACGTAACTTATGCTTTTACATTTTACATATGTCAAAATTTATTTTTTTGTTGATCATTTATGATGTATTACATACTATGTTAAAATTACCATCGACAGCCTTAATATGAGATTCTATATAATTTCTCTATTAAATCGTTTTGTATTGTAAAATGATATTGTGTGGTCATTCGGACGACAAACAGTTGATTTCAGAACGATTTATTGTTTACAACATGACATTAATTTGTTCAGGTGAAGTATTGATATTAACTTAGGCAACATTTTTAAATTTTTTATTGTTGGAGGTAAACGGTAGGTATTTACTAATCTGGCATACATATATTGGATATATTGTTTCCGTGCATATTAATGCATAGGTAACTTGACAAATTAAAATGGTGTAGGGCAGTTTCGCGGAACCACGGCAAAAATACGTAGATTTCTCACCATACACTATTATGTTATATAATTTGCTTGCACAAACGCATTGAAGGAAAACATTCAATACTTCGAATGTGGCTTTGTATCCAATAGAAATCTGTGTCAAAGTTATTTTAGTCACGTAGTATGTTGTGAAGGCGAAATCGTTTAAAGGCGTCATGCAGGTCCCTGGATTTGATTGATCACCTACAACTATGAACAAACATGTTGTTCGCGCTGATAGAATGAATATATATTGTATGCGCGTACATAAGCAGACGTGTTTCATGACAGAAGCCTAGTTATTGTTGTGTCTTGTGAGGTGTCAGGAGTCAATCGGCAGGAGTCGGTCTGTGTGTATGAATCCATGTAAGTTTGAAGGTGATGCAGGGTACTGATGGTATTAAACCGAGTATGTCAAGTACGAATACACACATATCTTCACCGTTCGCTCACAAATTACAAAGAAAACAGTGTTGCTATTGTGTCAAGATCTTTAGTAAAAATTTAATGCTCAACGACATGAAAGGAGCAAATGTTCACAATGACCAACCTCCAAAAATCTACAGTGTAACAAGTGTGGTACACTATTTACTGGAGGTGATAATTTTAAGAGACATTGTATGACTTGTGAAGAAAGTGTTAGTTGCTTGCCACTAAACAACAAATATTTAAACCATTGCTGCAAGAAATAAGGGTAAAGTGCCTTCCTGCTAATTCCGGGAATGAAGTAACTCTGATTCAAGTCATCCACAGCATTATCCGAACCCACATCCTGCTCCAAACTAGTACCTGATGGAAGAAAGACGGATGTAACTGGTGAAGAAAAGATAGGTAGTACATGAATTTCCTGCTAAAGAAGTGATCCATACACAGATACGAAAATTTTACACGACAGAAATTTACTGCCAGTGTCGAAAAAAAAAAAACGAGTAAAGTAAACCTGCAACTAGCCATGGCGAACATTAAATAATAATGAGTCTACAGTTGTGTAAATTAAAGTTGGTAATGATGAGAAATACATTACACTGAAACGGAAACTGGATAATATACATGTAAGTGATTAAGAAAAGATCACAGTAGAGCACATGGGTAAACATATCGCTGAAGAAAATAGCTACAGACACCTGTAATTGCCCAATAAGAGTAAAATGCAGAAGTGCGGACTCGAAAAAAATACTCTGGCATGGCAATATCTAGCATTTTAAACAGCGACGAAGCCCAATATGTGTACAAACATTAAAGTTAATGGTTTCTCGGACCCCAGGAAATAATTTTTTTGCTTTGTGAAATTATAAGAGTGAGTGATTTCATATCACGTGGGAATCCAGGACTGTACGAATAGTTGTTTACAAGGAACCGAAAAGGTTTACCGAATAAGATCTATAGGAATACAAGAAACTACTATAACTAGTGTACGCACATTACCTATACAGAGACATTGAACACAGTACTTAAAGTGACGAAGAGTGATACTGAATATGGTCATACCTGTAATGGTTAAGGAAAATAAGAGGAAAGAATCTTTCAAGCTGACATGACAGATGAACCTACTTTGAAAAGAAGAGACAAGAAATTGGAAGATTCTGGCAACCTTTATTCTGATGACCCGAACCAGCTGGTCAACAGACTTCGTCTTCTACTTGCTACAAAATAAAACACAGTATCGCGTCAATGAAGAGGTGAATTCAATAATTGATGAACTCGAACAAATGGTTACATTGTGCAAATATATGAAACTGTTAAAGTAAAGACATAGCTAAATAAAAACACGGTTTGGTTTCCTTTACAGTATTATTATCACGTCATCAAAAATCATTATGTCCTGCTAATAATCCTACTGTTGTGCTGGGAAGTGTTCTGTTTGCTAATAGTTTATGAGTGTGATAAGGTAAAGTGCGTAGTTTATTGAAACCAAAATGTTTTGTAAANTAACATTAAAAGTTTTTCTTATTTGTGAGCATTTTTTTCGTGTTTAGTGGTTTAGTTGCAAGAACAACTAAAATAAAAATGTGTGGCATACACAAACACAGTTAAAATATGGAACCGTTTGACCGCTCATTTTAATTCATTGATATGCAAAAAATCTATATTATTTTTCCATTTACAAAATAAATATGTTCGCGAATATTCTGGGATAGGCAACATATGTCCTGGAGAAATAATGTTAATGTGCGTTATTTATGGTAACACTGAAAGTAGACAATTAACGTGTGGTTAAACTTTTACGTGTGTGAACGGATAATCTCAACGTAACTTATGCTTTTACATTTTACATTTGTCTAAATATTTTTTTTTGTTGATCATTTATGATGTATTACATACTATGTTAAAATTACCATCGACAGCTTTAATATGGGATTCTATATAATTTCTCTATTAAATCGGTTCGTATTGTAAAATGATATTGTGCGGTCATTCGGACGACAAACAGTTGATTTCAGAACCATTTAGTGTTTACAACATGACATTAATTCGTTCAGATGAAGTATTGATATTTACTTAGGCAACATTTTTAAATTTTTAATTGTTGGAGGTAAACGGTAGGTATTTACTCATCTTGCATACGTATATTAGATGTATTGTTTCCGTGCATGTTAATGCATAGGTAACTTGATAAATTAAAATGTTGTAGGGCAGTTTCGCGGAACCACGGCAAAAATACGTAGATTTCTCACCCTACACTATTATGATATATAATTTGCTTGCACAAACGCATTGAAGGAAAACATTCAATACTTCGAATGTGGCTTTGTATCCAATAGAAAGCNCCCTGGATTTGATTGATCACCTACAACTATGAACAAACATGTTATTCGCGCTGATAGAATGAATATATATTGTATGCGCGTACATAAGCAGACGTGTTTCATGACAGAAGCCTAGTTATTGTTGTGTCTTGTGAGGTGTCAGGAGTCAATCGGCAGGAGTCGGTCTGTGTGTATGAATCCATGTAAGTTTGAAGGTGATGCAGGGTACTGATGGTTTTAACCCGAGTATGTCAAGTACGAATACACACACATCTTCACCGTTCGCTCACAAATTACAAAGAAAACAGTGTCGCTATTGTGTCAAGATCTTTAGTAAAAATGTAATGCTCAACGACATGAAAGGAGCAAATGTTCATAATGACCAACCTCCAAAATTCTACAATGCAACAAGTGTGGTACACTATTTACTGGAGGTGATAGTTTTATGAGACATTGTATGACTTGTGAAGAAAGTGTTAGTTGCTTGCCACTAAACAACAAATATTTAAACCATTGCTGCAAGAAATAAGGGTAACGTGCCTTCCTGCTAATTCCGGAATGAAGTAACTCTGATTCAAGTCATCCACAGCATTATCCTAACCCACATCCTGCTCCAAACTAGTACCTGATGGAAGAAATATGGATGTAACTGGTGAAGAAAAGATAGGTAGTGCAGGAATTTCCTGCTAAAGAAGTGATCCATACACAGATACGAAAATTTTACACTACAGAAATTTACCGCCAGTGTCGAAAAAAAACGAGTAAAGTAAACCTGCAACTAGCCATGGCAAACATTAAATAATAATGAGTCTGCAGTTGTGTAAATTAAAGTAGGTAATGATGAGAAATACATTACACTGAAACGGAAATGGTATAATATACATGTAAGTGATTAAGAAAATATCACAGTAAAGCACATGGGTAAACATATTGCTGAAGGGAATAGCTACAGACACCTGTAATTGCCCAATAAGAGTAAAATGCAAAAATGCGGACTCGAAAAAAAATACTCTGGCATGGCAATATCTAGCATTTTAAACAGCGACGAAGACCAATATGGCATGCAGTGTGTACAAACATTAAAGTTAATGGTTTCTCGGACCCCAGGAAATAATTTTTTTGCCTTGTGAAATTATAAGAGTGAGTGATTTCATATCACGTGGGAATCCAGGACTGTACGAATAGTTGTTTTACAAGGAACCGAACAGGTTTACCGAATAAGATATATAGGAATACAAGAAACTACTATAACTAGTGTACGCACATTACCTATACAGAGACATTGAACACAGTACTTAAAGTGACGAAGAGTGATACTGAATATGGTCATACCTGTAATGGTTAAGGAAAATAAGAGGAAAGAATCTTTCAAGCTGACATGACAGATGAACCTACTTTGAAAAGAAGAGACAAGAAATTGGAAGATTCTGGCAACCTTTATTCTGATGACCCGAACCAGCTGGTCAACAGACTTCGTCTTCTACTTGCTACAAAATAAAACACAGTATCGCGGCAATGAAGAGGTGAATTCAATAATTGATGAACTCGAAAAAATGGTTACATTGTGCAAATATATAAAACTGTTAAAGTAAAGACATAGTTAAATAAAACAACGGTTTGGTTTTCTTTACAATATTATTATCACGTTATCAAAAATAATTATGTCCTGCTAATAATCCTTCTGTTGTACTGGGTAGTGTTCTGTTTGCTAATAGTTTATGAGTGTCATAAGGTAAAGTGCGTAGTTTATTGAAACCAAAATGTTTTGTAAATAATAAGTACCCTACAATATTTTTACCACAATCTTAGCAGGAATTTGAAGTAGTTGGCCAAACACAGATATTGGTATATGACCTGAAACTAGTGACTGTTGTAAAAATATATGGCATACGACAGTATCACAGTGGCATCTATGAAATCACCCGAGATGGCGGGCGAATCCACAGCCAGCAACCCTTGGCCTAAGAAAACAAATGTCTAAAAAAGATAGCTGCATACAACAGACGACGAAATATGACAGATGTAAAAATAGGCAGCCTTAACTACAACAATGGTATAAGTGTCATGGTCCGAGAAGGTGGACGAATCCACTTCAAGCAGCCATTGACCCAAGAAACAAAATAACTTAAACGTAATGGCTACCTAAAACAGACGATGATAAATTACAGATGCAGAAATATATAGCTGCTTACAGAACCACAGTGACAACGATGTCATCATCCAAGATGGTGAACGAATAAACAGCCAGAAGCCCTTGGCCTATGACAGAATGACTTTCACAAGATAGCTTTCAACATCAAACAACGAAACATTACTGATTCAAAAATATGAGGCAGCCTACAGTGCCACAGTGACATCGATGAGATCATCCAAGAGGGTGGACGAATCCACAACCAGCAGTACTTGGCCTAAGAAAAAAATAATAACTTGCGCAAGATGGCTGCCTACAACAGACGATGAAAAATGACTTATGTAATAATATAAGGTGGCCTACAGTACAACAGTAACATCGATGACATCATCCAAGATGATGGATAAATCCACAGTCAGCAGCCCTTTGCCTAAGAAAAAGTATGACTTACACAATATGGCTGCTGACACTTGAAAATATAAATATATAATGTTAAAATAAGATTTTTAATGCATAATTTAAATTTATTGAAAATATTAAAACATAACATCATATTCAAAAGATTCTTGAAAATATAAGCGATCACAGAACACAGAGGGAGGCTTCAATAGTTTTCAAATATTATGAATATACATGACTTTATAAAAAAAATTTGGTTTTTGAATAATATGGTTTTAAGAATAGATTTATGACTGATTCATGCTAGGAAAAATATGTATCTTTTCTTTTGCAAAAATAGGTGTTAATTGCATATAAAAACCTTAATGCACAGGTTTTATTATTCAATCAAATATGGCATCGTTTATATATGGATACGCTTGTTATGATTTCATATTTGAAATATTCTTAAAAATTCGAGACAGCAGACATGTCACAGAATATAATTATTTCTATAAGAGTCAAAATGTTATTAAATAAAATTTTATGTTTAAATATGCATCATTATATCCTACCGAATTGTAGAAGATGGATAGCTTCTCAATTTTTACTGTGTGTAAATTTGGAAGAAAAAAAATACAATGAGTAGTTGTGTGTCAGCCGACCAACAGGAGAAAAAATTATCTAAGTGTGAGAAAGATGGCGTCCTACATCAGACGAATACAAATTACAGTCTTAAATAAGGTGGTTGACTACAGCAGACTAAAACAAATAACTAAACAAAATGTCTGCCTACAGCAGACTTAAACAAATGTCTAAACAAGATGGCTGCTTACAGTAGACGAACACAATTTACTTTAATAAGCATTATGGCTGCTTACGGCAGTCACCAAAAAATGTATATATGCTTAATACAATTAAATTTCACTTCGATCTATTGCATATACCACATTTAGGTCCATATTTCCCTGGCCAGAGGGGCCGGATCGAAACCGCTCACCTCCAAAGAATTTTATATGTTCTGGAAATTAAATAAAAATGCAGCACTCCTAGCAGCCAAATCCAAAACCAAAATGGCGTTCGATTAATCATTTGTGTTTGCCCCTTGTGGTGAATTCTAGAAACACACACCAGTGCACTCTAACTGACATATCCATAAACAAAAGTGGAGGTTGAACGACTGGCGCTCCTCCTAGCAACAGCCGATGTAAACAAAAGAAAAGTGGAAGCAAAATTGCTCGCAGGATGGCGGGTGGTAAAATAAGATGGCGGGTGGTAAAATAAGATGGCGGATTGCGAAAACCAGATTGCTTTTCCTTGTGATCCTTATCGTACCTCCTCTTTGACCTGTCATGTGAAGGCTAAAGTTCTGAGGAGCTATTTTCCAAGTCCCCTTGTTGTCCTTCGGATCATCAGATAGAAGGTCAACGAGTGACCAAATATCGGAGAGAGGTGTCTTGGGTGAGTACATGAACATGAGTTCAAAAGGAGTGGACTTGTGTTCCTCATTGTGTGCATAATTAAATGTCATTGTAAGGCATTTAAAATTTTGATCCGATTTATACTGACTGTCAGCATGAATGGCAATGAGAGGTGAACCGCGATTATTGTTGAATCTCTCCGCATGTGATGGTTGTGGATAATATAGAGTGGTGGTAACATCTTGGATACCATGACTGAAGCACATGTTCTTGAATAACCTGGAATTGAACTGTGAACCATTTTCCATTAGTGTAATAGAAATAACCCCTGAGATTCTTAAAATAAAATTTTTCACTGCAGAAATGGTAGTTTTATAAGTAGCTTTACACAGAGGTAGTAACCAAACAAATTTTGTAAATGCATCTATGCATACCAAAAACATAGTTTTACCTGACTTGGAGCAAGGAAAATGTTCAACAAAATTAATGAAAACCTTTTATAATGGTTGCTCTGAAACGGCAAAGGAAAGTAACCATAAATTGGTATCATGTGAAGATTTGCTTAAGGTAAAAAGTTTCCAAACCTTTACATTCTCTGAAATGTCTTAGTACATGGCTTTCCAGATAACATACGCCTAATAACATAGCTTTTTTTTGTAAATTCCAAGATATTCACATTATGGGAATGAATAAAATACTGGAATATGATGCCGCGGAGATTCTAAGGCAAGACAATTTTAATACTCTCTTAAAGAATGAGTTTTTAATGCAAAGAATAACCTTAAATATTTTGTACTCTCTTGGTGCAGTACCTTTCTCAACCTGATCAATAATTTCACTAATATAAAGGTCTGGCTTTTGATGAGTCTCTATATCCTGAGATGCAAAATGAAAATTTGTTAACAATGCACCGTATAGATTATTTTCCTGTTGCAAAGAGGTTTCCTCAGGATAATTCTCGAACATACAAGACAATGCATGTGCAAAAATGTTTTGAGTACTTCAAATGTGTTGAATTTTGAATATGAGCGAATATATCTTTACTATCACACAACATAATTTTGCTATATGTTTGGGATGTGCTAGTAACAATGACAGTATCTGGTTATCCGTTAACTTCAAGAAAAAATTCTTTGTGTTCCAAAAATTGCCTAAACTTGCAAATTCCAAAGACAACTGCAAAAACTCAAAGTCATATACTGATTGAGTTTACGTTCCTGANTTTCACTGCAGAAATGGTAGTTTTATAAGTAGCTTTACACAGAGGTAGTAACCAAACAAATTTTGTAAATGCATCAATGCATACCAAAAACATAGTTTTACGTGACTTGGAGCAAGGAAAATGTTCAACAAAATTAATAAAAATCTTTTTTAATGGTTGCTCTGCAACGGCAAATGACAGTAACCCTAAATTGGTATCACGTGAAGATTTGCTTAAGGTTAAAAGTTTCCAAACCGTTACTTTCTCTGAAATGTCTTAGTACATGGCTTTCCAGATAACACACGCCTTATAACATTGATTGTTTTGTAAATTCCAAGATATTCACATTATGGGAATGAATGAAATACTGGAATATCATGCCGCGGAGATTCTAAGGCAAGACAATTTTAATACTCTCTTAAAGAATGAGGTTTTAATGCAAAAAAAACCTTAAATATTTTGTACTCTCTTGGTGCAATACCTTTCTCAACCTGATCAATAATGTCACTAATATAATGGTCTGGCTTTTGATGAGTCTCTATATCCTGAGATGCCAAATGAAAATTTGTTAACAATGCACCCTAAAAATTATTTTCCTGTTGCGAAGAGGTTTCCTCAGGATGATTCTCGAACATACAAGACAATGCATGTGCAACAATGTTTTGAGTACTTCAAATGTGTTGAATTTTGAATTTGAGGGAATATATCTTTACTATCACACAACCTAATTTTGCTATATGTTTGGGATGTGCTAGTAACCATGACAGTGTATGGTTATCCGTTCGTTTCAAGAAAAAATTCTTTGTCTTCCAAAAATTGCCTAAACTTGCAAATTCCAAAGACAATTGCAAAAACTCTAAGTCATATACTGATTAAGCTTTACGTTCCTGATGGGTCAAGGTGCGTGAGGCTAATGCGATTGGCTTATTCTGCCTATACATTTCTTGCAACAACAGAGCACATAGTGCTGTGCTCGAGGCATCTGTTTGGAACATAGATGGCCTAGAAAAGTCAGCAGCCCTGAGTACAAGAGTTCTAGCAATAGCTTGTTTCAAAAAATTAAATGCTTCTTACTGCTCTTTACTCGTAACAAATTTTACTCTTTTCTTCCTTAAAGAGTTCAGTTGTGCAGCGTGTTCAGCAAATTTGGGAACATATTTTTAATAGAAACTCACCATTTCAATAAGACGTGAAATACCTTTTGCGTCCTTGGGTGGCGAGAAAAATCTGATAGATTTGGTTCTGCCTGTATCAATAGAAACGTCTTTCTCAGATAATAGGTGCCTCAATAAATAAATATCCTTAACAGCAAACTTCACCATTTTCAAGTTAGCCATAAGGCTTGCCTTACGCACTCTTTCTAAGAGGGCTTTTAAATGGGTAACATGCTGATTATAACGTTCTGAGTACACTACTAGGTCACCCCGGTAATTAAAAACATACTTCAATTTAGGATCTCCCAAAACCTGATCGAGAAGACAAGGAATTACTTATGTCCAAAAGACACAAACTTGTACTGGAACAAATTCCGTGGTACAGAAAATATGGTGACATGTTTCGATTCCTTGGTAAGAGGAATTTGGCGGTACGCAGAATTCAAATCAAAAACACTGAAACTCTTAGCTTTACTAAACCAGTAAATGGCTTCGTTAAAATTTTGTAAATGGATCACTTTCAATATAGACTTTAGTTCAAAAGACGACTTTCCACCACTAAACGATGATCTTTTCCCTTGGGTGCCAGGAAAGCTGGGGAACTGAAATAAGATATGCAATTATTATCTTATAATAATTACTGAATTTTAATTCTCATAATTTCTAGTTTTTCAGGTGCCAAATCATAAGGATGTAGCATAACATGTTTAGAATCCAAAAGTATGATAACATATTCAATAAAATTAGTACGACCTAATTAAGGGACAAAACTTCAGAGAAATCAGCACACATATTCCTTATAACCATTTATTTCTCTTAATGAAGGTGACTTCATGCTACTGAACTATNGATCTTTTCCCTTGGGTGCCAGGAAAGCTGGGGAACTGAAATAAGATATGCAATTATTATCTTATAATAATTACTAAATTTTAATTCTCATAATTTCTAGATTTTCAGGTGCCAAATCATAAGGATGTAGCATAACATGTTTAGAATCCAAAAGCTTGATAACATATTCAATAAAATTAGTACGACCTAATTAAGGGGCAAAACATCAGAGAAATCAGCACACATATTCCTTATAACCATTTATTTCTCTTAATGAAGGTGACTTCATGCTACTGAACTATNTCAGAGAAATCAGCACACATATTCCTTATAACCATTTATTTCTCTTAATGAAGGTGACTTCATGCTACTGAACTATGATTATTACTTACCTCAGACACTTGTACTTCTTCACTAGTCCGCTCAGAATTAGAAAAGGGGCTGGTCACGAGCTTATTTAATTTAAACTTAATGCGTCTGGCTATTATATAATTTATCATACCTGCCATTGAAATTAAATCTGAACAAAGAAGTGTCACATGCGTTTTTCTTATTGTCCCTCTATTCGTGCATATGTTTCTGGTTTCATTTCAATGATACTGGTTTCAATGAAATGATAAGTTCTACCTACCAACCCAGCTCTTAAGAAATTACTTTAATATTCATAGCATCCACGTTGAGAAAAACAGGCTTAATAGTTATATCAGTTCCTTTCTTATCTTCCTTATTACTTATCACTATGAATATAATTCTTTTCATCAAACTAATTCTCTGATTACTTTAGCGTTAAATACATCATTCAGCTTAGTTTTTACATTATTGTTTGTCGGTGGGTTATAATATATTTAAATTGTCCTTAAGATTGTCACTGGTGCCATATTTGTCTATATTTGATTCAATACCTTCATAAAAACCTTCGTTTTTATGTTTTAGAAATAGCTGTGTGTATACTGATAACACACAACAATTTAATCTACATATTTTGGTTTCAAAACATTAAAAAAAAAATNAAATAGCTGTGTGTATACTGATAACACACAACAATTTAATCTACATATTTTGGTTTCAAAACATTAAAAAAAAAAATTACACATCCATAACTTTATTGGATCTAATACTGAAAAACCGACATATGTAAGATTATTAANCATTAAAAAAAAAAATTACACATCCATAACTTTATTGGATCTAATACTGAAAAACCGACATATGTAAGATTATTACATTTAACTTTTGTTTCATGTAAATGCTTAGCTCCAAATTTCTTATTAAATACCCCCTAACTTTAAAATTTTGGTTTTGCAATAAACAATTTTGCGTTACTTTTCAGCTGATATTATTGGTATGTTAACTATATTTTGTATATGTTCCATTGTTTTAGCAATCGTATAATTATTCATTATATGTAAAAATTATTTCGACATCATCCTTATCATTACTTCATCCTACTGTGTATTCAACTCAGTATAATTGTTTAACATATCAAACTTATTAAAATTCAATATTCTATGTATTTTTTTATATTTTTAATCTGTTAGACCAACACTTTTAAATAAGGATTATATAGTACATATTATCACACACAGTTGTTAACAATTTGATTTATTTTTATGAGGATTAACACATTTTCTTAAAAAAACGAAGGTCTTTATGTTATTAATGTAGTTTTGTGGATATTTCAAATAAACTTCAAATTCGTATTGATTGTCTGAATCATCCTCAACAAACTATATATATACATATGACACAAATTTAAGGTTAATTTTGGAAAGTTTAACAAATCAAACAATAAAATTATATATACTGTTATATTGCACATGAGTATATGTTTTTTTGCATCTACTTACATAAAAATTATTCCTTTAATTATTTTATCACAGTTTTGTAAGTATATATTATTTGCTTTAACATATGTTTTAGAGCATCAATATATTCCATCCCTAATACCCATTTATATTCTTAAGATAATGCTATATTCAAGTACTAACACTAGTGGTGGTTTTGTAATGTTTTATCTACTTTACTTTGTAATGGGGAATATATGAAATCACCCTAATATTNCACAAATTTAAGGTTAATTTTGGAAAGTTTAACAAATCAAACAATAAAATTATATATACTGTTATATTGCACATGCAAATATGTTTTTTTGCATCTACTTACATAAAAATTATTCCTTTACTTATTTTATCACAGTTTTGTAAGTATATATTATTTGCTTTAACATATGTTTTAAAGCATCAATATATTCCATCCCTAATACCCATTTATATTCTTAAGATAATGCTATATTAAAGTATTNAAGATAATGCTATATTCAAGTACTAACACTAGTGGTGGTTTTGTAATGTTTTATCTACTTTACTTTGTAATGGGGAATATATGAAATCACCCTAATATTGGTCTGATTATATTCCCCCCTGAAACACATATTAATTCTTGAACACACGGTAACAATATTTTGTAGAAATATTTTGCCTCTAATGACCATAAAGACGCAGCATTCTATAATAGCACATCTCTTGTAATTGCAAAATTCTTAAGGTCATTGTTTCAATCCGCTACTCTGGAAGATAGAAAAAATTAAGCTTTTACATTATACCCTTAAAAATGCTCAAACTAATAGTACTAAATTTGGCATGTAAATAATATGCTATGGCAGAACATGTAAATATATGTATTTTTGAATATATTAGGCATTGGTTTTCAAAATGAAAACCATATAAATAGAATGAAAAGATGAGCCTGGGACAAGGGAATGAGGAAGTAGGCGCTGGGCACCGACTGCCACCATCTTGAATTTCCGTTTTCTCAATTTTTTCCAAAATTTCCTTTTCCCCTCGAAATTATCCAATTTTTGCTTAAATTAATCCCTTCAAAATTTCCCTTTTTATAATTTCTCCATTTATCCCTGAAAAAGCACCGATCTCCTCACTTGCAAAAACAATCACCGCATATTCGCAAAACCTTCGACCTTGACCTTTGACCTTGACCTTGGATGACATTAAAGCCAAAAAAATGAAAAATCGATAAAATTGAAGAATTGAGGAAAACANTCTTGAATTTCCGTTTTCTCAATTTTTTCCAAAATTTCCTTTTCCCCTCGAAATTATCCAATTTTTGCTTAAATTTATTCCCTTCAAAATTTCCCTTTTTATAATTTCTCCATTTATCCCTGAAAAAGCACCGATCCCCTCACTTGCAAAAACAATCACCGCATATTCGCAAAACCTTCGACCTTGGCCTTTGACCTTGACCTTGGATGACATTAAAGCCAAAAAAATTAAAAATCGATAAAATTTAAGAATTGAGGAAAACATTACATTGATGACTATGACCACCATGTTGGATTCCAGTGACTTTGTCCCCAATGACCTTGAAAACCAAAAATTAAGAAAAAATTAAAAAATTATGTAACTTCATAAAAGTTGGCGAGTATGTTGTTACTGACTACAACCGCCATATTGAGTCCAGTTAACCTTGACCCTTGACCTTTACCCGATGCCTATGACCTTGAATGAATTTAAACCCAAAAAAATTGAAAAATCTAAAATATTTAAAACCTTTCGTAAACATTTTACTGGCAAAACTCGACTGCCAACTTGGATCCAGGTGAATTTGACCCAAGACCCTAATCTTGGACAACTTTTAACCCAAAAATGTTCTCAATTGTTTTAATAATTGCCAAAAATAAAAAAAAATCTACAAAAAATAGTTTTTTAGAAATACAAAATTGTATTTAAAAAATTTATTTAAAAATTACAAGAATTAAGTTTTGAAAATTTTGGTTCGAAGGGATGGGGGCTGGACCTGACCAGACACCATAATATTATGTTACACAACCACCATATTAAATACAAGTGACCTTGAACGTGTCCTTTGACCCTAACCTCATGACCTTGTACGACCTTTAACCTAAACATTTGCTTAATTGTCCAAATAAGAACAGATTAAAAACCTTCTAAAATTTATAAACAAAATTATTAAAATATTATAATTAAATAAATTACTAAAATCTCACATTTCCGGAGGTTACCTCAGCATCAAGTCCATCACACGACTGACCAATGGTAAAGTTTCTTATTGGGTAATTAGTTAGCCACCCTTCAATCTCTCCCTCCATGTTCCTCATTTTTGATACACCTTTGTTCGTTTCGCCCGCCAAAAGTGTTTTTGTTGGTTGATTAATCATAATTGTTCAATTCGCCACCAATGATTCTCGTTGGTTAATTAGTTGACAGACTTCCAACTCCCCTCACCTTTGCTCATTATGTTGAATGCACATCATCCACCATATAAATGTTTTAATTTTTCATTCGTTTTCATTTTCATTACCTTGGCAATGCCAGTGTAATATTTATTGATTTCGTCACCAGAAGAGTTGGCGATTTACAGTCAGTGTTCGTTGTCAACCTTAACCTTAACTCTAGGTGACCTTTAACCCAAAACACAAAAAAAGTCACAAAATCGAAAAACCTTAAAATCTAGGGATAAATTACAATATTTACACCGAATACCATATTGGATTCAATTTCGCTTAAGTCACCTTTCCGTCATGCTCAGTCATTCCTTCTCATCTGTGCTCCATCCACCATCTTTTATTTATCCATGCTGTGTTATAGATGTCAGGTGTCCATCATTACCACCATCTTACATAACACCGTCACCATGTTTCTCACATACTTATGCTCTATTATTCCTTGTCAGCTATCTATGATATAATTTGCTTAAACCACCAGGCAAGCCGATGAAACAAACATTTTCTCGTGCTCTGTCATGACATATTCACCATTTTATATTTAGTTTTTTTTTTAGTTAGCATCCTTTTGATTCCCTATCAATCCTACTTTATTTAGTCACAGGCCATCATATTCGATTTTATTCACAGTCTACCATTCCATCTCGATTTATTAGCCTGGTGATTACTCGATCTACTTTAACCACCATATTGGAATATATCACTTCTGCCGTCTTTGATTATAACACATGATCTTGTCCTTTAACCATCAAGATCTTCCTTTACGTTTGTAATTTGCGTTTACTAGAAAAATAACTGTGGTGTATTAGAGCAGGACCCAGCATGAAGACATTTATGTAGGACCTCTCTTCGCCATATACTGCACTGAAGCAGGTCTGGCCTGGCTCGACTCAGCATTCGCCTTCCCCTCCCTCCATATTTCTAGGTGAAATTTGTTACACCTAAACAGCAGACTTCCAAGTCCGCAAAATCTAACCTATTTAGAATATTACCGTAAAAAACGATTATTTTTTTGCGCTTCAGCACACACATTTATACATGATCATTGTTAACGCACATCCAGTGATTGTCCCACACAATAAATCATAAAGTACTAATTTTCTAATCATCATATTTTGCCGACATTATTTAATATATTTTTATTATCATCCTCACTTATAGTATCGGCTTGTAGTGGCATATCTGAAAACCAATGCTACCACATTCGCTACATCAAAGAATGTAGGCCTGCTAGGACAATGCAGATTAACACTAGCGAGAAATAAAACACTTTTGTTTATTCATTAAAAACATATATTTATTTTTGCTCATCAGACTACAAACATAAATAAAAACAGAATCTACACATTCTCCATACTATACACGCTATGTAATTCCAGCAACCTACAAATTTGGTTGACCAATCAAATGAACCATGGAACTGTGAAATTGGTTTACCATATCTTCATAAATGTTCAATGGGCACCACCACAAGCGGACCGAACGACATCTACGCGATAATTATACTTATTCCACACTCTTGTCAGCATGTCCGGTGTTACGGTTTGGATGCCGTNTACAATGCAGATTAACACTAGCGAGAAATAAAACACTTTTGCTTATTCATTAAAAACATATATTTATTTTTGCTCATCAGAATACAAACATAAATAAAAATAGAATCTACACATTCTCCATACTATACACGCTATGTAATTCCAGCAACCTGATAACATTCCACATAATTAATATAATCTGCTTATACGCAGCTCGTGACAGTCTACGCTAGCAAGCATCAACCCAGAATCCTTAGCCATATATTCCGCTTCTTCATGATAAAGATTTTCTTTCAGGGCTTCTAGAGCCTCTGGAATGCTATAAGCATTGTACAAAGATTCATTCGGAATCTTGAATTCCCGCCCGCTAATTTCTTCATCCAAATGTTGAGACTTTTCATAGGTACCCTCCAGACAACACATTATCTATTATGGGACCTTCTTTGACTTATTCTATTAATTGATTTATTATCCTTTGCTTAATGTGGTACATAATATTTTTTTTATGTCCTTGAATGCTGAATTTTAGGTAGAATCCATTATATGTGTTATCGCCAATAGCTATTACATGGCGTTTCTTAGCTGCGGAAAATATGCATTTACAGCTCTTGATGGGTGTCTTTAGCGTATCAGTTCGTTTGAACAGACATTTGCACTTTACACAGTTTTGCATAACACAGGAAAGACCCTTCACACAAGAAATTTTTTTGTGCTCCTTGAACCTTCACGAAGTCATCGATGTCATTAATGCTGTAGGTGCTCCATCCACATTCCAGAAGAAGTATATATTATTCGCGAAGAAATGCAGGTTAAGTATAAAAGAATATGACTACATTGAATATCTATAATATTAAAACCACCCCAAGCGGCCCGAACGACATCTACGCGATAATTATACTTATTCCACACTCTTGTCAGCATGTCCGGTGTTACGGTTTGGATGCCGTCCGTAATTCTCGTTTTGAGGTCGTCAATGTTTGCCGGCAATGGTGAATAAAACACATTATCCTTTATGTATCCCATAGAAAAAATCGCACGGGGTAATATCCGGGCTTCTTGGGGGGCCAGTTATGAAGAGCCTGGCCACCAGCTGCTCCTCGACCAATCCAGCGTTGCGGCAACGTCTCGTTCAGGTATCCGCGAACAGCTAGGTGCCAAGAGTGGCGCACCATCCCGCTCGAAAATTAAGTCCCCGCCACCTCTTCTAAATAAGGAAACAACCACTCTTTAAGAATGTCCAAATAAGGGATTGCAGTAACAATGGACAAAAAACAGTGTATTCGGATACAGCGCAAAACACGTTGACTTTGATGATAGCACGTTCGTTTTCGGTGGATTCATGTGGAGGCTCCTGACCCCATTCCGCACGTTGTGCCGGTTCACCTTACCATTTGTATGGTAACGTCGATTCATCGCTTAAAGCCAGCTTAAACATGAGGCATCGTCTACCTCGTTCTGGGCAAGAACGAACGTGCAGAAATCACGTCTCAGTACGTTATACCTTTCGGTAAGAGCCTGTAGAAGTTGCAACCTGTATGGTTCGTACAGCAATCTCTTTCGCAACACTGTCCATACCGTTGATTGAGGGCTTTTCATTTCCCGGTTAGCTTGTGGAGTTGATTTTCTCGGACAGCGAACGAACGCTCGTTGAATCCGTTGCACGTTCACTTCGAACACACTCGGTCGCCCGGAACTTTTGTCTTTGCAAAGGCACCTTGTGTCGCGGAACTAACGAAACAAACGTTCGATACTCCACCTATCGGGAGGACGACGTCCGTGTNGTGGACAAAAAACAGTGTATTCGGATACAGCGCAAAACACGTTGACTTTGATGATAGCGCGTTCGTTTTCGGTGGTTTCATGTGGAGGCTCCTGACCCCATTCCGCACGTTGTGCCGGTTCACCTTACCATTTGTATGGTAACGTCGATTCATCGCTTAAAGCCAGCTTAAACATGAGGCATCGCCTACCTCGTTCTGGGCAAGAACGAACGTGCAGAAATCACGTCTCAGTACGTTATACCTTTCGGTAAGAGCCTGTAGAAGTTGCAACCTGTATGGTTCGTACAGCAATCTCTTTCGCAACACTGTCCATACCGTCGATTGAGGGCTTTTCATTTCCCGGTTAGCTTGTGGAGTTGATTTTCTCGGACAGCGAACGAACGCTCGTTGAATCCGTTGCACGTTCACTTCGAACACACTCGGTCGCCCGGAACTTTTGTCTTTGCAAAGGCACCTTGTGTCGCGGAACTAACGAAACAAACGTTCGATACTCCACCTATCGGGAGGACGACGTCCGTGTTTGCGATGGAATTCACGTTGAACAGTTGTAACCGATTTACATTTAGCAAACTGAATAACACAGAACGCCTTCTGTTGTTCCGTTGCCATTGTTATGCGGTCAAACACACAACACACGCTCATAATGCGACGACAGACGCTCCCAGTGTCATCTCTCAGCACATAATGTAAATATCAGACCGTCTCCTTCATATTGACGAGTCGAATGCGAGCTCACTTCCCCCGCATCATCTCAAACCGAGAGTTGCGAACGCCATCCAAACCATAACACCGGACATCCTGACAAGAGCGTGGAACGAGTTTGATTATTGCGAAGATGTCGTTCGGGCCGCTTGTGGTGGTGCACATTGAACATTTATAAAGATATGGTAAACAAATTTCATAGTTCCACGGTCCATTTGATTTATCAATAAAGGTTGTAGGTAGTTTGGTTTTGATATTATAGACATTCAAATTTGGGGAATTCTTTTATACTTATTCTNGAAATGTGGGGAATTCTTTTATACTTATTCTGCAGTGGGAGACACTTATGTAGGTGATCAATTCGAAGAAGACGAAGGTGCTGTTGACGTCATGCTTGTAGAAGTCGACAGTAACACTGCTGTTGGTGACCGATCCATCATTAGATTGTGCTTTTGGCATCATGCAAAATAAGTCGATGACGGCACTGCTGAGAATGGCCCATCCGAAGAAGTCGTATATACTGTTGCTGTACCCGCAACCTTTGTCACCATAATATTATATAATTGATTTCACAAACTGATACGATGTGTCTTTCACGTCAGCCGCTGTCAAACTAGCTTCTCAGCTGACTTCCCCAAATTGTTTATATTATACCCGTTTGCAAGCCCTGTACTGTCATGTTAACATGGGACCAATCATATTACAATAATAAGACATTGTGCGGACATTAACCAGTCAAACATCGAGTGGCCACGTGATTTCAACTGGTCAATATGTTGTAAGAAATGAGAAACATTGGTGGCGGGTCAAACGAGGGTGAGTAATCAAACAATAAAAAGACACTTTTTGGAGGTGAAGCGAGCACAAGTAATCAACTAATGAGGAACATGGGTGGAGGGAGTAGAGGGGAACCGACTACTTAACCAATGAGAAATTTTGGCTAGGGTCACTATTCTGTTAGACATGGTGCTGAGGTAACCTCTGGAAATGTAACATTTTTATAAATTTTTAATAGTTTTTATTTAAATAATTTGGTCATAACATTTTGTAAAATTATAAAGTTAATTTTTTTAAATTTGTAATTCTTGGGTTTAGGTCATACAAGACCATGGGGTCAAGCAAAGATCAAGTTCAAGGCCACTTGGATTCAATATGGTGGTTGGGCAATGTCATATCATGGGGCCTATTTGTTTCCAGTCCCCGGTCTACTGTAAGACAGAACATTCGAATAGTTTTTTTTANAATGTCATATCATGGGGCCTATTTGTTTCCAGTCCCCGGTCTACTGTAAGACAGAACATTCGAATAGTTTTTTTTATAAATTTTTTAATACATTTATAAATACCTGTTTATATAACTTTTAAACTATTTGTAGCAGTTTTTATAATTTTTTGGGAATTTTTAACACAATTTTATGGATTTTGGGTTTAAAGTTATTCAAGGTCCAGGTATTGGGTCAAGGTAATCTGGACACAAGGTGGCCACCGGTTTGCGTCTGTGTAATTTTACCACCGTTTTTTATTTTTTTAAATTTTTTCGAATATTTCTAGGTTTAAGGTAATTGAAGGCCGTGGACATAGGGTAAAAGTCAATGTTACCTGGATTTAAGATGGCGGCCGTAGTCAGTAACGTAATGTCCTCGCCGACTTTTATGAATTTCATTGGTTTTTGCAATTTTTCCTAGAGTTTTCGTTTTCAAGGTCATTGGGGACACGGTCACTGGCATCTAAAATGGTGGTTGAAGTCATCAATAAAATGATTTCCACAATTTAAAAATTTCTTAAAATTTTTTTAATTTAAATTGTTTGACTTTACGGTTATCGAAGGTCAAGGTCTAAGTTCTCAGTCGAAGGTAAAAACGATTCCATCAATCCTTCCAAATGGAAAGTTTTTGCAAATAAGGGGATCATTTCTGAAAATGAGGTAATCTTTGCGTTTTGAGTGATAAACGGGGGAATAAAGGAAAATTTAATGGAAAAATTGTAAATTTCTATGGAAAAAGGGAAATTTTGAGAGACTAAATGGAGAAAAGGAAAATCCCAGATGGTAGCGCCTACTTCCCCATTCCCTTGTCCCAGACTCATATTTTTAATTCTACTCATTTAAATATTTTAAAAACTTTACCTCGTACCTTTTGTGATTTGCATGCGAATTTTAGCACATTACTTATTAGTAGATATCGTTCCTTAATGTGCTTTAAGGCTCCCGCTTACATAGAGCTCTTTCCTGCGTTTAAGACCCAGAAGTGTGGGAGCGTTTAGAGCGACACTGCAACGAGCATATCAATGGCCCTATCGATGCTATGCGCAACGCTCTGAACTGGCGTGCAGTGTTCTCGTCGCACTGCGTGTAACTATTGTACTTTCAACGGTAACCATATTATTTTGTTCCTAGGAAGTCTGTAGGAATGTTCAGTGCGGGGCCCTTATATTGTTTTATAAAGATCTGATGCATATATTTTGATATACAGCGCTTTGAAAAAGCTGTATTTAGCAGTTTACTTCATGAAACTTTACAACAGAGATTACATGCACAACATATAAAAACACTCAACAGCCCCCCACCACTGAAGTGTTTATTCTTTACGTAGATCAGCATATTGGACGCATGTTTAATAGTTTCTAGGAAAAACGACTATTTCGAACACTCTACAACGCAGTTAACGAGCCAGGTGGTCGGGAGCCCTAAAATTATAATAATTAATCAATTCTACATTTTATGCTAGTAATCTACTCTTAAAGACTTCAGCCNAATGCCATATCATGGGGCCTATTTGTTTCCAGTCCCCGGTCTACTGTAAGACAGAACATTCGAATAGTTTTTTTTTATAAATTTTTTAATACATTTATAAATACCTGTTTATATAATTTTAAACTATTTTTAGCAGTTTTTATAATTTTTTGGGAATTTTTAACACAATTTTATGGATTTTGGGTTTAAAGTTATTCAAGGTCCAGGTATTGGGTCAAGGTAATCTGGACACAAGGTGGCCACCGGTTTGCGTCTGTGTAATTTTACCACCGTTTTTTTTTTTTCAATTTTTTCGAATATTTCTAGGTTTAAGGTAATTGAAGGCCGTGGACATAGGGTAAAAGTCCATGTTACCTGGATTTAAGATGGCGGCCGTAGTCAGTAACGTAATGTCCTCGCCGACTTTTATGAATTTCATTGGTTTTTGCAATTTTTCCTAGAGTTTTCGTTTTCAAGGTCATTGGGGACACGGTCACTGGCATCTAAAATGGTGGTTGAAGTCATCAATAAAATGATTTCCACAATAAAAATTTCTTAAAACTTTTTAAATTTAAATTGTTTGACTTTACGGTTATCGAAGGTCAAGGTCTAAGTTCTCAGTCGAAGGTAAAAACGATTCCATCAATCCTTCCAAATGGAAAGTTTTTGCAAATAAGGGGATCATTTCTGAAAATGAGGGAATATTTGCGTTTTGAGTGATAAACGGGGGAATAAAGGAAAATTTAATGGAAAAATTGTAAATTTCTATGGAAAAAGGGAAATTTTGAGAGACTAAATGGAGAAAAGGAAAATCCCAGATGGTAGCGCCTACTTCCCCATTCCCTTGTCCCAGACTCATATTTTTAATTCTACTCATTTAAATATTTTAAAAACTTTACCTCGTACCTTTTGTGATTTGCATGCGAATTTTAGCACATTACTTATTAGTAGATATCGTTCCTTAATGTGCTTTAAGGCTCCCGCTTACATAGAGCTCTTTCCTGTGTTTAAGACCCAGAAGTGTGGGAGCGTTTAGAGCGACACTGCAACGAGCATATCATAGGCCCTATCGATGCTATGCGCAACGCTCTGAACTGGCGTGCAGTGTTCTCGTCGCACTGCGTGTACCTATTGTACTTTCAACGGTAACCATATTATTTTGTTCCTAGGAAGTCTGTAGGAATGTTCAGTGCAGGGCCCTTAAATTGTTTTATAAAGATCTGATGCATATATTTTGATATACAGCGCATTGAAAAAGCTGTATTTAGCAGTTTTGAAGTACTTTGAAATGTTGTCTCTAATGTACGTGTTGTATTAAAAACACTCAACAGCCCCCCACCCCTGAAGTGTTTATTCTTTACGTAGATCAGCATATTGGACGCATGTTTAATAGTTTCTAGGAAAAACGACTATTTCGAACACTCTACAACGCAGTTAACGAGCCAGGTAGTCGGGAGCCCTAAAATTATAATAATTAATAAATTCTACATTTTATGCTAGTAATCTACTCTTAAAGACTTCAGCCNGTCGGGAGCCCTAAAATTATAATAATTAATAAATTCTACATTTTATGCTAGTAATCTACTCTTAAAGACTTCAGCCATTTGTAGGTTTTATAAGTAGTTGATGCGTGGCATAATTAGGAGTACTATTTAGAGCGGTGCTGTCACCAACCAACCCCCCTCCCCCCAACATAAACCAGTGTAGGGGCTTCGGATGACACATGACGCTCATTTACACATCCCGAGGTCAAGCAGAGAGGTAGAAACGCGCTTCTATGCCCTTACATGTGTCCTGCAGCGCAGGCCACCCACCCTCCTCTCCTCTCCTCGCCCTAGCAAGCCAAGTGAATATTTGTAATCGCCGAGAAATGACGAGATAGTCAGGCGTATGATGCATGAAGTCAGAAAACACGCACCGAGAAACAGCTGACAAGCTGAAAGTTGGGCCGATAAACACCCAACCCCCTCCCTTAGCTAACCGTGGGACAATGTCGACACACACTGCAGAAGAATAAGCTGACAGGGTAAGTTTTAGGGTGTAGGCCATATCCCCCCTCCCCCAAACCTTCAGGAACCATGGCCCATTTTAGAAATGCATTGTACTGCTTCCTCCCACCCACCCCCTCCCCTAACAAGAGAGACACCTGTAGAACACTTAGAGAGGGAGGCTAGAAAGGATATAAGCTTTTTGCTTGGAAGGTGGGGCACAGTTGAATATCGCCATGCATAGAGTTTAGTCCGGGGACAGTCAGATTATTACCAGACACAGAGAGGTTAGTTCGGGCCAGCTGACTATTACCGCACAGATAAGTCAGTCGCGCTGAAAGAGTCAGGCCAGGATATCGGAACCTAGCCACGTCCATCAGTCTAAGTAATGAGCAGCGAGTTGTGTGGAGTTCGGTACCGCCAATCCGGGATGCGCAGGAAGGTAGTAAGTAGCGACATTACAGGTCAGCTAAATCGGGATGGAGACACAGGGCCGAATCAGAGACAGTTACCAGAGTCATGTCGGACGAGCAGTTTCTCCACGTCGGGACGCGAGTCAGCCAGCCAGTTACCGCATAAGTCAGTCAGTTTCCAGTCAGTCTGTTGCAATGCACCGAAAAGGTGGAGTAGAGTGGTGAACTTCAGTGGAAGTCCATGTCGAGACAGTGGGATGGTCCAGTGAAGCCCATAGCTGCGAAGGACGGGTGGGGGCCCCCCACACGAGGTCCCTCGCCTGGACGTGGTAGGGTAGTAAACAGTCAGTTACAACCCTACGCCGAGAACGGGAGCGAGTGGTGAGCTTCACCGAGAAGCGCCACGACGAGAGGAAGCCAGCTGCGTGCAACAAGCCAACCACAGAGGGCCTTTAGCAAGGCCATCCAGCTCACCAGACCTCATCAACTGCCGGAACAACTACCACGAACAGGTGCAGATAAGTAACCCCCGATGTCACTCAGGACCTGTCCTGACACCTAGTGCCCCTGCAGTGTCANCCACGAACAGGTGCAGATAAGTAACCCCCGATGTCACTCAGGACCTGTCCTGACACCTAGTGCCCCTGCAGTGTCAGAAATGTTAGCCAGAACATTTAACCAGCCCTTCAGGCCTTGAACTCGCAGGGCGTTAAAGCATGAGTAAATTCCCGTTTAATAAACCTGTTCAAAACTAAGAAGTCGTGATGAAGTCATTGTGTGATTTACCCTCCAATCCCAGGCACCCTATAGTCTGTGCCACTGAGCATTAACTGTAGACCCCACGAACCAATTTGTACACAACAGATGAGGAGTAGCGTATTGTGATATATTTCTAATTTAATTATTGACATTTTTTGTTGTCGAAAAGGAAAAAATATTTTACATTTGTATTAATATATAGCCGCAGATATTATTTTGTTGATCTCCCTTAATATATATGTATATATATATTGATCTTAAAAATTTTGCCAATACAGGCTTCTTTTATTTTAATTTCACTCATCGACGACACAGCCATTATTGCTCTCTCTCTTTAGTAAGGGAAATAATTATAATGCGTTCTTAAAATAAACTTAATTTATCTTTAAGAAAGACACATTTTAATATTATCACAGATAGTGATATTCAATATACAACTAATATAAGTATTATATATTTTTTAAAAAATTTCATATAATGTGTTTTATACTTTTATTATTACTGTTTACACATCTTTTTTATGTATATGATTGATATTTTAATGGGGAGACATTATGTATATAAATTTGCTCACTTAACACAATGCACACGTGTTATGTAAATTTATTTATTATAGTTTTTTCATTATTTTGCTTGTTTTCATGCAATAAATTTTTTCACATATTCATAAATAAATAATTTACATATATGAAAATGCCTATCTCTCTGTAATTTATTGGCAAGAAATGAAGTAATATCATTATTTTGTTTTCTGGCAGTGATTACATATTTTTGTTAAATAATGATTTTGAATATTTAATTGTACCTTATTATTCTTATGCTTTTTGAGATATATGTTAAAGTCTATCGTCCACGGATACAAAGTACTTTTTTTGGGCATTTTATCCATCTTAACTACATAATCTTATGTAGTACATATAACATGCTATTTAGGCATATTTTTATGAGTTTATTTTATACACATATATTTTTTATACATATGTTAGTGGGTTTATACTTACTATATTTATGTGGTAAAGACATTGTAAATTTTCCTTCGCACCCATTTACATAATTTAAATAAAATACTTTTATGTTTACATTTTTACTGTATTATTTAAATAAAGATGTTATATTTTTTATATTAATTTTAATACATAATATTAGGCATTCTGTGTTTATTAAAAAAATATCTTAATTATTGAAAATTAATATGAGGTTCAGTGTTAAATTAAATATAATTAATTGTTGGTCTTAAATAATTTTTTTTATTTGTAAATGATTTATTTATATAAAAAGTAAGAAAATGGAATCCCCGCTCAATACGTTGCATTATTCATATGAATTATTATAACAACAAGAGCAAGAGAATAGTAGAATAAAGCTACAGACATTCAAATTAATTAAAGTAATTAAGTTATAAATGTTAAATTGTTTCCTAGATGAGAATAATTTAATTATAACACCAAATATTTTTACAAAGTTGTTTTATAAAAATACATTAAAATAATTTAACGATTTACATTTTGATATATAAAGATTTAAAAGAAATCAAAAATGGAAACTCTATACATAATTTAGAATTAACTTAGTCCGATTTTAAAAATATAAGTTTATACAGTAAATAGAGAGATAAATATGTTTCCCATCCTACTTTTCTATTATTCCACCTCGATATTGTATAAAATTTGAAATTATTATAATTTACACAATTTTTCCATTTTTAAAGGAAAACTTATTATATTTTTTTATATACATATTTTTCCTCCTTTTGGTTATAGGGAAGACAGCGCTATGTTGTAGATAATGTATTTTTTTAAGTTTTTTTTTGCATAAATAATGAAAGCATTTATGATTTTTAAGAATTTTTGATAACTGTATATTTAATGCGAGAACCCGCAAATGATATCTACTACCCGTGTAGCTCTAAGCCGACTATGAAACAATGTATGTTTATATTGCCATTTTTGTACCATTATTGAAAATATAAAATATTCTTTTCAAAGTAGGTTCTTATAAAATACAAATCGGAAGGAATTGAAAAATTTAATTTTGTAAACGCAAATTGCAATTATCCTATTGGCTTTTACACAAAACGTAAAAATCGGGTACACACGCATCGCCAGTAATACCTGGAGGCGAAAATGTTTAATTGCCAATGTAATAACATCGAGCTTTGCTACCTGAGTTTAATTAGCCCTTAGCCATCGTGGTGACGTGTATATTTTTTATATGCATTTATCAAGTTGACAATTCCCGGCTTGGATTTTCGACATTAAAGGTAAGGTTTTTCTTAAGCAAAAATAAAGTAATATATGTGGTACCAACGAATAATGTTGGTTTGACTCCTCACTTCCCTAGTCTACAATTCTCACGTACATCGTCCTCAAATAAAGGACAAAGTCTACTTCGTCTCAAATGTCATCGCATATCGTAATTGAAGGCCCATCATTATCTGAAGTCTGTCGGTCTGGCAGGTGGCGACTTAAATATAACGTGCGCAGACCCCAGTGTCATAGAGTCATTTTGACCCGAGATCAGGGCTTCGTTGTCTCTGGAGTCAAAAGTAGGCGATAATCGGGTCCACTGGCAATAAGTTTACACCACAACACTTTGAAAATAAACGTACCAAGGACACAAATTGTAGTCTGATTATTGCACATATTCACTTATTTTTAAACTTTATATTATAATAATATTTAAGTGCGTTGGGTACAAGATAGATAATTTACGTCAAATGTAGGTCCAAATATAAAATATTGTCACCAAAGTATTAGTTCAAAAAATTCTTTGCGAAAGACGTCTTAAGTCTTGGCACAGAGAACATGGAACCGCCCACAGCAGGAAGTAACCAGTAAAGTATAAGGCTTACTTTTTGAGCATTACGCAGGCAATCAGCCAATGGGTACGTCCAATAAAGGAATCGTCATGTCATTGCCTCTTTCGTGATATTATAAGATGAAGCTGCCACCTAACTGGCGCTTAAACTGCGTTATGGTTCATTTTAAATACAATTTATTTTAGCGAAACTATTAAACTTTTATCTATAAAAAACATACCACAGACGAGCACGAAATAGTACTTTCTAAATAAAACACACGTTGAAAAAAAATTTTCCAAGCCCTCAAACAGTCAAAAACCAACATTTTCAGACTGATGTAGCTTTAAACATGCTGTCCGGACACAAGCAAAACAACAATAGTGGATCGTATTGAGCCACTTTCTGTCAACAAAACGATAAGAGTCACCTCCTACTTTTCCAATAGGTACACGGAGTACGACGAGAAAATTGCAGGACAGTTAAAAGTCGTGCGCGTAATGGTGGTGGGGCNTTTTCCAATAGGTACACGGAGTACGACGAGAAAATTGCAGGACAGTTAAAAGTCGTGCGCGTAATGGTGGTGGGGCATAAAATGGGCGTGTCAGTGTAACTCTTACAGCAACCTAGATTCTGGGGTTGAAACGCTAAAATTGCTTTAAGTAGGCGACCGCCTTAATGAATGCCGATTTCAGTAATCTCCTCGCGTACCCAGGGACGGGAAACTGCTTCATAGGACGAAGTGCAGAGCGCAGATCGCAGGCCATTTGCGCGTGCAGACCTGAGAGCAGTGAGGGTGGGCCGCACTTAATTACCAGACGGGCCAACCCCGGTGCTTGCCAGAGCCCGGCAAAGACTGGGGCAGTAATGAATGCCCGCGGCAGCGATGTGCGGACAAAGGCGATAGCTCCGCCTGGAAGACCGTCTGCCGTCGTAGGTTTCTCCTTCCTCGGCGATCAAACTTTGCATAGTGGTGCTATTGTGGCCCTTGCACTTATCTCAGCCATTTAAATGTTTGTGATTGAATAAGCACTAATATAATAAAATCTGGAAAATTATTTCATCTACCCCAAATGCATTAATTTTAAAGGTAAAGTGTAACCAGAGTACCGACGGTAATGTTAACAACGCATAGGGGGAAAATACATTCACGAANTAATTTTAAAGGTAAAGTGTAACCAGAGTACCGACGGTAATGTTAACAACGCATAGGGGGAAAATACATTCACGAAATTTAGTCTTATATAAAGTGTTGTTTAATTTAATGGCCAACAGAGGACGATAAAACTTAAAGACTCTCCAGAGTAAGAATTTAAATAACTTTTATATATATTTCTTATAGTATTATTTCCATACTTACTTATAACTTGTCCGGGGAGAGGATATTAGTAATTTTGATCTCTACATGCGGCGGGATGATGGACCATGACCTAGAAAGGTGGTAAGTCGATTTTCGTCTCCTGTACATTGCAACAACATTGACTCGCCCATTGTTAATTAAACTGCTAGTCACGTATTCAACATTGATGAACGTGTTTTACATTTGAATATTCATTGCACTGAAACTTTAATAATAATAATATACACTGAAAAGCCAAAAAAACTGGTATAGGCGTGCGTATGCAAAAACCAGAGGTATGGAACCAATCAGAGTAACGCGATGCGGTCGGCAGCTAGATCGGTTACTGCTTCTACAATGGCAGGGTATCAATTTAAGTGAGTTTGAACGTGGTCTTATAGTCGGCGCAAGAGATATGGGACATACCATCTCCGAGGTAGCGATAACATTTGGATGTTCGCGTACGACCATTTCACGAGTGCACCGTGAATATCGGGAATCCTGTAAAACATCACACCTTCGACATCACTGCGGCCGGAAAAAGATCATGAAAGAACGGGACAAANCCTTCGACATCACTGCGGCCGGAAAAAGATCATGAAAGAACGGGACAAACGACGACTGATGAGAATCATTAAAGGTGACAGACGTGCAACCCTTTCTCAAATTGGCGCAGATTGGATTTGTGGACTGCCCTGCAGGTTTCATGGTGTGCATTGCCTCCTGCATACCTTCAGACATTTGTCGAGTCCCTCTACGATATTAGGCAGGTGTACCAATATATATATATATTTGACTCTTCAGTGTATTTTGACCTGTTTGAATATAACCTACTTGGACTAAAATTTAAAGGATGTGTTAGTACAATATAAAAGGGGAGACTGGCATAAGGGCACGGGGCACAGGCGCCAGCTGCCCGCCATGTTGGGTCATTACCCAACCATAATCTTGGACCAGCCTTTTCCAGTCTCTTACAAAATTTCTCAGATAGTGCAGATACTGTTATAAATGTTAAGGGTAAATTACTAGTTGATCCAAATAATTGTACACAAATTTTANCTCAGATAGTGCAGATACTGTTATAAATGTTAAGGGTAAATTACTAGTTGATCCAAATAATTGTACACAAATTTTAATTTTCCAAAATGGAAGATTTGATCTAAAATTGAGTGAGCACTACAGCACCAGTTGGCAAGTCAAATGGGACATGGGTAAACTGGTAAATATTTTAGGGCATGAAAAGTTAGTAACAGGTTTACATTCTTTTGCTTAGGGAATTTGATGGTGGATGAAATTAAGATCAATGAGAGTGAAGAAATTTGATTTGCGGAACCAATGAAGAGCGGAGTGTAAATCAGGAAAATGGACCGATTCAGTTTCGATATTTGGTTTACCATATGATATACGATTACCATATGGTATTTTCCATTCATTTTTGGGACCAAAAAGTCAGGACTGGCATATTGTGAAGTATATTGTTCAATGTGTCATTTGTTCAACAATTCCTGCCCCTGTTGTAAAAAAATTTATTTTTGGGTAGGGGCTTCAAATGGTAAGTATATCTCTTGACGTACTCATTGTTGAATAATTCAATTTTGTATTCCAGAACATCAGNAGGGGCTTCAAATGGTAAGTATATCTCTTGACGTACTCATTGTTGAATAATTCAATTTTGTATTCCAGAACATCAGTTAAACCAAGTTCAGCAGTGAGCAGTCTGGGAAAATGTTGACAAAGGTTTTTAATAGCATCATGATTATCAAGATCCAAATGCTCCAATGGGTCAGCAGCATGACTACGTTTAGAGTGAATCACCGATGATAGGTTATGTGACAAATGAGTACCTTCAATGGGTATTTGAATATCAGAAGCAAACTTAAAAAATATATGTTTGGACTGCAGATCCAACACAAGTCCTGTAGATTTCATAAAATCTGCTCAGAGAATAAAACATGTAAAATATGCCTATATATTTGGAAAAAAAAATAGTGTAACCAGGTGAGATGTGCCGTTTCCAAATGAATAATAGCACAGCAGGAAATATGTAAATGACTTTAGAAATAGTCTACACTGCGTTATTTTTTTAATAGTTTGTACCAGGGACTAGAGAGGATGTATGCTATTATGAGGAAACAAATGAAGTTATTTATGAATACGGAATACATATTTCATTAAAGTAGTACGATATACATTAGATATATGCAATTGGCGAAGGAGGTCCTAATAAATTACAATATATTTCTAACCTGAATTAAACTATCGCCGGAGGTAGTGTGTCGTGCGGAAAGCGACGAGCGACACGCCAAGCTGCATCTTGATGGTATCATCTCGGCGTGGGCCCCATCTCGGCGTGGGTCCACAGAATGACAGACTGATAGACGGACCCCGTACAAAGTTTTGCCAAGTATTATATAGTTTCTGGTGGCGTAATTGTGTCAAATATCATGCCACTGGGAGGGGAGCACCGCTGGCGCTTCGCTGATATTTTTTATAAACTATTAATGTGGTAATGTGTTTTGGATTCTTCCCCTGGCCTGGATACCGACGCTTCACTGCAGTTCGCTAGACTTGTCTGCCTTTACTGAATCAAAACAACTCGAAATGACTTTGGGCAATGGTTTCTACTAGTTTTTTTTTTTTTTTTGTAGTTTTGTAGTTTTTTAAAAAGATTAACCGAAATATTTCCCGTGCAGAGCCAGAATCAACCAATCCAAATTTACCTCAATACGCAGGGTACCAGTACTTTGTATTCCTACGACATAGTCGAGGCTTGCGTGTAGGCCTCAGCGTCATTATTACCTTCAAAAAAACGACAAGGACCACACATAGTCTGAAAATGAAGGCGTGGCCAAGATATATCAACGCGTGAGCATTGTATTTGAAGTTTTTGAAAATGCACTTCAATGTCATTCGNTGAAGGCGTGGCCAAGATATATCAACGCGTGAGCATTGTATTTGAAGTTTTTGAAAATGCACTTCAATGTCATTCAGCTTACTAAAAGAAACTTCACACTCAGTAGCCCAGTGAAATTTTCCTTTTTTCCCTCAGTCAGTTTATATAGTGGCTTGTCTATCGTGGCAAACCCAGCACAAATTGGCGGTAGTAGCCACATAATACGAGAAAACTCTGGGCTTCGGTTTTGTCATATGGTTTTCACTCTCAACCTTAAATATTTAAGTAAATGTTCATTTTAATAAGGAAAATTAACAAAATGGCAATTGTGGTAACAAGTTTGCTGAATGACGGCATAATCGAATGCTCAGTAGTTATTACTCCTTGGGCAAGAGGAGATAATCAACAGACAAGATGAGAAGATATTCACTGCTGGACAGCAGCAGGGAAGAATTTAAGTCAAACTTAACTACGCCGCCACCAGCAAGGAAAAGGCAGGCGATGTGCAGAAAGGTTAACCCAAGATATGCAGAAAGATTTCAGTCAGTATGTGCAAAAACTTTTTAGCCCAATACGTGCAGTAAATGTTGCAAGTGACATTAATATTAACGAAATTTCATTAACTCATCAGTTGTTACGTGCTTTAAATAAAAAAAATCATTTCTCAATTAATATTTCAATGAACATGTTAATTTTATATTTGGGACTGTTACATATGCTTGTTCTAAATGCGTACTGCTGAAGGAAAATATTACAGTCTAACTCAATAAGTCGTAAAATAAACCTCTTGACTGGATTAATTATTTATAAGTATAGAGAGCATTTAATATAATGTTTAAGGATGTCTGGGGAAATGACATGATACTGTTTAATATTCGGCGAAAGTACCGGACCAAGCGGCATCCTAATATCGACAACAATAATACCGTTACGCGCACGCTGTTTTGCATTGCATCCCCTGACCAGTCCCACGTGAGCGAGCGAAGGACAGAGTATTAACGTGTCAAGTCCGCGGTAATTCAAATGAGCATGAGAAAATCTTTTCCTTTTACTGATACAAACATTAATGAACAAAATACTAATGGAGTTGATGACAGCCAAATTTTGCCGAAAAATGTCCCAAACTACACAAAAGGAGAAATGTCAAATATTTCCACAACCATGACGCAATTTATCCGTATTGTTGCGGGTGTTTAAGGAATATGAAGTTACATTTTTGAACATGAATCCCAGTATATCCAGAAGACAGGGGATTATTTTGTCTATAATGAAAAGAATAAATATTTTGCATTCCAGTAAATACTCATAAAACAAATGAAAAACGATAATGATTGCTCTGTGTTTCGTTTTAATGCATTGTTATATGCAAATGCTGAAAAACATTGTTTTCAATCTCATCTCCGAAAACATTACGTACCGCAGTTTTTTTGGTGCTGTGAATGTGCTCCAAAATTCGTACTACAAACCTTGACAGAAAACAAGTGGTAGTTATAATCTCCTCTTTGAGATAGCAAAATTACCTAGACCGGATACTTTCTGCTCTTTATAAAGATATCAGACAAAAATTCATGGTAGCATTTAACGAACTTTAGATTAATAAAGAATGTTCAGGTCCAAGGATAGACGTTATAGCCTAGCAGATTCGCAATAGTTTTTTACTTGGACATGAAGAGAAAATACTGGCCGCGCGAGGTAACCCAGAGTACCAAGAAATGGCTGCATGTTGCGTCCAAGGGAAAGGAATCTAGCAGTTCAAAGTTATGCCTTTCTGGTTGTGTTATNCCAAGAAATGGCTGCATGTTGCGTCCAAGGGAAAGGAATCTAGCAGTTCAAAGTTATGCCTTTCTGGTTGTGTTATGACCCTGCCACCTTCAAACGCCTTTTGGAAAATTCCTTCATTTTATTATCTGTAAGGTTTATATAGATGACATTGTTTTGACAGGAAAAATATTTAGATAGCACCTATTGTGCTTCATATCTGTAATCCAGAAAGTGGCTGTAGCCAACTTGAAACTAATACCTAAGAAGGACCAACTTTCCCAGGAGAAAAATAACTTCTTAGGACATGTAGTGTCTGCACACAGAATTGAAACAAATCCCGAAAAGACCAAAGCCATAAAAAAATTTTCCAAATCTAGCTGCTGCATGCCGATGCGTTAAGCCTATCGCGGCTCGTGCGCTATTGGCCTTCAACGGATTGAATTGCTGTAATTGTCTACGAAATAATGTTCTGATAAATGTCCCAACGTGACTCGAGATGCGGGGAACCGTCCCTATCGGGCCAGCGAGATTTAATTGTGCCGTGCCTCCAAGCCGACAGTTTTTCAGAGTTGAGAGTTTGGAGGGTTGCGCGACCTTAAGGTACAATNTAATTGTGCCGTGCCTCCAAGCCGACAGTTTTTCAGAGTTGAGAGTTTGGAGGGTTGCGCGACCTTAAGGTACAAGCGTGTGAAGACCAGCGAAATTACGAGCCAGCAGAATGTCGAGTGGGGGCGAGAGTAGCCAGTGGCATCGAAGTCTGCGGACTGCGAGCATCAACAAAGAGAATTGTGAGACTGAAGAGAGAGACTGCTGAACTGGTTGCGTGAGTGCAAGATATTTGGAATCATGGCAATAGACAGACTGAACCTGTGTAAATAAAGACTGTGAATTAGTTAACTGTAACGTATATGGAGACATTGCGGAATAAAATTAGATTATAAATTTTATTTACATGTTACACTCGCTGACGATAACAAGAGTAACAGTATAAATAGGGAGTAAAATATTTTAAATAATATCTGTGTGAATAAATTAAAAATTTAAATTTTTAATTTTTAATGCGACCCTTACGAACTGGTGTCTTGCAACATTGTTGACAGAAGTGGGAATCAATCAGTTGTAAATAAAGTTAGGTGAATATCTAGTTATCAGTAATATTAAACTAATTAATTAATTTTAACAACTGTAGGCAGATTAATTAAAAGTGTTTTGTACAACCATCTTTGTGAATGTTTACTAGAAACATGTCTGCAGAACTGGTAGCACTTCGAACATTAATTGAGGGGCTAGGTATCTATAGAATGTTCATGGTAAAGTGAGCACTTTTGCAGCCCTTGTTACTTTTTATTTTAAGTTATTTTTTATACTTTAACCACCTTTATTAAAGAAATATTTCGATGTAAGTAGTTACCACAGTGTTTACATTCGACAGTTTTCCGAAGTTAACGTCTAAAGCTAAAATTAAATATATGTATTGAGTATTTTTACAAATTAGAGGGCTTTCAAAAGTGATCACTTTACCATGAATATCGTATAAATGGTTAGTGTGAACGCACCTGTAAATATCTTTAAGGAAGATGTAAATAACCAAGTTAATAGTGTAAAGGCAAGTATGAATGAAGNTGTTTTGTACAACCATCTTTGTGAATGTTTACTAGAAACATGTCTGCAGAACTGGCAGCACTTCGAACATTAATTGAGGGGCTAGGTATCTATAGAATGTTCATGGTAAAGTGAGCACTTTTGCAGCCCTTGTTACTTTTTATTTTAAGTTATTTTTTATACTTTAACCACCTTTATTAAAGAAATATTTCGATGTAAGTAGTTACCACAGTGTTTACATTCGACAGTTTTCCGAAGTTAACGTCTAAAGCTAAAATTAAATATATGTATTGAGTATTTTTACAAATTAGAGGGCTTTCAAAAGTGATCACTTTACCATGCATATCGTATAAATGGTTAGTGTGAACGCACCTGTAAATATCTTTAAGGAAGATGTAAATAACCAAGTTAATAGTGTAAAGGCAAGTATGAATGAAGCTGTAAATAACCAAATAATTCTGTAATAATAAATGTAAATGACACTGCTTTTCGTGTTAACGAGTGTAAATAGCCAGATTATATGACTTAGTAGATAAGAAAATAGACAATATAAATTAACATGTAGATAGGAAAATAGACACTCTATATGAAAATCTAGACACTAAAATAGAAGGCATTAGCGAGAAAGTGATTACGTAAATTGACAATGTGAATGAAAGAATGTAGAGTTTAATGAAAACAGCCATAAGGGAAAACGACATTATAAACACCATAAATGAAATAGCAGACAGTGTAAACGAAATGATCGACAGTGTCGAGAATGAAATAAAACATAGGATCAGTTCTGAGAGAAGGAGTACAGGAATTTTTTCAGCAAATGTGTTCCATTATTACCACACCATCAGTCGAGATAAGAGGGGTAAGTGCAAGAAGTAAATAAAATTGCAACCACGGAGGGTAGCTGGCAGTATTACGACATTTGTGTAGCGCAGCCAGAAGTGGGGAACGGTTTCACAACTAAGCCCNCTTAGTAGATAAGAAAATAGACAATATAAATCAACATGTAGATAGGAAAATAGACACTGTATATGAAAATCTAGACACTAAATAGAAGGCATTAGCGAGAAAGTGATTACGTAAATTGACAATGTGAATGAAAGAATGTAGAGTTTAATGAAAACAGCCATAAGGGAAAACGACATTATAAACACCATAAATGAAATAGCAGACAGTGTAAACGAAATGATCGACAGTGTCGAGAATGAAATAAAACATAGGATCAGTTCTGAGAGAAGGAGTACAGGAATTTTTTCAGCAAATGTGTTCCATTATTACCACACCATCAGTCGAGATAAGAGGGGTAAGTGCAAGAAGTAAATAAAATTGCAACCACGGAGGGTAGCTGGCAGTATTACGACATTTGTGTAGCGCAGCCAGAAGTGGGGAACGGTTTCACAACTAAGCCCGCCCCTTACGATGGATAGTCTTCTTGGTGGAAGTACCAAAACCAGTTTGAACCAGTCGCCGCCCTGAATGGCTAGTCAGCCGAACCGCGGGCTTACAATCTCGCGGGTGTACTGAGAAGCTTCGCACTGAGCATACTACAATCTCTGCAAGAGATAAATTGACTGGACCCCACACTGTTGTCGGCCATGGAGCTACGTTTTGGTGACCGGTACCTAAGATNAGACAGTGTCGAGAATGAATTAAAACATAGCATCAGTTCTGAGAGAAGGAGTACAGGAATTTTTTCAGCAAATGTGTTCCATTATTACCACACCATCAGTCGTGAAGAGGGGTAGAAGTGCAAGAAGTAAATAAAATTGCAACCGCGGAGGGTAGCTGGCAGTATTACGACATTTGTGTAGCGCAGCCAGGAGTGGGGAAGGGTTTCACAACTAAGCCCGCCCCTTACGATGGATAGTCTTCTTGGTGGAAGTACCAAAACCAGTTTGAACCAGTCGCCGCCCTGAATGGCTAGTCAGCCGAACCGCGGGCTTACAATCTCGCGGGTGTACTGAGAAGCTTCGCACTGAGCATACTACAATCTCTGCAAGAGATAAATTGACTGGACCCCACACTGTTGTCGGCCATGGAGCTACGTTTTGGTGACCGGTACCTAAGATATTCCTATCATGCCTTAACTGGGAAGCCGCACCCAGCGAACAGGAAAGCTATTGCAGGAGCTATGGCAAGACCTAGTATGGTTTTCCTACCTTTCTATGCAGGGATGCTCCGAGGAGGCGCGCGACATCATCGGAATCGATTTATTCTTCAATGCTATCGCCGACACAAAGGTACGGCAAGCGTTACGTCAAGCTGCACCCCACGCCATGCAGGACGCCCAGACCCGAGCACTGGAGGTGGAGTCAGCAAAACAGCGGGCCACACCCTAATGTCCAGTATGGGCAGTGACGCTGAACAAAGATGACTACGGCATCAACAAGACTTTGAAGGAGATGCAGAGGACAATGTCGAACATCACTTCAAGGGTCCGTGCTTCAGAGCTTTGCCGTCCCCACCCAAATGGCTGGAGTATTGGTCGTATGGACAGCCAGGACACCTAAGAGCCTACTGCCTACAACAGCAGCAACAGCAACATAAGCAGAAGTGGGTAAAGATGCAGCGGAATGCAGGCGAGATACAGCACATTCGAAAACTTGTTAACACCTATCTTGGGGGGCGAAGGTCGGCGACTGCTGGAGGGAAGGCCCCAATTTTCTTACATGTACGGCCGATGAAACAGGATTTTGATGCAATAATGGTGAACGGGAGCCTGTATGGGGTTCCTTGCCAGATGGTTGTCGACACTGGAACGACCATAGGAGTAGTAAGTCCAGACATCATCGGGCTTTCCCCCCAGCGATTGCCCGACAACAGTAAGGAACGACACTTATTGACTACAGTAAAATGTGAGACCCCACCAGATAAAAGTGAACTTCAAACTTGGTGAAGTCAGCCAAGAGCACATATATACACAGAAAAAATAGAGGATTAATGTATTTTGAGGCTTGACGTACAGCATAGGCTGAGGTATTGTATCGATACTCGACATTGTGTGTTATCGCTAGGCAGTATAGAATTAATAGTGTCNCAAGACATCATCGGGCTTTCCCCCCAGCGATTGCCCGACAACAGTAAGGAACGACACTTATTGACTACAGTAAAATGTGAGACCCCACCAGATAAAAGTGAACTTCAAACTTGGTGAAGTCAGCCAAGAGCCCATATATACACAGAAAAAATAGAGGATTAATGTATTTTGAGGCTTGATGTACAGCATAGGCTGAGGTATTGTATCGATACTCGACATTGTGTGTTATCGCTAGGCAGTATAGAATTAATAGTGTNGTACAGCATAGGCTGAGGTATTGTATCGATACTCGACATTGTGTGTTATCGCTAGGCAGTATAGAATTAATAGTGTCGACACAACATAATTTGTCCTTGCCAATTAAATCCCAGTAGTCTGTTGTCAATCCACTGTGTTAGCTTCTTATAGTGAAATTGTCATTACAGGCTGATGTCAAGGGAAATTTGTCAGGTGTTTGGGTCTAATTGAGCCATTATATAAAGGTGGCATCCTTCCAGACAGTNGGTCTAATTGAGCCATTATATAAAGGTGGCATCCTTCCAGACAGTGTCATTACATGTAGCAAGTATTTTGATCTCTTCAAATTCTGAAAGCATCCCAGATAGAATGATAATTTTGTCCTTTAGTTGCCGTTCGTCTTGAGGAGGGGGCCGTGATAGTTTTTTGCAAGTAGAATACACAGGTAATTCCAAATGTAATTTTATTATTCCTTGTAACACCTTCATGCGAGTGTTGAACTTCTGACATCATCTATTATCCATCCCTTGCACATTGGTAGTTTCTTAAGGAGACAATACTTCAACTATCACATGACCAATTAGATAAGTTCTTCTAGACTTGAGTGGTACCAGAGCTCCTACTATTTTCCTGTTCAAATGGGAATATTTCCGTTGTAAACTACTTCATCAATCGTATTTATACCGTTCCATTACAGAATGATAATGGTACTTCTCCGAGTGTATAATTTATTTTACTTTTATACTTGCTAAATAAGAAATTGTTCACAAGTGTCTCACTTATTAGCAGGAATTTTCAGTTTTGAAGCAATTAGCCCGCTGGTGCAACCTAAAAATTTCCTTGCCTGTCATCTTTCAATTTTCACGCAGATATGTTGCTCTTTCTCATCGCGTTGGATTGCCGCCCCAATTTGCTCTTAACATCTTAAATCCACGTCTGTTGCTAACACGTCACATCCGCCGCAGTCAGTTTTTTTCATTCTCACTTGTTTGTTCTTAGAATATATTATGGGCACTTGACTGCAAGCAGTAAGAACTAAAACACGAAATATAAAATGTATTGGAAAAAAGCACACAGTGTCACAAGTTAGCGGGCCGAATGTAATCGTCATACGCACATTTCCAATTTTATGATTATTTCAAACGCTAAAGCGGTTTCATAAAAAATTTATAAACAAGGTCTTTCAGAACAGATGTGGGTATCTCCTGTAGTGTCACTACTTTAGCCTCTGCTTTTGTGATCAGGGCTTAACTCCCGATGGATACCACTCTGTATTGCTGCATGACGAAGACGGGGCGGACGTTGCCAGTGACAGATTGGGTTACACTAACACTGCATTCTTTCACTTATATGCATGAGGGTTTAATTTCTTGCCATGCGTTGATAGTGTCATTTACAAGTGTTCTAATATACTGTGGATGTTACATCTTTCCATCCGTAATAAGCTCCTTTTATAAGCAGTTCAGCTTATTTTANGTGTTCTAATATACTGTGGATGTTACATCTTTCCATCCGTAATAAGCTCCTTTTATAAGCAGTTCAGCTTATTTTTAAAAAAAGGTAAGTGTCTGCATTCATTGTATTGAATTTCATACCGTTATTTATTATTTGAGTGTTAGATTTCTTTCTCAACCATATGGTTAAGAAAATTAAAATAATAAGACAAATTTCAATAATTGTATTACAAATTATTTGTTTTATTCTCAACGTAGTAAAACAATTGCAGTNAAAATAATAAGACAAATTTCAATAATTGTATTACAAATTATTTGTTTTATTCTCAACGTAGTAAAACAATTGCAGTGAAATTCACGTATCTGGTATGGCGTGTCGCTTGTGAACGACAGTTGGCCTGAGCGTGTAACACTATTTCCATACGATTGTCCATTCGAAATTGCCCGGTTCTGCTTGTGCCTACATCATTAGCAAATTTGAAACTTGAAAATTGTATAATTAAGTGAATGCTGTGTTTGGTTAGTTTCACAGTCCGTGTTAAATACGCGTGATTATGGATTGCCAAGAATTTTATTTTCTTTCTGAATAAGAAATTATGATCCAACGTATCCCCGCTTTTTAACGGGAAATTAAGCCGATACTAAAGAGGTATCACTACCACGTTGTGGAAACCGTTGCAAATCTCGGGTATGTTTTATGCAACGGAGCAATGCAATCTGATCACTTCATCACGGAATAACTATCTTACTATAAGTAGTCTGTTGTGAGGCGTATGCCATTTTCCGCAATAAAGTGAGTTCTTGAGGGCATATAACGGTATGAATGAAAGGGGCTGAAGAAACGGGTGATTCCCGAAGAAACTCGCAGACCAGCGGCATAATCCGGTAAGATTCCCACATGCGAATATCTGGGAATGTCCCGGCCAGAGATTGAACACGGTTCGCTTTGGTGGGAGGCNCCGGTAAGATTCCCACATGCGAATATCTGGGAATGTCCCGGCCAGAGATTGAACACGGTTCGCTTTGGTGGGAGGCGAGCAGGCTAACCTCTCTGCCACCGCGGCACCTCACAATAAAGAATATGTAATAAAATTGTCAATATAGAAATACAAACACCAAGTAACACAGCATTAACTTCAGTATAGTAAAAATGACGTCGTCGTGCCCGTATTTAATGGCATGTGGCGTTACTCGTAAAATACAATTTTATCTGTTACTCATTATANAATGACGTCGTCGTGCCCGTATTTAATGGCATGTGGCGTTACTCGTAAAATACAATTTTATCTGTTACTCATTATACCCTCTGTACCATAACTCACAACGAATTATTCCTGACGATATAGGTAAACAGAGAGAGAGAGAGAGAGGGTGGCTCTTAACACCAAGGTCTTGAGGGATACAGGTAAAATTTATTTTTATTTTATTCGGTGAAATGAAGTATACCAATCATTGTTTTCATTCACTTAAAAATTACCCTCTTTGAAGAATTGTCACATTAACATCAGGTGGTAGTAAATTAACATTGACAATGCTAATAACACACAATAGCAAGAACAAAATCCTTTTTAATAACAGCGAANAGGTGGTAGTAAATTAACATTGACAATGCTAATAACACACAATAGCAAGAACAAAATCCTTTTTAATAACAGCGAAGATTCTACCAGTCAACTGAAATAGTCACATTTTAGGTGTATAACATTTCTTTGTTAACGGAGAAAATTACTACTGCAAAACACGTTGTTCTTCTGTCCTTTACATACGCCAGCAGGTTAACTATGTCTCTGAGCTAGTCACAACAATTTGCTCAATAAAAATTTAGGAGCCCATTANGCCAGCAGGTTAACTATGTCTCTGAGCTAGTCACAACAATTTGCTCAATAAAAATTTAGGAGCCCATTAGTAGAATGATTTGGGGAAGTCGGGTATAAGGTGATCTGAGATAGCCACCAGGCGCCGACCGGCCGCCATGTTGTGACGTCACTCAACAGTATTATTGGATCTTGTTGACCACGACCTTGACCCATGACCTTGACTCCATGCCAATGATCTTGAATGAGCTTGAAACCAAAACAGTTCAAGAAAATTTAAGAAAAGTCATAAAATCCCAAAAAAATTTATAACAATAAAAAAATATTTTTTTTTTATATGTACAAATAGGAGGTACGAAGTTCGATGACAGATTGAGGGTCTAAGCTCCTCAAAGAAAAAACACTCACCACATCTGCCGGTGTCCATCTTGTCAGCTATGTTGAATGTCGATGACCTTGACATTGACCCCATGCCTGTGACCTCAAATGACCTTGAAACCAAAAAAATCACAACATTTTTTAACAAATTCTCAAAAAAACCCTTCACACTTGACTCAATAACCTAAATCCAAGACACATGGCTGAAGACCCCAGACTTAAGACTCAAATTCCAAGACCCAAGACTCAAGACTAAAAGTCCAAGACTCAAAACTCAAAATCCAAGACGAAAGACTCATAACCCAAGAATTTATTCACAAGACCTAAGACTTAAAACACAAAACTCAAAACCCAAGACCCATGACTCAAGACTCTTGATTCAAGACTCTAGATGCAAGACCCATGACTCAAGACTCAAGAATCAAAACTCATGACTCAGAACCCTAGAAACAAGACCCAAGTACCAAGACTCTTAACCCAAGACCCTATAATTTTGACACTTGACCCAAAACTATTGGCCCAAAACCCAAGACAATTGACCTAATATCCTTGTTGCCAGACCCAAGGTCCTCGATGCAAGACCCTTGACCCTTGAGCCAAGATGCTTTACCCAAAACTCAAGACAATCGACGCTTGACCCCATGACCATTGACCATTGTCCCTTGACCCTTGACCTTAAGCGCAAAAAAATTCCAAAAATTCTAATAAAATCATTAAAAAAAATTCTACCAATTTATTAATGAGGTGGCCGTAATTATTTGCTCGTGTCGTTCTGGTCGCTCTCAAATTTCACTGGTAAAATGTTTTAACCATGCACACAGCTCGACTTTTATGTTGGTATTAATAGGATAATCAGAATTTTTATTAATATATGTATTTGAGACTAAACCAAGCCCTTCATACGAGTAGCAACCACCTGCCTAAGTCATGTTATAATCACGTTATGGATCAGCATCTAAAAACATTTTTTATTCACGCATTGCATTAATTTAAATACCAATAGTGCTGGTCCCTTGAGACTTGGAATGTACGAAGGTGACAAACAGTCTTATCTCCCATGATTTTCTTGAACCTCAATCCTTCAATCGTCCAATCATTCCATCAGTATTTCGCAATCTTTCGCAATTTTTCACAATCTTCCACAATCCTCCTCCTCCACAATCTTTCCATTGATCTTTAGCAATGTTTCCATCAATCTTTCGCACTATTTCGCAATCCTCCTCCTTAACAATATTTCCATAATCATTCGCTATACTCCTCCTTAGCAATGTTTTCATCAATATTTAGCAATATTTACATCAATATTATGCAATCGTTCCATCAATCTTATAATCTTTCATCCAATCTTTAAATATTTTCATCAATCTTTCGATCACTCCCGCAATATTTCCATCAGTATCACAATATTTNAATATCACAATATTTCCCTTAATATTCTAATCTTACCATCAATCATTCGTCTAATCTTTCAATCAAACATCAATCCATAATTAGTCAATGCGTGTGTGTCGTCTGTCCCCCATCCATACATATTTTAAAAAAACATTCATTTATTCGCCAACTGTCTCCACACATTTGTGCTTGATGACTGCATAAATTTTTTCATGTGGTCCACTATATATGCATTTTTGCTTACATATAGAGTATCATTAATATTGAGTACTTGCATCTGTACTTTAGTAAACGAGTGCTCAAAAAACCACTTTCAAGTTATGATGAATGAAAGAATACAGCATAGAAATATTAAAATACAATTATTATTCAAAGTTTTTATTATGTTGTAATTACAATTTCAGAAGAAAGCAGTTCATCACAACATGCAATATATACCATCCCATTTAGTTCCCTAATGATTGAAGTTATCTGAACAACGTGTTAGAGATCCCCGTGTATTTCATGTCAATCAAATGTCTGAGTTTATCAACAAGTTCATTCAGGTTTTCGGAAAATAGTTGGCCAGTATTCTCCGCATCATTTTTTTTTTTTCATGTCACTCGTTGCAGCAAATGTAATCGAGCAAATGTGCCAGTGCATCGAAAAAATCGCCAACGTATTCAGCGCTACAACTGCGCTCACGTTTATTTCATCTATGATGTTTTCATGGTCGTCTTCACTTCCTGTTTCACCCTCAATATCAATTTTACTTTTCTTCGTAGGAGTCGCATGCACATCACAAGTATTAAGAGCCAATGCCTGTTTATTTTAAAGTTCGTCGACTTCACGCGAAAGTTTTGCAAGTGTAAATGTTGCGCAAACAGACTCTACTGTACGATGCAGGTCACTCATTCCATCTTTAGCATTAACTGTCTCATCATAATCTCCTGTCGAATCGGTACCCATCGATGTAGCAAGGAGTATTGCCGGCAACAATTTCGGACTCCCACGAATCCTTGCAGATCTCGGTATGTTCTTTCAATGTATTGCCTTGCACAAACTGCATTGGACCAATGTCTTATTGCTTCATCGCGTGAAAGGACTCTCTGTACAGGCCGTTCTCTCATGCCGACGACCCTTTTGACCATAGGATCGCAGAATCGGCACTGGTGATAACCAGTTAACGATGACCATGGGAGATAAGACTGTTTGTCACCCTTGTACATCCCAAGTCTCAAGGGACTAGCACCATTGGTATTTCAATTAATGCAAACTATGTCTATAGAAAGTCTTTTTATATGTCGATCCTTACAATGATTATAACATGCTTGAGAAGGTGGTTGCTACTCGTATGAAGGCCTTGGATTGTTCACATGTATATACTGTAAACAATTCTGTGTAGCATTCTTATACTTACATAAAAGTCAGCTGTGTGCATGGTTAAACATGTATGCGGTTAAGTTTGAGAGCAAGCAAAACGACATGAACAGAGAGGTATGGTTATATTAATTTTTTTATAAATAAATATGGATTTAATTTAATTTTTTACCAATTTCTTTTTTATAAATGTTTACAATATTTGGAATTTGGAGAGGGTGGGTGTTAAAGGTCAAGGGTCAAGGGTTAAGGGTCAGTGGTCTNAAATGTTTACAATATTTGGAATTTGGAGAGGGTGGGTGTTAAAGGTCAAGGGTCAAGGGTTAAGGGTCAGTGGTCTTGGGGTCAAAGGCCAAGTGTCTTGGGTAATGGATCGTGCATCTTGGGTCTTGGGTCAAGGGTCTTGTGTCAATGACTTTGGGTCTTGCGTCAAGGGTCTTGTGTCTTGGGTGTCGTATCTTGGAACTTTGGTCTTGGGTCTTGAGTCTTGAGTCTTGGTTTTTGAGTCTTATGTTTTGTGTCTTGGGTTTTGAGTCTTGAGTCTTGAGTCTTTTGTCTTGAGTCTTGGATCTTGTGTTTTAAGTCTTTATTTTTGGGTCTTGTGTCTTGAATCTTCATTCAAGTTTGTTAAATCTTGAGTCAAGCATCAAAAAATGTTTGGGATTAGTTAGAATTTTTTTTTATGTTTTGTAATAATTTTTGTTTCAAGGGTATTCACGGTTGTGGGCATGTGGAAAAGTTCATTAGTCAAGATCATCGACATCTAACATTGCTGACGAGATAGACACCAGCCTACCTGGCTAGGGTCGGTCGTCTCGGGAGCTTTGTCGATGCAAATGTCATCGAACCCCGGACCTCCTACATGTAAGTGTTTTAATAATTTTTTATTAATTTTTAATTTTATTTTAATTTTAAATTTTTTTATATTTTTTTGTGATTTTATTATTATTTTACAATTTTTTTTACATTTTTTAAAGTCATTCAGGTCATGGCCATGTGGTCGAGGTCAAAGTCATAGGTCAAGATATAGGTCAGCCAGATCCAAGATGACGGTTGTGCGACGTTACAACATGAGCCGACCGGTGCTTGGCGCCTATCCCAGATCCTCTTATGTCCGACTTCCCCAAATAGTTCTACTCCCGTGATTCTCAGAAAGGAACATATGTCTTTAGTGAAATGATTGACAATAGTATACATTTAATGACCTTGGTGTGCTAAAACATATTAAAAATCGGATGAAATGCGAATTATTACATCTCTGTGTTAAAATCTATTCAGCTGAAACGAAGTGACATGAGGTTGGGTTNATCGGATGAAATGCGAATTATTACATCTCTGTGTTAAAATCTATTCAGCTGAAACGAAGTGACATGAGGTTGGGTTAAATTGATACAGCAGTGTTAAACCTACTGGATAATAACTGTAAAGGATTATCGTAACGACTTCGTTGTCCACGATTCAGGTCGTACTGTGTCGTGTTAGTCGTGATGCAGTTACAGAACGTTAAAGAATAAAGGCGTGTTATAAGTAAAGTCCATCATCTCATAATGTGAAGAATTTTATGTGTTTTAATAAATAATTAATAACTTTCNATCGGATGAAATGCGAATTATTACATCTCTGTGTTAAAATCTATTCAGCTGAAACGAAGTGACATGAGGTTGGGTGAAATTGATACAGCAGTGTTAAACCTACTGGATAATAACTGTAAAGGATTATCGTAACGACTTCGTTGTCCACGATTCAGGTCGTACTGTGTCGTGTTAGTCGTGGTGCAGTTACAGAACGTTAAAGAATAAGGGCGTGTTATAAGTAAAGTCCATCATCTCATAATGTGAAGAATTTTATGTGTTTTAATAAATAATTAATAACTTTCTCAAACAGTAGCATAAGTACCATTAAAAAAATGCTGGCTTTAATTTTTATTTGAGATGCTTTCCTCGGCAGACCTTCGATCAGGAAGATAACATATAAATATATATATACATATATATATATATATATATATTTTTTTTTTATTTTTTTTTTTATTCGAATTTTCAGGCAAAAATTACAATATTCTGACCATACTGCAGCGTCAACCGTAATTAAGGATAACGCCGTCAGTCATAGGAAAAGTTAGATTGGAAACGTTAGGTGTAAATAACTCAATTATATTAATATTGAAATGCTTGTATTTATAATTTTTTTTTAATACGAGAGTGACATGTCTATAATCCATTCACGGTATCTTCGATACTTTTGAAAAGAACCTTTGAAAAATCACCCTAGGAGTTACATGTTCAATTGGTTATAAAAAAAATGGTATATGGAAAAAGGTTTTGTCTTGATTTTAGCACTGAAGCACTATATAAATTGGTTGTTTTAAGTTTTAAGTATATTTTTTCAATAAATTTTAATAATTTGTTAAAAGTCCGTAAGAATTAACAACGAATTTTGAAGGGACATGTTGGTTATAGCTGAAAAGAAATAGTTCGTAGGTTAAATATTAATATGTATAAATTTAATGCCGTAATTGTAAAGTTAATATTGCTAAACTATATATTTACATTTT
>NQII01000010.1:2151354-2240310 GCA_002778355.1 Clitarchus hookeri
AAGAGGCCACTGCAGCTAAATGCGTGCTATTTGTTTACGGCAATGACATCATTGGGTGGACATAAGACATCGTTATCTCTCAGCTCCCAGGAAAGTTTCTAAGCATTGCTATCTACCAGGTAATTATTAGCGCGCTGTTATTCTGACTGTGGTAACTATGAAAATTAAATGTAGAAAAATTATATATTTTGTGCAAATATACTTTGTTTTAATGGAAGTGACGCGTGGTAACTTTGGAATATATATTTTTTACTTACTTGAACTAAATATGAACCTCTTTCTTGAGGAATCCTACAGAAAAACTTGTTCAGTCTCTTCGATTCGTTAAGCTACTGGTCATAAATGCCTGGAAAGTAGCTGAAATGTTGTTTTATTTTAGTATATGTTATTAAATTTCAACAAACACCAATTATATGCAAACTAATATAGTACCAGTAGTTACCAGTTAAATTTTCCCACAAACAAGTAAACCGCTTATACATGCATGTTATTCAATAAAATATTGTTGTTTTAAAAAAATTTCAGCATTAAAAATAAGCACTCGGTTTTGTATTTAAAAAAACTGTGAAGGACACAGATTACTACTAGAAAAACTGCTTAGTAGCACAAGCCGATTTTACTAAGTGTAACATGTTCTGTTCTATACAAAGTAGGGAAAGACTTAGTGAAGTGATTCCTTATGCAAAATGGAATGGGAGGTATATGGGACACTTTCCAGCTTATCTGAATAAAAAGGAGATATGGGCCTTAAGGAATAAAAAAAAAATTTCAGTATTTTTTTTTAAATACCAGAAACGGAGTGAAATTAAATTGAACTTATTTGAACATCGATTTATGCTATCCGGATCTTCTAAATTAGAACAACCTCTCATTAATACCGCCCATCAAAATGGAAATAGCAGGGATGGCCCCATTTCTATTGCATAAAATTATTTTACTGTGAATATTTATGAACGTATGACGCTTGTTTATTGAGCGGTATGACCTAATTAACAAAAAATTGTCCTCTTGTTCCAACTGTTCAGTACTCACCGTCGTCGTGTAAAAGAACGCACACATATNCTAATTAACAAAAAATTGTCCTCTTGTTCCAACTGTTCAGTACTCACCGTCGTCGTGTAAAAGAACGCACACATATATTCGGCTGCAGCTATACAGTGTCTAGCTTATATGCAATATTATCAACATGCGTTTATGTTATGTTGCTCTGACCACTGCACAGACGGTGCACTCAAAATTCGAATTAGAGGAAAACCACTCATTCAGATTGAAATTGAACTTCTCGAATCAATGACAATGGCTCCACTTAGAATAAGTGAAAAACCACTAATTTTCTTAGTAAAAAAATTCCACTGATTTAATTAGTGACATAAAACAATTTCTCTGATAGAATAATTGACGGCCAACTGCAGTTGCGAATAAAATATTTTTATATTGTATTTAACCAAATAATTACGAGAAATAAAACATTTACCATAGTTAAGTATTTATATGGGACAATTTAAAGTAATTAAATAGTAAAAACGTTTTGCCGGTAGTCGGGAATGAAATCATTCTCCCTTTCCATTTCGCTTTTAAACCTTTACCTTAGCATCTAAAGTACCAAATCAATTTATAAATATTGGGAAAAAATGTATTTTATCTTTCCTCCTCAATGAAAGCGTGCAGTTTTAAATTGCATGGCCATATTTTCGTTTTTGGTTTTATTGGCACTGTTAGGATTGTTGGTACGAATGTACATACTAGTGAACCGGCCCGGCTTCACCCGGTAACAATTTAGTTTTTACAGCGATACTTTGAAAGACAAAATGGTTACTGTGGGTCATGCTATTGTGGACTTTTCTTTAGACCTTTTTGAGAGCTATAATTCTGTAGCACATTACTTTGATGTATCTCTTATGGATAAGTCAGCGCAAGCCATGTAAGCGCCCTAAAAGTTGGATTTTACGACTTGATTTCAAACGGTTCGACATTTCTCTAACATCCCTACATTAAATATAAATGTTTTATATATGAAAACCTTTCTCAATAAATTCTCTAAATGATGTTGAAAACTGCATCAAAATATATTATGTTGTTTAGAAGTACTAAGCAAATACACAGACAGACGCGGATAAGCGACTTTGTTTTATACTATTTAGAGATGAGTGCACTCTCTTCTCCTCTTTATTTGCAGTTTAAAGGCTCAGCTACATTGGCCTGAAGGCAAGTAGTGCAGTGCAGTGCAGTGCCGACGAATTTCAGAAGTGTGATTTAACTCGCGTGACCTGTGACGTCAGTGCCGATGTTCAGAGCAGTGCTGACTAAGTTAACCATCTTTTAACTCGGGGTCGGCAGCTGATTAGCAGGTGATTGGCTATCACAATTAACGAGCCAATGGAATGCAAGGTGAAGCTGCGCAGGTTCAAATAAAATGCGGGAAAACGAGTGTTTCCTTTTTTTATGGTTTAGTACCATAACGCTATATGTAATAAAATAAATGTTTGGAATACTTAAACGGTAAAAACCTCATTCATAGATCCAATGTGGTGGAAAAAACCAACGAATGTAAATAAAGCAATCGCCCTGCCATTTATAGCATATCAGTGGATCTATGCTCGTCAGTAGAGAATCAGAATTCATTGCAGCTAGCAGACAAAGACGCCCGGCACTAGAGTCGGCATAAGCAGGGTATCAGCACTTAACATCAGTCCAGTGTAGCAAAAGCTTAAACCTTCAAACAGAGCGCTGTGATGATTACATGAAAACCAAAAGAAAGAGGTAAAAACTGAATGAATAACTGAATGTTCTTGTTGCCTCACAAAATCGTTGTTTTGAAAGGGGAAACACATTTTAGAAAGTATTTTGTATTGGTTTTATTAGTTTATGGGTCGTCATATCACTTGGTACACGTTGTTTAACGGCCATTTATCAAACGCTGTTTAATATATCCATCAGTGAAAAAACCAACGACTGAAAAACAGTGAAAAATATGACTGATGAATCAGAGGAAAATGTCACAGAATTAATAAATAAAGGAAAACTAGCATTTTTTTTTCACTGATACATTAGTTAAATTCACTGAAGTGACTGTTGTATCCGTCGGACACTCTTAAATTATTGAAACCGTAAAATTCTTAATGATTTAGATTTAGGGTGTGGTGGAGGGCATATTTAAGACTTACTGCAAACAACATGGGTGCCACAGTAATAAGCTTACAGTACTCAAGCCGCCTATTTGTTTCCGGCGACAGTCGGTGTATGATTACCTGCGGGTAATACTGTTACCTGGAATTGTATCACTACGAGCGCGGCTCTTCACTTCTCCTCGGCCCTGTTTTCGAATATGTTGAGTCTGATATGAGTCTGCGGGTTTCACTGTAGTTGCCATGCTGTGTTAAAGTCCTCCGTGCACCGTCGAGGCGGTGGCGGGCACGATAGTTTATCGGTCCTGGTACATGTAGCAGTTCAGAATTATGTTTATGTCAGCGAGATACTGCGAGTTTTGGAGACAGAAATTCAAGGTTTGGGTTTTTTTTCATGATGTGGTTGCAAGAGTTTGATTAATTCAGAAATGGAATGTCAACTGAATGTCTGGGTTTTCTGGTTGGCTAATGGCCCCATTTTATTTAATTGGCCGGCAGCGCCTGCTGACGCTGATGAGACGTAGGTTGAGATTCAGGAATTTCAAGTTTCTTTTGCACATGTTTAATATAATAAATATATGGTATTTTCTAAATAGTGTTTAGTCGTGGGTAAATTTATAGTTATGTTTAGATTAAAGATATTCTTGTTAAGCTGACATTCGGGATGCCTTGTGGTAGGTTCAGGCATTGATAAGCTCTTAGAAGTCAACTGTTCCGCTCTTCTACCGTCAGATGGGCCCTTAATAATTTAGAAATTTAGGAAGACGAGCTCAAACAATGTTTACATATATAATTGTTATCTCGTATTGTATTGTATTTGAATCTTGTCGCGAACTCAGATTATAAATAAGTAATAACCAATTAAATGTGTCATGTATATATGTGTGCATTTGTAGGTTTTGGGTCATACCATCTGGCATCGGAGTCTGAGTTTTGTGCTGTGCAGCGTAGGCAGCAGGGATCGGAGCTCGGAACCGTCTGCCATGTTGCATTTCGTCATGCCCGAATGCCAAAATGCTCCATCTTACCATTAAAATAACACTTTTAGTTTTCGAAAAATGAATGCTTTGCCCCCAAAATTCCCCTTTCTTTCCATAAATGCAAACTTCCCCCCGCCCATCCTAATTTTTTAAAAATATGTGAACATTTGTGGCCCACTAAAAGACTGAGTGACTACACATTGTGGCTGAAAATCCGCAAAAGTTGATAAAACATCAGCCATACTGCAGAGTTAGCTGAATATAAACATAGATTTTACCCCACCCCGACCACCATGCCCTTGCCTCCTTTCATGATGATGGTTTCAACCTCGTTGAGCGCCAACAGTTCATCAACGCTGCTTTATTCGGCTACGCCCTGCTTCATGGTATACACTGCATAGGTTTGACCATCGCGCCAGATCATGTCCAAATTATAAACTTTTTACTTGCCTTCGGCGTTCAAGATACTCGGGTTGAAGACAGGAAAAAGTACACAGTAGAGGTGGGTGTAACACACACCATCACAGCCTTCTTTATTTATTCACAGCATCCTCATATACTGTTTCTTTTATGAAGGCCGTTTTTTGACAGTTCTAGGAAAGTAGTTCCAGTAGTGTTGCTATTCTTATGTATCCTTCCGCCTCAGCTGTTCTGGCACGTAGAAGCCATGCTGGTTGTTATGTCATGTGTTGATATTACGCGGGACAAGGATGTTATATGTACAGCCAACTTAGTTTCGGAAAATTTTTAATTTTCTAATGCAGCTGAAACTGCGTTATCAAAAAAAATGGCATTTGCAAAAACGTTTCAGTAACTTTTATAGTAAATTAATATGTTCGAATATAAAATGCAACTAGAGCAGTGCTTTACGCGTTTGCTTAATAGATTCAGGTAAGATTTCTGAACAACAGTTAATTGCCATATGCATATTGGTTACATGATATACAGAATATAAATATATTAAATTTTTTGCCATGATAAATTTTTTCTGCAACTGGCTGACTGCATTGAGAGAGTGAGTGTATTACTTATTACCGTATTTATTTTAATGAGGTAATTTACGAATTTCACAAACAAATAATTTAATATGTATTTTTTTATTTTTCTGGTAAACATATGTACAAGTGGTAAGAGGCTGGAAATAGGGTTCGAGGTGGGTTGATTCGTTATCATTATCATTTGTTCTTTATTTGTTTTTTCACCCATAACGTACTTTCCTATTAACTGCAAATTTTAGCTTACAATATTGCTAGTTATATCTTTGAACTTCGTTTTACCTTTTCTTCATTTTTTTACATTTTAATATTACGATTTTATTCATTTTGTATCACCTCCAAAATGTGTTTTTATCCTGACAGAAGCAAATATTTCGTACCTTACGTGCGTTATTCTGTGGCTTATTAAAACAAGTTACATCTTTACTGTTACTGCAACACACTTAATAAGGCGGCAACGCTTAAAGTTCGGCCTCTAAGTCATTGTGGCGAAAATTAATAGCTAGTTTTTTTTATATTTGATTTCATTGTCAATACTTATGCGTACATTTGGCTAAAATTACATCAAAACGCGCCTTATATTTTTGAAAAATAGTTTTGCACACGGTAAAGTACGACATAACTCTAATAGTACAAATAAATTACAGATAACTTGGCTTATTTACGCTATAGGCTCAAGAAGTCAAAATTCATATGAAATTGAAAAACATAATTAATCAACATTAAAAAAAATACCTGGTTATTTTTATTTTTACGCACTTCAGTTAGCGTATGTAAGCTAAAACTTCGACCGACAGTGGTAGACATTAAATACCATAACAAAAGCACACTTACAGAAACCTTTGTAATTGTAATAAAAATAAAAATATTTGAAAACATTTTGGAGGTAAGAGAGAATAAATAAATATCACATGATGTTAGGGACAAATATGGGTAAGCCTATAGAATTACTTTGGCCTCGGTTAATTACAAGTAATATATATAGAAAAAAAAGTGAACTATATATTACTTTACCACGTCTTACCTGATACTGCTTAAATTCAAATTCCTGCAATTTACATTGTTTAAAATGCGACATTGGTCGAAAAAACGTTTAATATATTACGTGCTTAAATTAACTGTCACTTTAGTAACAAGTATAATTGTTGTTTATGTGTAAATATATTGGTAGGGGCCTATGTGTGTGTGTGCTCATTCTGCAGGCGAATCATACAGGAAACATTCGTCACATCACAAATATAAATCGCTGAAAACGAGGAAAAGCACACGCAGGGCCACCACCATCATGAGAAAAAATTTCCATATTAATAACTTAAGGGAAAAAGTATATAATTATGTTTCATGAGAACACGATATAAACAAGGTTTGAAGGAATAAAACGCCAAACATATAAATTCTCTCCTGAAAACGAAGTAACCACGGAGTAACCAACGTGGCGTGGGTCACGCGTGGACTCAGCTGGAATCTTGGTCAAAACAGATGAGGCATTTGCCAGAGCACTGCACCTCATTAAAAATTAATTACAGTTGAGACTCTTAAAAGAACGAAGAAGCAGGGCCAAAATATTTTAAAAACCGATACTGTTATTGGAAACGAAATATTTTTGTCAACATTCGACGGTAATATAAAATTTTTTTGATTTTATAGTGTGCACTATTTTTAGCAACCGTTGCCAACGTGAACACATAAACAAATATGTTACAAACCAGCTGATCGCAGTTACTGCAAATGGAGTAATTTGTTATGACACCGTTACAAATTTGGTGGTTCTGTCTGTCATAAAACGGCATTAGTTAATGAAAAAAAGTAAATCGTGGGTTGNTGTCATAAAACGGCATTAGTTAATGAAAAAAAGTAAATCGTGGGTTGCCCAGCCAGTACTTAACTGGTATTAATCCTGGAATGGCATTGGGATACCCTTTGTTCGTAACTGGCTCGAAGGAGCTGTTGTACATCACCTCGTGGAAATTAGGTCGTGGTGGCGGTGCGATGGGAGTAGCTGTGACAGGTGTCAACCAAGTGCTCTTGGCGCCGATGGTGGTCTGCGTGGTGCCAGGTGGTGCCGGTGCTGGGCCGGAGACGTGATGTGACCCGCGGATCCATCCATGTTCATCAACTGTGCGGTGACTTCGTCCTCGAGGCTTGGTGCCTCCACGTCAGGTTTTGCAGTGGTCGATGTTGTGCTGAGGAAAATGGAGATCGTGATAGTGGTGAGTGACGAATTTGCGACTGAGGTGGAGGTTGTGACGAGGGCTGCTGCTACTGCTGCACGATGCCGTACCTTACACCAGCCGCCGATATGTGAAGTGCCCGGAGTGGAGGCTGAGCAGCCCTCGAAGCACTCTTTCCACAGTGGTCAGTTGCAAGTATCCTCGCCCTGCTGCAGGTGTGCCGGTATTTACTTGTGCACGTACCGCCTTATTAATGTGCGTGCGTCAGCAAGAACTCTTTCGTCAGAGAGGCGAGTTCGTTTTCCGTATTTAGGGCCGCGAGCGCAACCTCCCGTATGTGATGGTCGCTGAAATTATTTTCAGCTCACTGGGAGACCACATAAAATATCTGCTGCTTGGCGAAGAGGAAACTCCAGACGGGAAATAAACTGAGTACTTAGAGGCAAGCTACTCGAGCATTTAATGACAACAGCAGTAGGGGGCAAACTGGGACCGAATGCCTTACATACGATGGTATATGCTCGAAAGAGAGAGGTAACGTGAGGAGGTTGAAGGTGACTAACTGGAACCCAGACACTAGCCATAGGAAAGATTGGTAGGGATAGGACGATGGGGTATTCGTGTCTTAGAGTATACATGGTGCCGACATTTTTGAGAGGATAAGTGTGTGAGGGTGATAAAGGTGAGCTGGAGGGAGGGATGTATAATTGGAGCTGATTTTCTGGTGAGGGGGGAGCGAAGGTGACTGATTGGTCGAGCTTTGGTGAGTAATTGGGCTTGAAGGGAGCGCAGCTCTATCTCTCTCTTTCTTCTGGCTATTAGACAAATGTATAACTTTCAAAACAAATGTCTTGATCTGAGGCATAACCGTCTGTTTGTACGTCTGAAGAAACAGGTCTCTAATGACAAGCTGGGATAATTTTATTACAGGTATTCCGAATATCTCAATGTATTCATGCTGCGTACTGTGAAGTTTTAAGAAAATTACTGATGCCATGGTATTATTTTTTCATTGCTCACACATGTGGTATTGCAATGGCACTAGAACGTAAGACGCCGATAAATGAAAATATTTTATGATTTTAATAGGAACAGAATAAGTGGGAGTTGAGCAGAGAGAAAACTTGGCGACTCTTAAAATCGATGTCTTAAGAGCCGATGAGGGTGAATTGAGGTGAGAATGGAGCAGTGCCGGAATGGAAGGGCGGGATAAACAATAGATCCCGAGAAATGTCACAGACCAGCAGCATCGTCCGGCACGATTCTCACATGCAAAAATCAGGGATGTCAAGTTGTCACACATACTAAGTTCAGAAATAACACTGGGAGCAACTCACTATTGACGGCAATTCTGGCAACCCTTGTTACTGGAATTCAGCTACTCGTTCCGCTGTCCGAGGCAGTCGAAATAAATACACTTCGCTCAACATCGAGTAAACATAATTTTACTTCTTATTACATTCTATCCATTAAATATATATAGCATTCTCTTTACTCCAATTAGCCGTTGATATATTGGGAAGCTTCATGTTTCGACAGAGTAGTAACAACATTTTATTTACTACAAAAATAAATTACGCAACTGCTTTCACTGGCTCATCTGTACAATGGTCCAAAACATGGGCCACTCCATCAAAGAGCATTTTAATTTTAAAATTGGCCAGTCTGTTATGGCATCATCAACGCCAGGTCTCATTACCCATCTGCTTCCAAGGGTAATATAGGTATTGGAGCTCCGAAGACCTCGAAACTATCGTGCTCGCTTTGGCTCTTGAAGTGACCGGATTTTGGCCGTGTATGCCAGAAACACACGTGCGTCGCTGTGGTGGAAGAAGTAAATATGTACTGTAACTGCTAATAAGAGTCCGATGACAACAAAATTAATAAAAAAATTAAATTAATTCAGTGAGACAAGTTTAAAAATAATTACAAAGTTTGAGGCTGACTGATAGTTTTCTCGAACTAAATCCAATAATTGGAAATAGCTAATACATGAACAGTATTTCTAGCAACTTCGTTACATCCAATGAGGAATGTAGTCTACTTATTTGTTCGTAGAGGGGATTTGCTTCTTTGACCCACAAACTACCAAACATGCAGCTTATAACCAAGTATGTTATATTTTATCATGTATTCCATGATGTTACACTATGAAATGTTGTACGATAATCAACTATTTGTAAATCATGTTTAAAAGCAAGCTGGTTAATTCCGATACCTACCCTAAGCTCTGTGTACCCTACGTTTAATAATGTTAAAAAAATTTATAATAACATTTTAGAATGTTCATGTACCTTCCTGAAATGAGATAAGACGGTAATATGTAAAATATTAATCTTTGCTTTAGCATGATTTTAGATTTACCATTGTATGCTTATTGGACAAAAGTACACGTGAGCCAAAGTGTAAGTGTGATGATAAATTGACTTACTTAGGCCCGGTTAATCTATAACTGACATAACCGATATTCTATGATACTATGTAATACCAACATGATTTACAGTGAGATCTGAGTTCTAATTTGAAAGTTTTGAAACATAGCGATTTACACAGTTCCAATCTTAGATATAATCTCAGTTCTGAAAAAAATTTTATTTAGTATTTAAACCAACTACTGTTGGTGATTAGATCTTATTTTGTGATGGTTTGGGTAATCTATTTAATTTGAAGTTTGGAAGAAAATTAAGAAGTTTGTTTTAATTTTATCTCTTCGTGGCTAGTTTTTCAAGCTATATAAAATAGTTGAATGAATTGATGAATTATTCAGATACTGTAGAAAATGAAACCAAACTTCATAAAATTATCGTTTCAAAACGTGTACACGACTATCGAAATGCAAAATATTTTACAATATTTTCCAACAAAATTCTACACACTTCGTACATCGCAGTTTTCTATATGGCTTTGGTATTTCGCTCGAAGCTCAGTTTACAATTACGCTGAACCATAGCTGGTTATTTATAATACCAATATTCTGAATTAATTGTTCAAAAAGAAACTAGACGCTGCGGTGAATTTCCTCTTCTTGGGTAATTTTAAAGTTGTACAAATTTCATTAAACTAGTTTAAGAGTCACTAATATTAGTTTACTTTATCAAAACACTGTAGGTTATTGGAACGTACCGGTTAATTTCCAAACTAGATATGCTAGAAAACATTTTGAATAAAATCTATATTTCGGTGTATATATTTCATTAACAATACACAGACTTAACAATCGTAGTCTGTTAGACCAGTCTGTTGATGATCTTTGAGATTTTAACTACAAAACATGTAACTCAGTGAATACATGGGAATTATTGGATAATTGTGTTCATTCTATGGGCAAATTTTTCGGCGCAATGCGTGCAGAAAATGTGGATGATCTCTGATGCTCTGTTAGAGCTTCCTGTACTCCTCTGCTTAATAAGCTTAAATTTCGTTCTATCATTACAAAATGCCAACACTTTTTGAAATAAAGATTTGTACAACTTTTGAAGGTTATTATGTGTGTCTTTTTTTACAACTGTTAAAAACAACAAAATTCATACACGAACAATTTAAATATCACGTAATTTTTTCTAGTGAACAAATGTTTTAAGTGAACTATTCTCAAGTCACTAACTTTGATACTGGATCATATCTCTGATCCACCATATTCATCGCTTGGTAATAATGATCACCTCGATCCCTAATCATGCACTGAATTAGAATGGCAAAACTGTATTCTGTGAAGATCCTATATCAAGTTAGCAAATAATCTCCAATCAAGCAATGAACTTAAATGAACAAAACATTCCTTAAAGATAACAAGGAACACTATGCTTTCACGCATCACCAAAACCTAATTCATAGAGCTATCCTGAAGTAGTTCGATTTCCAGTAGTTCATACCACGACAGAAAAAGATGAGAATCAACCAAATGAAAAAGATTGAGACTTGAAATAAACTGAAAATAAGTGGCTTATTAAAAAACAAATGTAATAATTTTGTTAGTTTTATAAGCATTCATCAGTTCGTGATTCAATAGCTCTATGAAACGGAAAATATTTGTAGCAATGAAAGGGCAAACATTGTGAAAATTTCTCTTTTTGTCACAGTATAAGATCTCATAAATTTTGCATCTTAAAAGCACACCTATATAGAAAAAGTAATACTTTTGTAGTAAATTCAAGCACTTAACAATTAAATGTGAAGTAGTATTTGGAACTGTTTCTTTGACAGCAAGGTGATTAATATTACGTTACCAAGAATTTACAGAATCCGACTGAAAGAACGAGTATTAAATAAAATAAGAACAGTTCCTCACCATGTTTCAACTTGGTAAGGAAACACTGCACTATTGTTGCTTGAAGAATTGCGAAGAAATCAACTACTTGTACAAGGCGCGGTGGGCCAGGCATGACATAAATACACCAATAATCTATTACACACTGGCGAATTTGACACGTGTACTTTTCTGTTGGGGCTGGCTTTGAAGGCGATTATCGGACTCGCGTTTGGGAAGGATAAGGGTTCGAATACCGGTCCAACCATCCTGAATTCAGTTTTTCCAAGGTTTCCAAAATAACTCCAGGAAAATGCTGAGATAGTTCCTTACTACACGCCATGGCCGGCTGTTTTCCTGTTCCTGTACACTCCGTCTCTAATGACCTCACTGTCGACCAGACGTTAGGCCCTACCTCCTCACCAACATACCTATTTAACTACATTACATGCGGAGAGCATGAGTCATTTATCGCACTGAAGGCTGTCTCACCAACTTTCCACGTGAGTATAATAGAAAAAGGCGCGAGGCCGTCAGCTTATATTTTGCACCCCGAAGGTACTACGACATAACATCTAAATGCAAGTCACGAAACTTTAAAAATAAATTCCTGAACAACATGGCACCGTTTTGATCGACTGACTCCCTTGCGGAGCAGACATGTCTCCTACTGAGACTACCAGAGTTTGATGATTCAAAATAGCCGGGTGTGATATCCGTTCTCCAAATAAATGTGGTATTAACACATCGTTAAGAAAAGGTGTATATCGCGTAGGTACACACGTGGTACAATGACAAATCAAATATAAAATAACCTGGATATAATTTAAGTTTTCGATGTGGTATACTTCATGCCTACAAAATAAATATGGCTGCTGACTCGCAGAAATAGTAGTATTCGTAAAATTATTATGGGAAAGAGCAACTACGCTAGCTGCGCAAAACCAAACTCCATTTTCTAATACTGGACTGCTTATCTGCCAACACGACTATAATTAACGACATGAATAGGTTTTGAGGTTAGAACACTGTTTAGTAAACATGTGGTTTTGAGACGGTTATATACTTCCTTAAAAAAAAATGTTTGTGCCATTAGATTAAATTCAAATTGGTAAATGTATTTTAATAAAATAACAGGGCTTGTATTTTGCTGAGATATAAACAAAGGTGTAGGCCACTGCTGACCACGTGACATTTGATATATGTTTTGGTGTGGCGTGGGTCAATGTTGCATACATGCGCAGAGTGAGGAAACTCGTTCTATATCGTGTGTGTCTATGGTCGTTTTGCTTGTAATGTTGGAGGTGGAAACTGATGACCAAATTTGGGAACTTCAAGAACAGCCGNTGTGTCTATGGTCGTTTTGCTTGTAATGTTGGAGGTGGAAACTGATGACCAAATTTGGGAACTTCAAGAACAGCCGAGTATTCCCGACCGGGCGGTATAGCCTCCAAGCTAACAATTCCCATGCCTCCTTTTATATAGTGGTTACTTAATCACCAAATGCTTCTCTCAGATTAATGAAATTCATTGACTTGATTTCAATTGGGAATCAACTCGTTGTCCTCGCTTACAGACGTGGTCGACAATACAGATGAGAGATGTCTGGAGCTAAATGAAGCCATTTGGTTGCTCGAGCGAGAACCCTGTTGTTTGAGCCAGCCCGAATAGTTAATGGTGCGAAATAAAAGCGGAGACGCANTTGGTTGCTCGAGCGAGAACCCTGTTGTTTGAGCCAGCCCGAATAGTTAATGGTGCGAAATAAAAGCGGAGACGCAAGAGCAGGAAGATGGATGACGAAAATGTGAAAGGCGAAACCACAGCAATGGGCGCCACACTCCGCGTATGGTAGTCTCCTCGAAAATTCCTGTTAGCTGGTACCTGGGGTCGACATGCAGACCTTAGCAATATGAGGCGAGGTGCCAACCACAAAGGCACTGAGCAAACTGTGGGTCCCTGTTATTGTTCCATCGGCATTTTATACGATACATTTTATGCCTTCAGTGTAAGGGTTTGGATGAATCAAATTTACTGCAAACAAGAAACCGAAGAATGTTAATACTGAAAACAGAGAAAGTCAACCATTGTGTACTTACTACGCATGACTACCGTTATCAGAGAAATTACATACTACAAAATATATGTGGATTACAATATATTACGGAAAATCAATTCATTAAAATACCTTTAAACTATTTAATGAGATTAGATATATTCAATTACGTAGAATATTTTTCACTTTTTTTAATATAAGCGCGAACATACGATATGATAGTGTAATCCCGGTTATCTTATTTACAAATTTTCTGAAACCATGCTTAAGTTTTTTTCCCACTATTTTCCTCCATCTCATGGAAACAAAGCTTAATCAAGTCTAGAAAATTACACCAGAAGAACAGCGCACCGCATTCTGGCGCACTAACTTTAATACTATTTTGTATGAGAACAATGTGATACTGGGCGTTACCAACACATTAGTTTTATCCCGGTTTTTATTTAGCATTATTACAAATTTGAAATTATAGTTTAAAGATAAATGAAATTGAAAGCAAAGTTAAATAAAAAATTTTATACTTTCATGTTAACATAATTATAAAAGGCTTGTGATACATGACACCAAACACTTCATACGTGGGGAGATTTTCCAAATGTATGAATTAAAAAGTGTAAAGGAACCGCGAATAGATTATAACAACAAATAGTAAACGTGTAGAAGCTTCCGAGTAGATGCACTGCTCTAAGGTAAGGAAGTCATAGGGGAAATACGAGCATTCTTTCAGCAAACATTAGCGTGTATTTTATTTTCATTTTGTTTGCCTCAGGCTCCACGCAGCAGGGAATGCACCACGGTTTGAAGAATGCCGAGAAATTCGGGCGTAAAGGCGTGTTTCCGCTCGTCCAAGTAACTCCGCTGTTGTCTCTAGAAGAAGAGAGCAGTGAGGAGAGATGCCGGCAGGAACTGTGGCGTAGTTACATGGATCTCGTCTGAACCGTGACTGAAACATTGCCAGTTAATGCAGCAGCTAGGAAAGTTCCGTTGGAAAGTTGAGAGCCAGAAGCTATGTTGGTTTTGACGAGTTCTACTATGCATATAGTGTAAAAAAAAGTTCGTTACATGTTCAGCTGTGTGTTCTTTTTTTAACAACTGCCGCCGTCTTTATCCTATCTCCCATATTTTCTTCATGGGTTGTTGATGTTTTATATAAAGTTGTTCTTTACCATTTTCTATATTTTCAGATATTCTAAGTTAAATAACATCGTTAGAAAATTTTAAAAATATGTATAAAATATAGAGGTACAAATCTCCTAATAGTCTTTGTGAAACGTGTTCTAAGTCTTGTTGTGCAGGACCAAACAGTTTTTCGGTTTAGCCAACAAAAGTACTTGTATTAATTCTTGTTTTTTTTCGTTTCAGACAATTTTTAATTGCAATAAGACAACATATAAATGAACACTGTGAAACTTCAACTGTCCCCTCCAAATAAGAAGTTTAAAGAGTGTGATGAAACGAGTATTTGTGGTAGTGCAAAACCCAGGGTCAAGAAAATCTTTACGGAACAGACTCTGGCCGACAACAAGTTAAAGAAGCAAGCATACTCTTATATTATGGCATAATTTCCGAGAGAGAAGCAAAATTTTTTATCATATGACATGCTACAGAACTTACATTTTAAGGTCGAAAAGATCATTAAAAACTTCAGACCAAGTATCATCACAAGTTACGTCAAAATACACTAACAAACTAGAAGAAAGAAAACTTACCCATTGAATAAGTGAAGTTGGACTACAGTAAAAATTATGCGTAATTTGTAACTATTCCAAACAAACAAAACAAACACAACTTTTTCGTATTAGTGAATATGGAAGAGCTCAAGAGAAAGTATTCTGCTGAAAAACGAAGATAAAAGATATTCTAGGACGTTTCGTTGAAAGTGTGAATTTTCACACTAAAGGTTATGCACTTTCCCATCTTCGGGACGAATTTATGCAACAAAAAACCAACAATGCCATGACAAACCGATAAATGAAGTCCATGATCATAGACGTGTACGGAGATAGTGTATATTTAAAGTACCCAAAGGAAAAAAGCAATATTCCAGATTGTTTATGCATCAAATATAGATTATGGTGTGATTGTGGATATAGTACGATCTACTGATGTAATTATATAATGTTCTGCTATAAGTTGTGAAGAAGCAAAAATGCATGACTTTAAATTAAGTGGTATTTTGATGACATAGCCGACCTAAATATGTCTGAAACTGAGTTTGAACGGTAACGGCCAAAGCAGTGGGAAATGTTCCTACAAGAGCTAGCACCTTCACCCTGTATATCAACAAATACTGAACCTATATATGATACGCTGTTTCAGATAGCTTATTTTCTCATTCATAATGGCTTGAAAAAACACCACTCCATATCGCCAATTATCAGGTAATGCACATTTTAAGTAGATCGAAAAAGCGTAAAAACACGTTCAATCATCAAGGACTATGTTGAAGTTATAATGATGTACTTTCTCAAGACCAAATGCTAGCAAATATAATTGTAATCAGAGCTGGAGACCACCGTGTCCCAATACCGTTTTCAGTAAAATCTAACTTTCCAGTCTGTGTTGCTATGTACAATTTCGACAGGGAAGAAGCTATCGTGTCAGGCATGCATGGGACACATGACGCAGTATTGGTTTTGGTTCCTAGATCCACAGGTCCGAGATATTCAACTGCATGTTTCATTAGAAGAATGTGATGGTCCCAAAAACTATACAAATAAATTTTCGTATTGATGTTACAAAACTAAATATAAGCTAAGGAATTAGTGCCCAAAAACTTATGTACTTTCAAAAGCCCAAACAAAGATGCACTGTTGTCAGTACCTACATTCCAAGCAGAGACTTGGACACAGCAAATTACATAAACACAGTACGCCAAAACGTGGATCTTGTTCGATGTATATCCTGATTTATTCAAAATTCAAATGTACCTGAATTAGGTTTCCATGAAGAAGTTCAAAATAAATCTATAAATTCCTTTATGAGCGCATTGTCTAAGAATCCATCTCGCATGACAGTTAAAGGATTCACCCCAATCTTGCCATATCCTGCAACTCAGTATGATTCAGTTTATACAGCAATGTATAACTTCAAAGGTATTCTGAATCAGTAGAATATTCAATAGTATTCGTTGTGTTGCGATGAAGGAGTATATCACATAGCAGAATAAATCCAGCTTCTTCTGCCAGAAGAGTTTTCCAACATATTTCTTGGCCTTGGAGTGTTTCATCTCCTAAAAGTGGTATCTCAAGGACAGTGGAGCTTTGTAAATACTAGTTTAGACTGAAACAATGGGTCCTCACTCTGCTAAAAGTACTTTAAAAGGCAACTACTATGCCATGGGAGTTAAGAGTAATTGGTTTACTATGTGAAGTATTGCAGAAAATTCAGTAGAAAGCATTCATGGAACATAATGAAAAACCTAAGTACTCTGAAATGTATTCTATTTCTAAAAGTAATTGTTTTATATTATTAAAAGTTTACAGGAATCAGTACATGAACAGAAATAAGTACTGGACAAAACCAATACTGCAATCAAAAACTTTAATATACTAAAAAATGATTTTGAGAAATTCAGACATGAGGGCAAGCAGTAGAGTCGGCTATTATTTACTGGGATCAGTTTGTATCTACAATGGCACCTCTTCTTTGAGATTTAATCTGAGCTGACAAAGAAAATAACTGGAACGTACATGTTTGCAACAGAGTGTTTGCCATTTTTCTTCTACTTCGATAGTAGAAATTATGCACGATGGTGCTCACTATATTGCAATAATTGCTTAAATCTGGAGGAAGAACACCCTTTCATTTATAATGACTTCAAAAATGGTCACTTTAGAGTTCAACATACTGGAAACAGATTCATCAGTGATGGCTTGGGTCAAGCTATAGAGCAACACTACAGTAAACAAGCAATAGGATCCGGAGGCATAATTGGCATTACAAAACAAAAAGAAGCACTGGCAAAGCACAATTTTAATAAATATGAAAAAGAAAGCATTACACATTTTTAAGAACATTTTGTGAATTAGACGAAGACGATGAGTTTGCTCTTCATCAAGAATATGCAAAGGTGCTAACAAGCCAAGATCAACAAAGTGTATCACATATGTTAACATTTGTGATTTATCGATGAAAATCCCTACTTGAGAATTAACTGTTGTGAGATTTCCAACCTCATAACTGGAACTGTAGCTTATCCTATAATTTCTGATTTCTTACTGCAAGTTCAATACAAATTAGATAAAAGTTAGAAACAATTTATTAAAGAAAGGTTTACTGAAAAGTCCAAAGATGTCTTCGTTCTTGTACATTAGGAATTTCCCAAGAAAAAGAAAGGCAAATCGGCAACTCAGCCTGCACTTCAAGAAATAAGCAATGCTCTTCGGTGCATAGAAGTAGGACTTTATATAGGCTTGGTTACAGACGCATTGTTGACATATGAACTTACATCTACATCTTACTACCTAAGATGTGATGGATTTTTGAAGAAACTGAACAAAGCACAGCTCAGCAAAGAACTTGAAATATAGTTTTTAAGTAAAGACGATGTAACTACTCAGATAGAAACATCACATGAGAAAACACCAGTAGTGATTGACTTCATGACGTATGCGCAAAAAGTGTATGTCAAACGGCTGTTGTGTTATACATTTGGAGACTACTTTGACGTCTTGTGGAAAAAGTTCTTGAAACTTTCAGAAGGCTGTCAACGTATCGATATTGTCATTGATTTGTATGAAGAGAACAGCATAAAAAATTGGGAACGACGAAGGAGAACAAAGTATGATACTATTGAAATTACTCTCAACAGCTCATGCACACCACTTCCTGTAAATATGGATACATTCTAGTGTTCTAGCAATAAAAAAATTATTTTTCAAAAACTGTTAATTGATTGGGCTATAAATCAGGGAACACCGAAAAACGTTTGTATTTGGGAGGAGGTCACAAACATACCCCAAAAATATGCTTGAAACTGGTTACCAGTTCTGAAAGTTTGGTACCATTATTTTATTGTGCATCTGAAGAAGCTGATGATAGGAACATAAAACACATAGAAAACATTGTTGAAACTGGCTCTGCTGAAAGAGTTATGATTGCATTAGCCGACACAGATGTCATGGTCTGTGAACTTTACCATTTTAAAGCAACTTTTCAAGAAAGGTGTTTTCAGGAACTGTGGATAAACAAAGATACGCGAGCATCTGTTCTATACATACTTCTTCATAAAATGATGAAACATATCGATGACATTCTTTTATCCATATCACCTGCTGCACACAGTTTAACAAGCTGTGATACAATAAGCAAGATATGGACTAAATATGTAGCACTTAAAAATTCTATTTCCTCACGACATATTTAGACGAATTTTGGTGTTGCTTCTCTTGATGAATAAGTTGTACAAAATTCTGAACTTTTTGTTGCAAAAGTCCTTGGTTCATGAAAAATAAATTTTGATGAAGTGCGACATGAACAGTACCACAATCAAAAGACTATACATTTTCTCAACTGTGTCCACCTTCCTCAACAGTGCTCTTCCACATCAAGCACGCATATTATCAATGCTACATATGAATAAATTTGCTTAATGGAAATTGCAAACCAGTCACTGGACCCTCTATAATATGGTTACACCGAAGAATGCGGATCTTTTAAGCCGATAATAACGACAGAGTATTTAAGACCTACTGTATTTGTGTCGCTCTGCACCTACCAAAAGTGTGCCATAGCTATTATTTGCCCTTGCAGGGTTAATACGGTACCCTGCTGTCCATTTAGTAAATCTCAAGAGAGAAATCAATGTTTAATCATTTAAACAAGACTGAAATCAATGGAATATTTTAAGAAGTGTTGTGCATTACTTTTCCTGTGTTACGTAAATTGCCTCGCATATTGTTTATTTTAAAAATTTCATTTAAAAAACTTAAATATATTACTTTTAAATTTTTTATTGAGCCTTGTTATTGCTTATTTAAAACTTATGTCACAACAAAAAATGTATATGAAGGTTGAAGCATTGTAAACTGAGAACAACATATTTCATTATTAGTTGTATTGAAGCTGGCGGCCATTTCTGAAATATTGACCGCCATTGAGAACATATGGCGAATTTTTTTTTACTAACAATGGGTATTAGAACAGGAGAAACAAAACAAATTTTCTGGGTCTTAATATTCCAACAGAACTTTCCGAGCTCCTAGAATAATTATACGCACCAGCTGATAATACACCTCCCACATACAAAGCATGGTCTTCTTCCAGTGACCTAGAAGACGTTGACACCAAGATAAATTATTTACCTTTCAAGTCTTCATAGCAACAGATGGGTTTTTTTTCTCAGTATAATGTGCATAATTAACACCTTGTAAAAAATTATCAAATATGTGCGATATTGTGAACCGCAGAACGTCGATTTTAATATGTACGACATGTTCGCAAAACGTTTCCATATCTTCAATTAGAGGACAGATCATTTTTAAGTAATGTTTATTAAGAGTCAAATACGCTGATCAAGTATTAAAGTCTTCTCATATAATAAATTACACAAGCTGGTATTAACAAAGCAAATAAGAAACGCTATTGACACTGAACCAAGAAACCACTCAGTAACGACGTTCCTAGTATTTTAATATTTTTCCTCTCCTCACATGGAAACAGAATTCTTAGTTTAATTCTCACGAAAACTTATTTCTGACAAAGGTGGGTGCCAAACGTGGGGAACTTAAAAGCCTGAACTGATTGTCTTAAGGTTCTTAATTTTACATTCTCTTTCATTGCTTGAGAACCAATCACGATTATCTAGGAAACTGAAATAAATGCCAATTTGTAAAGCTGTGGTGACCAAATTCTTTTTTTTAACCTCCGTTTCACAATACAAAACTTTCTTCTTTTGTTCTGGTACATGGTTTTCTAAAAAAATCGTGATGTACAAAATTAGTCTCAAATATATTGTTACGCAATTTAAGAATACCTAAAATTCTGTAAGGATTTCGTTCTATGGGACCCGACAAAGCAACACGATAACCAAAAATAATTTAAAATATAATTTTTTATTTCGAAATAAATGTTTTATAAATAAGATCTGGATTCTAGTGACATAAAACTATTTTTAAAACAATATTAATAAATTAAAGGACATATGCGGTGCTGCAACAAACAGTAAACCAACATGTCGCTGCGCAAAGCTTATACAGTAAAGAATAAATATGTAAACACCTTGGGGAAGAATAACCCCAAATAAATTAATACGATATATATTCAAAAATATTTAAATAAAACTGTTTACAACAATAAATTGGTGTTTGCACTGCAGATCATGACGCCACAAAAAGCAAGCTGCGGTTACCTCGCCCTAACAGGTCCACAAAGGCACTAAAATTAAATATATTTGAACACTGGCCTGACAAGTAGGTGTTGGGTGTAGAATTTGATGTTACTATAATTTTGTTGATTGTGAATTTTAATGAGGTACGTTGAAATAATTTAGAAGTGTGTAATGCTAAATGTTTCTTCTACAAAGCCCAAATTATCTACTGCCGGCTAACATAAACTGGTGTAGCCATAGAGCAAAACCCAAGATTATAAAGTGACCTTATTCTGTCAAACGATTTGTTGCTGCAGGAATTCAGTCATACAGTACAGTGTTTTTACCAATACCCTATTCCCCACCTTTATAACCATATGCATTCGACCATGGTCAATACATGACCCGTGGCGAAAATCGCATCAGTTCTGACTCAGTGAAGGCTCATCTCTTCCAGAAGAACAGCCTCTTTGTATCTCTTTCTTAGGGATCTCGATGTCTTGACTAGTCACCTCTCTTCTAGGCTAACCGAGTTCGATTCCCGGCGGGGTCGCTCCCGCATTTTCGCACATAGGAATCGTGCCGGACGACGCGGCTAGTCAGCGGATTTTTTTCGGGGATCTCCCGTTTACCCGTCAACTCATCCGTCGCTGCTCCATGCTCACCTCGCTTCACTCTCAGCGGCTCTAGAAACCTCGATGTTCAGAGACGCTCAAATCTTTCTACTCCACTCACTTTGTCTTTAACTCGCACCTGCAGCGCTTCTCTCATCTGCCTTTGTGTGTATATACTTAGCGCTGAAGACATACACATATGTCAGGTTCTTTATGCCCATACTACCTCTGCATCAACCTACCAAGCAGTTCTAAATTAATTTCAGTTGGAAAATCAATAAAATGTACTTCCCTTTATGTCATCATACTTAATAGAAAATCTTTCTGCTTGTTCTCTTTGAACTGGAGAACATGTACGTAAATACACCAAAACATTTAACATATCAATCAAATTATATTAAGGTTTTTTTAACGAATGACATTCTTAATAATAGCTTGGCGTTTGTTATGAAAAAATATAGAAGAGAGGAAAACATTATATCAGGTGTGATCATTACCCATGCTATTTTCTTGTTTTATTGTCCAGTGTTCTATGAAATAGGGGTATTGCTGGTATTAGTTATAGAGTTTGTCATTTACGTGATTTTAGCTGGATTTCATTATTTTCTATCAGTTTCATTATACTCTGACAAGGAAATAATACTTATTGTGTAGCGTTAACTGCAGCAGTAATTTTATTGCTTTGCGCTTGTTAATTTTTTTATCAAATCATAGGTTATTGTTTGGTTCCTACCTATTTTGTCATTATTTATCTGAGAATTTTGTTTGTTTCTTATAGACTTTGTTTGGTTCTTCTGTTTCATTTCGTCACTGTAAACGGTCTATTTAAATAGCTACAGATATCTTATAATATCAAAGTCATTAATTATTATATATAAGCAAAATAATGTTTAGTGTCTAAGCTGTAGATGAATCGCAAAAACATAATAAAAACAAATATAAGTTTTCAAAATATATTAAACATACGTAAAGAAAGCAGAAAACTGACCATATGTAAGATATTTTTTTACTCACTGAGTCTACTTGGTGAGTACGAGAAAGCAGATGCATGAAAAAATGTCCATTGTGTTAGGCTCGCATTGGTAAAGGAGGTGGTTTCTCGAGTATTTTCTATCACAGACGTCCCGTGTAGCCGAAATGCTGTATTTAGCATAGCACAGTGGAAAGGGCGTCTCCGGATATGGCAAAGCATAGTAGATCACTGTGGTGAGATTGGGGCAGAGCTTCGCTCTAGCGTGAAGTCTAAACGTTGACAGAGCGTTGACTGTTGTAGAATAGGGAATTAACAAAGTAATTAGACGGTTGACTGGCCGAATACGCCTTGTAATGTGCAAGTAATACGGAAGTCATGAGATAGGACATATCTCATAAACAGCTTTTCCTTCCAGTCAGAAAGTGGCTGTCACTGTTATATTATTTGTGGTTCAGCGCAAGACTGACGGGTGGTATCAAAGTGGACGTTCGTTTGCGCTTAGAGAGAGACTGCATGTGATAACTCGTGAAAATTTTGGCTTGCAATCAAAAAGGCAGGCCTCGCAGCACTTTATCACTCCCAGACTTTTTATGTTCTGTTCCAAGGGAAGCTAACTTTTTGAAAAATATGTAAAGCAGGGGAACGTTATTGTTATATTTCCTATGGCAGGATGTGGAGCTAGCCGTTGAAGGAAGTCCCGGTATCAATTTGTTCCACATTGCATTGAACAGTGTAGCGTTGACTCCTAACACTTTTATTTGTTTCCATCTATGGAATCGTTTTAATATTACTGGGTAAAACCAGTGGCATATTTAATAAAACGTGACGAGATTACAATTTATTCCGACGAAATTTCAATCACATCGTGTTAACTAAATAAAACGGACTAAAAACATATGAGTATAACCGGCAATTAAAAATGTTGCAAAAAAATTTTACACTCAGCTGGGACGGAAAATAACAACGTCATAAATTTATCTACTTATATTATTAAAACATAACTGCACTTCTGCATATTATATTTAGTAAGCACAAAATTGAGAGTCAATAAATGTTTATACTTTGTTCGACACGTATTATTAAAATTACGAAATTTCTCATATGTTTGATACATAATTAGCTTTTTTAAAAAAAATCTAATTTTTTTTTAAATTCTATTTTTCTTCTTTCTTCCTCCTTTATGATACCAAAGGGGATCATAGGGGAGAGTCGGGTAGCCCCGGCTGGCGGGTATCCTCGGCCAATGGTAGTTTCAAACAATCCCGCTCATATAGGTACACAAATAGCACGCCACAACGACTGCAGCGTCATTTAGCCGTATAATCGAATCAACCCAGACGCGATCACCGAACGAACAACACGTTGAAATCGTTCATTTACCTGTGCCTTAATTGTGGTGTGCGCCATTCACATTTCGAACTCAGTTATTGTTTATAAAATGTAAGTACTTCAACATGATTAATTGATTATACTTTAAGATATTGATTCTAGTGTATACGTTAGGTTAATAATTTAGGTTATCTTTATTGACATTGTCGATATTTAAAAAAAACATAGAATGTGGCTGTCGGGTACCAACGGATACGATGTTGTCGGGTAACTCCGGACATGTTTGAATGGAGAAGTGTTTAGTTATTATAATGTAATGTTAAAACAAAAGTGTAAAATGTTGTTGTCTTTTGCAGAATCACTTCAAAAATGCCAAAATTCAAGGGATGTAAAACACACAGAGGAAATTGGAATGAAAATAAAATGAAACGGGCTAATCTATCTGTCCAGGAAAAAAATTCATGTATGAGGGAAGCAGCTGAGAGATATAAGGTGCCAAGAAGTACTCTTCAAGATCGGATCAAAGCCATCAGCAGTGAACATGAAGCACAGTTCAAGCCAAAACTGGGAAGATTTTGACATTTTCGCCGTTCAAACACGCGCTTGCAGAGAAAAAGGCTGCAGCCAAAAAATCTAAAGCTGCAACCAAAAATACTAAGATCGCAAACAATAAAACCAAGGCTGCAACCAATAAAAACAAGGCGGCAGTTAATAAAATGAAAACAAAGAAGAAAATTCAACTTTTGGTTCAGCAACAAAGACACCAGGATACAGAATGCATCATTTGCGGAGAAAGGTTTCAAGAAGACTGAATCCAAAGTCATAAATGCGAAGATTGGGAGCACGAAGCGTGTGTGGACATTGAAACCTCGCCGGAATACTACTGTTGTGAAGTATGTAAGGCCAAACAACGGTTTGGTCATCATTAAATGCATGTCCGAGGCTACTCTCCAAAAATTTATCCACTAAAAATTTAAGACTGATTTCATGACTTGATATAAGCCTAGATAAAGAACCTATAAGATTGTTACTTAATTAAAATATTGAGATATAGGTTGTATTTCAATCCTAGTATAAAAATAAAGATTAAAGTCTGTTGATTTTCAAAATGTTATGAGTTTTATTTATGTGGCCGGGGCTACATGACTCTCCACTACTTAAGATGTCACAAACGTGTACCAAAGTACACTGAAAGAAAGATATAGTTGCAGATTCTAAATACATATTTACTTACAAAGGATTAATTTGCAATAAAAAATATTTTGTTCATTCAACTACTCCTCTATTACTACAAAGAGCTGTGTTGGTTGCGTTAAATTTAATTAAATATTTAAAAGTTAATTTTGTGCCGAACGATTATATAGTTGTTCCAACATCATCTACATATATTTACTGCACAAAAATATTTTACTACTAGATGATTTTGTTATCGTCAACGTGTTAAGGTAGAGTAAAACTAAAATGTAGAGTTAAATTGAAAGTTGTTAAGAACTATCTGGTATAAATTTTTTTTAAGAATTTGGGGCAGTGACATTAGCAGCTTTGACCAGTAGAGGCAGGTATTTGTTTGTCTATAGGGTAATCAGGTTCACCTGATTGCCTTCGTTAGAAAATACGGCTGGAGAGTATGTATTTTTCGGGACAGTAAGGATAGTGACAGAGTGAGGCAGTAACTTAATAATGAATAATAATGATAAGGAATTAAAATTAAACAAGCTGAACAAGAAACAAAGATAAGCTAAAAATCTTTAAAATAGTTACTTAGGTATATGTCCTACTAGCGAACCGGCCCAGCTTCGCCAGGGTACCATTGAGTTTTACAGTGATACACTTATAAATAAATTAGAAAAAGGCAGTCTATTTATGTGAAAAGAGAATGATAAAATTATGCTATGTTGGCCTACGTTTTGAACTGATCACGGCAACCTAAAAGGAAGGAAATATTTTTTCCCTGATAATCAAGAATTCGGGTATTGTTTTTGGAGTGCATCTGTGCAACTATCGCGTAATTACCACATTTCCGCTTTCCAGCGTCGATGTATGAAAATCAATACGCGAGTTTCTTCCAATTGTAGCTTTAGAAATAAGTGTACCTAGATACACTTACAAATAAGTGTACCTAGGTACTCCTTTTTGCGCTTGACTGACGGATATTAATCGATCACCAAGTTAAGGAACGTTCCCAGCGGCATACATTTGGATGAGTGACCTTTAATTGGCATAACATCTGAGCGCTTTTGGGCTTCGGAGGGCATGTTAAATATTCGGTCCAAGTTGTTATCGATTTATAGCAGTCGTTAAGCCATTTCAGAGGTCCTTGGGCACCCTGGTAAACTCTGACACCAGAGGAAACTAATATTTCGGTCACGTTCCCAGCCATCGTAGAATTAGGTTTTGTTATTATTCCACAGGAACCGTACAATTTTCCTTGATAAAAACTATCCTGCGTCCTATTCCAGGACCTAAATTACCTACATACAAAGTTTCATCAAAATCCGTTCTGACGTTATGGAGCTCAGTTCGGTCCCGTTCCCAGCCGTTGCAGAATTAGGTTTTGTTGTAATTTCACAGTACCCATACAATTTACCGGGATAAAAGTATCGTATGTCCTATTCCAGGACCTAAAATAGCTACATACCAAATTTAATCAAAATCCGTTCTGCCGTTATGGAGCTCAGTGGTAACAAACATACACACAGAGAGACTTTCGCATTTATAATAATAGTGGGAAGGTATATTACAAAATTATGCATTGAAAAACTTTGGTATTCTGTCAGTAGGCACTTTAGCAGTGATTAGTGTGGCTCAGTATAGCGTTAGGGAACAGAAAATTCGGGTTTCGAAAATCGACCGTGTCTTTGCATTTTTTTTGCCTTCTTACGAAGGAAAAAATGTCTTGTGAGATCACTTTCCTGTATGTGCGTGTAGGGAAGTGTGCGTGACTCTGTATATCTGTGTTTGTGTGAGTTCCTTCTCTTCTTTTAAATAATTGAAACTGTCAAATTAATTTCAGCAACCTCGTACATATATATTAATTAGTAAGGACACCTGACTTTTATAGTTTTCAAAAATGTTGGGCACTTGCTTTCAAATTAGTTGCCATATAAATGCTAAGGGTGATATGTAATTTCTCTTGAACAATTGAACTATTTGAAACAAAATGTCGTATGCTGGCAAAGCATTGTGTAATCATTAAATATTTTTTATGTATATTGTTTTTAGTCCCCATTTTTCAAGGTAGCAAGATACGAAAATAAATATTTTACATTTTATCTCAAAAACTACTAAAGCAATCCTCACTTAATTTGCCATGTAAGTAAAACTGTGACACATTTGTTTACCCTAAATCATTTAACTTGATTAGGTACTTATTTTGATAATGGCATACACTCAAATATTTTACGTTTATTAATATATCTACAATACCATTTATCCATTACTGATCAAATTTTGAAATCTGAAAATACATATTACAAGCATAATTAATCCCAACACATAGCCACTTTTGTTTGCTATATTTTAAGAGAGCGCCACATGAATAAATTGAGTTTTCTATGTCATAGTTCGATAAACAAAGAATCGATGACTAACAAATTTGGCAAACAAGTATAACTGCGGCAGATGATGTTAAATGACATGTTTCAGATATGTCAGACACTTATTTTCAAAATGGTGACCATATAGCAAGTTTAGTTTAGCATGCTATATCGTCGAAGACATGTAAAAATTTCCAACTTTACTTTGTATTTTGACAGTAGATATTACAATTTAAACTGTGACTACATGAATTATCTTGTCCACCATTTTCTAAGATAGCACCAAATGAATAAATAAATTTAAATGCCTTTTCTCGTGAAATATGTGACACATTACTACCAAATTTAGTAAACACATTTCACTGCTGTAGGTAGTGCAAATTTTTATGTTTTAAGAACATCTGGCACTTATTCTCGAAATTATGGCTTTATAAATATTTTATTAACGAAACAAATTCCAACTTAGCTTTCAATGCTGGCAGTAACAATCACACCAATTTAATGAGTATTTACAGATCCTCATTTCTCTGCCATTTTGTAAGTTAGCAGTACCATAAATATTACTTTTTTAAGCCATATCTCGGGAAACAATCAAATTAATCTTACTGAACTTGGTTAAGTTGTTTTATCGTTGTAGGCCATATAACTATATATATTTTGAAGAGTGACAATAATTTATTTTCCGAATGGCGGCAATTATTTTTTTTTAATTGTGCGCTATACATACGAAACTATGTAATAGATTTTAGCTTTTCTTTGTATACTGGTAGTATACAATCATCGAATGTGCTAATATTTTTTATCCTATGTGAAGATCGTCACATGAAAAATATGGATGTTTTATGCTATACATAAGGACCAGTCAACCGATTTTCAACAAATTCTTCACACAAGTGCTGATATGGTAGGGCGCGTAAACTTAAGTGTTTTAAGTATCTCAGTCACTTATTTCCAAATGTAAAAATTTTACGTTCGTAAATCCTAGTATTCGAAAAACAATGCTGATTAAATTCGAAGTTGATAATTGATTCTGACATTAGTAATGCATTTGATTGCACATTAGCTTATGGATAAAGGTTTTCTGGGATAGAATTTCTTGTAAGATATGCGTGTACTCGTAAATTTCTCACAACTGCTGCATATGTTTCTGGTTTCATCTCCAATTATATTTCTTTTAACGAGACAAGTCCTACATACAAACTCAGATTTCAAGAAGTAATTTAAAAAAGTATTCCAACCATGTTGTGGAGAGTAGGCTCATTATTTATAACAGTAACTTATAACCGAAATTATTTAATATACTTATATCAATAATAATCTTCAGTTCAACCAATAAAATTTCACAGGCATGTGACAACATGTAAACTAATAAATATTTGATTTTAGCAAAAAATATTTAACTGCCCTTATTCAAACAAATAATTTGGTTGGGCTTAACAAATTTTGATTCTGTCAATAAAAACGTTAGACAGTATCAGAGCAAAAACAAGAAACAGCATTTATGATGCGATCGTGAAATTAAAAAAAAAATATAGCTTTATCACTCTCTCTAATAGAAAAATTAGGAATTCACAAACTTCTAAATTCTTTATGATTTAAAGACAGACACGCCTATAACGATACTTTTTAGTATATCAAAAGGTTTATCACCACGTCGTGCGATGTGGAGTTCTCGAAGCAAGTCATGACTACTGGTTTCTCATATATACGATGAGGAAGTTGAGATGTGCTAGTACTTAACCCAAACTGAAAGGCATGTGTTTGATCCTCAGGCAGTATAGTGGCTGCTGGAATTGCTTTCCAGCTTGAGAGGGTGGCGTGCGAACACATTGTTAGAATTTTGAATATTTGTTGTTTCAGTTACGAGAAAAGGACAATGCACCGTACAACAGTAAAATGTGAGAACATGATCTTCCACAAACTCCTTATTTTTCGGACATTGTATCTCAGACGTACCTCTCTTTCAGCTATGTGTCTTACATAGGGCTTATTATAAATGATTTTCCAGCTAAGATGTTCACCCCAAATAGCTCCCGAACCACTGAGAGGGAGCAAAATTTAGGTTTAGAGTTCGTAAATGGCATTAAGAGGCTCATCAGACACCATCTCTGTCTGTTTCTAAATGTAAATAATTACTTGGTAAACGATATCAACTTTGGTATTTCACATAGGATTACACTAATTACTCTCAATAGCATATCATGTTATACATATGTATATATAAGGCAAATATTGATATATGTGTACAAAGAAAAAATTAATGTTAATTTGTGATTGGTTAGCAAGAATATAATTTTTTAACTTAAATTATTTTATGCCGTTTCTGATATTCAAGACTTTGTTGCTAGTAAATATTAAAGGAAATAATTTTTTTGNAACTTAAATTATTTTATGCCGTTTCTGATATTCAAGACTTTGTTGCTAGTAAATATTAAAGGAAATAATTTTTTTGAAATGCACACTTGTTACCTGGGACAAAGCTCTATCTACCGATACCAATTCCTCCCTCGCGTGCTACCTTTCGCATTNAAATGCACACTTGTTACCTGGGACAAAGCTCTATCTACCGATACCAATTCCTCCCTCGCGTGCTACCTTTCGCATTGCTGAGACTGAGATTTATAATTCCCTGGCACTGTGTATTTTCATAAAATGCTATGATTTTCCCAATGAAAAGTGCCATAATTATTCTTCAATACTTCTAATTTAATAAGGCAGATTCCCAGCTAGACTGCGACAAAGATTCGCCAAACGATTCAGCATTTTCGTAGAGATCAGTAAAACATTGCAAGGAAATATACGTTGTTTCTATTGTCAACAATAATCCTGTCAGTTCCAAAAATACAAGAATTGATTACTTGTTTTTATACAATCCTGTAAACAAAAGGATTGGTGCAGTAAGTTTTAATGTGCCTCCTTTGCTTTATTTCAAACAATGGAAAAGGGGTATGATCTATAAATTTTGGAAAACCAGTTCTTATATTTTAATGGAATAGGCAATATTCAGCTAAATACAACCTAAGATAGCAAGGGAATTTACAGTTGTTACTTAATACTCATTATACACCTTATATTTTTACCCTCTATCACATTCAAGCCAGACTATGAATTGGGAGCTACTGCTGTATTTTTTTTATTTTTTTTCAGGAGTGATTAAAGAGGTAAGTATCCTTACGTTTTTTAAAAATTAAATACCTTTATAACAACTATCATTATCTAGTGCTTGTAGGTCTGATTTATTTATTATATTTTTGTAGCCTAATTGTTATATTTAACGAACTTCTCAAGACTCCTAGAAGATTATGTAAAGTTTTTACTCAAGAAATATATAAACACTTTTACGTGAATTCTTTTGTTAAAGTATTTTGGATTTAACATTTTTTATTTTATTGAAAATTCATAACGTTCAATAATGCTAGCTATATCTGTATTATATATANTTTTGGATTTAACATTTTTTATTTTATTGAAAATTCATAACGTTCAATAATGCTAGCTATATCTGTATTATATATATAAATTAGAATTCACTAGTGATATAGTGATGTTGACAAAATTATCAGTAATAGGTGTACAATAAAAAATTTTAAAATAAAAAATATTTGCCATCTGTATTAATTCGCGTAATAATATATTAGGTAATACTGGTAATAGTTATAAAATTTCCTTTACTTGTTCACAATTATCTTATTATATATATTTAATTGTTTTCAACGTGATTTGAAGGGTCGGTTTGGCATTCCTGAAATAAGGTTTTCAGTATCGTATTAAATAAAACATTTTATATATGTTATCAGTAAAATTAAATTTTTTGTTATTACTTTCTGCTGTAGCTCCACGTAGTTTCTTGATCCAGAAATTCCTGAAAGTTCCCATAATATGCCGACGTGGGAAATGTGCTAATTGAGTTTCTTGGCAATTATTTTATTTACTTGTTATGCATAATAGCAACGCTCGCCATTTTCTTTTGCGTAGTTTTGTATGAAATGTGGATTTGCAATGTATTTATTCATTGTTTTTCCACTTTCAAAGATCAATAAACATAATTATTTTGAAATTTAACGACATATTAAAACACTTAGTCTTCTTCATGAAAGAGTAAGCACAGTAGAGAGATTATGGGGACTTTGGCACATCGAGATCTGGGGACGGAACGTCGGAGCTGTTCGTGCTCTGTCATTCCGGTCGGCCGGTGGCCATAACGGATAAAGGTGACCCTGACTTTGACACTTTAATTTGACTCTGGTGACCTTTGACCCATACCCGAGTGACCTTCGACCCCAAAAATTAAAATACTCTAAAATAAATACAAGAAATTTTTAATATTTTATAGAAAATATATATTAGAAAAAATTAAACAATTATTGAAAATTTATTTAAATATTGTATTTAAATCTAAAATTTTTAGAGGTCCCACACACACCTCTCCGCGCATACTCATTCCACCATATTGGTAGGTGCAGTTCATCACCTTGGTAGGCGTCACAGTCAACGTCCGCCATTTTGGTCGGTGAAGTCCGCCATCTTGGTAGACGACACATCCACCGTCCGCCATCGTAGTCGGTGCTGCCATCCTCCATTTGATCGGTGCGGTAAACCATATTGTTAGGTGAAGCTGTACGCCATCTTGGTCNTAGTCGGTGCTGCCATCCTCCATTTGATCGGTGCGGTAAACCATATTGTTAGGTGAAGCTGTACGCCATCTTGGTCAGGGCAGTTCGCCATATTGGCACGCGTCACAGCCACCATCCACTATCTCGGGTATTTTTAGTTTGTTATTTGTTTACACATTATTGGAGTGCGTCTCTCAACTTCGTTTGACCACCATCTTGGTTTTTTCGTTTGTTATTTGTTTATATATCACTGTAATTTGTATCTTGACTTCGTTCGACCGCCAACTTGATTTTATTGTTTGAAATATTTTTACATTGCTGGGGTTGTCCGCAGCACTGGACCCAGCAGACGACTGACAACCTCCACTCCCGCCTTCCAAGATATTAAATTGGCCAATTGCCTCAACCTCTTCCAGTATATTTAATTGCTCCTCCAATGTTTCTCATTGTCTAATTAATTACTTAGGTGTTCTCGGACACCTTAGATCGACCAAATTGTCGGTTCCCTTCCACCCGCTTCCAATACATTAAATTGCTCCTCCTATGTTTCTCATTGGCTAATTGCCTTACTCCCCTCCAATATTATTCATTTCACCGCCAGTGTTTCTCATTGGCTGATTTCTCGTGCGTTTTCGGAAACCTTCGTTCCCATCAACTGGCGGCCTACTTTAATCGCGAGTGCGGACTATTTTTTTCCCCATAAAACAATTTGTAAGATGCACCCTGAGCCCCCTCGGGAAATCAGTAATTGTTCTCGTTATTATAAATTAACGCTTGTTGTCCGAGTGACCATAAAATCATTTCGGCCATTTTGGCATTTGGAAGAGTGCGCTCTCTTAGTGCCTTGTACAAACGGGACGAGTTACCGTACCTAGCGAAATAATTTCTCCTGGTCTACGAACCTTACGGCATGCGATACGCACAGAGAATGAACCCATGCATTCCCCCTAACCCAAGAATATACGCTCATTATTAGAAACATTTCCTCTCAAGTTTAAAATCAGCACATTAATAATTTTAGGCAGTGTGGAAAAATTACTCATATGGTTACTCCACGTGCGGCGATTTTTCTAGCACCCATTTTCAGCATATAACATTTTTTATATGGATAAATAATGCACATATAGTAGGTTTTTCAGGGATGAAAATTTATACCGTGAGGAAAAGCTAGCGTAAAGGTATACCCACAACAAGTACAGAATCATGAAAACCCATTACCTTCGGCAAAACCAATTTTTGTATTTTTAAACATCCCTGTGGGCTGTCTCCATCAAGATATATACCTGATCGGCAGTAAAACACCCCCATTCAGAGACCCACCTCACTTTTACGTGACTTAAACCGAATGAAAAGAGAAATGCAAACTTGTGTGTGTGTGTGCGGCCTCTAATACAGCAGGTGTCAATAGTAATCACTCTTTATGAATTACGCGAACTTAAAGATAGATTTATTCTCGAAATGGTAGTCCACCACGCAGATTTATGCTACAGTACGAATTCCATCAAATACACTCATACAGCTCTCATTCCCGACCGTCAACCCAGTTGAGACATACAAGGAAAGACTTAACAAGTGCGAAACAATTAGAGCATATTACAGCCAGTACATTACGGAGACCATGACATTTTAGAGTTATGTTAATCCCTTTCAAATGTAGAAAATCAATTCTATGTGCATTATTTTTGTAAATAAAATCTGGCTCAAACTCAACCATAGTTCTTTGTATAAAAAATAAAATATGAAAGTTTGTATTAATTCCGGTGAAACTAAAGATACTTTGTCATGCTGTGAAACCAAGAAATAAGGGATCAAAAACTATCTTTATTCACTTGCTCATACGTCAAAAACACACACATACCTACTTACACACAAAACCCGAAATTTCCCAATAGCAGGCGAGACTGATAGACGCATTAAACAACTATTAAGACAAAAGCATGCTTAAAAAAGTGTTCACGAGTCCCATTACAGAAGTAAACAAGAGGCACGTGCAGTGGTAATCTTAGCTCGCGCACACGTCCAGCCACGCTGCACAAGGTGTTGATTTGGACTATGGCCTAGCGCACTGACTGCCGGGAGGAGGCTTGTCGCTCCAGCAGCTTGNGCTGCACAAGGTGTTGATTTGGACTATGGCCTAGCGCACTGACTGCCGGGAGGAGGCTTGTCGCTCCAGCAGCTTGTTTTATTTCTCACACAAGCAAACTTTAGTTCATAGGATAATAAACACAGACATCTGCACGCAAATGTCAACACCAGGTAAGATCCATGTTCAAGAGGACCCGGATGAGATACTAGACTAGTTCGGCCCGAATTTGTATTTAAAAATTCCTCAAGGTGAATGCCGGGATGGTTTCTTGGTCGAGTCCTTTCTTGGTCACACTTACACTAGCAACTCGCTTCGTTTCAAAGTAACACAAAATTTACTTTTATTATTATTTTAGCTTTCACACCACCTAGATAATGTAAAATCACGCTACTATTTTACGAGAATCTAATAAAGTCAAGAAGAAAAAATTTGAAATTTGTTCATTACAAGAAGAAGGGAATTACGTCATTTTCCCTCACATCGAATCCGCAGCATCGGGCTTCTGAATCACGAGCCTGCCACGTTTCTAAAACGAAAAACATAAAAAAATTTTAACGCATAATGCAGACAAATGTGTACGTATTAACTTAAAAAAACTATATTGAGCACAAAGATTTATTTTGTATCAGCAATTGCTTGCATATTTCACGCATACCGAGATACCATTTTGAATTTTAGAGGTATTTTAAGCCACCATTTCAGACACAATGCGTTGTTGGCCGGTCTGATAACTCAATGAATAATAATAAAGAGAACAAAAATTATCTTTGTAATCCAACGAACGACACCTTTCATCCGCTTATGCATATCCTTAGAAATATTTCTACTCCCACTAACACAGTGGTCGTTTATGTTAAACAGTTTGGGAGGAAAAAAAAATAGAATGTTCGACCCGCTCGCAGCTGCGAAATACTAGTTTAAACCTCCTTTCATGAATAAAGTATTTAACCCTATTTTCGACGCGAAAACCTAAGACATTATTGCACTGATTATATNAAACCTCCTTTCATGAATAAAGTATTTAACCCTATTTTCGACGCGAAAACCTAAGACATTATTGCACTGATTATATATATATACACACACGCGCGCACGCGCGTAAAACCAAATTAAGGTAACAGAAAAAAGGCTACCCATTACAGAAAAAGGGGGGAAAATAATGCCCACTAACGAACTTTAGATAATACTCTTCATTTCCCGAACAGTGCTACATATTTGTATTTCCGAACCAAGGCGATATTCCGAGATGAAAAAATTCCCAGTATTTTAGGTTTTATTAATCTTGAACCCTCTGAGGAAACGTCTATATACACAAACCAAAAACCTGGCNAATTCCCAGTATTTTAGGTTTTATTAATCTTGAACCCTCTGAGGAAACGTCTATATACACAAACCAAAAACCTGGCCATTGAAAAAAATTTTTTTTATAAAAAGTCTAGTACCATAGTATTTATTTTTAATTACAGTGTACGCGTCATAATATCAGTGCTAAATAAATACCTATTCTAAAATACTCCGCAGTTCTTTATGAACCTGCGGAGAAACATACGCATGTTGGCAATATTTTAGGACAGGTATGCTAGTTTATCACATAGACATACGAACTATTAATTTTCGAAAGGAAAGAAGCGAGAGATAAATCCCCCATTATCGATGTTCACTTTTGCGACAAACTTTGTGCAACTCCATCATGCCCAGAAAAAGTTCTGATACTTTCTAGCATTCTTGCGCTCTATCAGCTCCTCGTGATGTCTTTAAGATACATAATCTCGTGTAAAGTCAGTACATAAGCAATAGATTCACATAAAAAATATTAATAATTGTAAATATTACCCAGTATCGCTCTTGCCAGGGAGTTGAAGACGATATTACACTAAACCTGCTGCGTTTCTTGGTCTTAAACACGTTTCTACATAGGCTGGTGAACGAGCTGTTATACAAGCCGCTATACGAGCCGGCATGCAAACATTGACACACTCGATGGGTGAGTAGATTATGGCTCGTACTAAATAGGAACACACTCGCAGAATTTCTTCTACTTGATAACTTCTTTAGACCTATTAAAAACATGCGACTATATATTAATATTGCGTTATTACTGTTTGTCTTTACATCAATTCAATACATTTTTAATAGATTAATTCATTTTAAAAAAAGTATACTCTATAGTAATGAGAGTATGAAAGAATTAATTTTAATATTAACAAAAATTATTTACAGTTCTCAAAATAAAATTTTTTTCTCAACGTACCAAGTAATTACTTACATTTAACATCAGTGGAGAAAAAAGTGTCTCGCGGAGTTTCGAAATCACTTAAACAAATGTTCATCAGTGGAAATAACGTGACTTTCCCTCGGCGCAACGCGTACACATATGTATTTTCGTATTTAAATACGCAAATTATATGTGACGGTTGTAACGACTAAAAGTTTCCTACGTCGTCGAACTCCAAGTTATCGTCACCTCAACGTGTGCGAGCCGGGGGACGTCATCGACACACCTGGTGAGACCGCTCCGCTTTCTGCATGTCACCTCGGGGTGAAGACGACCTGCATTCTGGGGCGTCCCCTCTACTGAAGCCGATGGTCGACCACGTGGCGGGATGTGACGTCATTAGTAACTGGCCTATCAACGCTATGGGAGTGTTCGTAGTGTTCCCTATGCCACGAGTTGGTCTTGGAGCTGCGATGCTGTCGAAATAACTAGACATGTTTGCGAGGTGTCAAGCGGACAAACCACAGACTCACATTGGTTGAAGGCTCTCAGTCTTCACTAAGGGGGGAAACGATGATAGTTTTACAGAAGTTGAGTTTAAGTACTTATAATGGTTTTTTAGGTAAAATTTTAAAGGAGTTCACTACCATAATTTTGTAAACATCTCTGTTTGTGATCTATGTAAAAGGGCATATTTAAAATGTTTTCGAGTTCCTAATTGTCAAAAAATTACCTTGCCCATCGGTGATTTTATGCATGTAGCACAATATTTGAAAGAACGTTCTATGTAAAGAGGAAATAAATTTTTTTTGTCTTGAAAATTACAGGCAATTTTTCTTTAACATTTGTTTACATTCGTGCTGCATCCTGACAGCTGTGTTGAATTATGTTTTTTTTCTGCTATACACGGGAAGACGTGAAAGGGACTTATTTAAGGAATTACACTGAATGGACGGAAGCATGGTACTCTCGTCACATGACTTGTAATATAACTGCCTCAGCTTATTTCTGTAAAGACGATCGTGTTAGACTTGCTTCGTATACTTAGGATATCTTTTAAAAATGTCGTACCATTTCAAACAGTAATTAAAATTAGGCCTAACAATATTATTCATTTTGGTCGAATTTAGTATCCTTTTGAAACGGTTTCAATCTCAATGATGTATAATCAAGATTGATGCGTTCTTTCCAACTCGTTTCAAGTAGTAGACACGGGGAACCCCCTACGCTCTGAAACAGCAATGTAACTGGTCAGTTACGAAACCTGGTATGGAATCTGCCACGGGCAATAAGACATGTCGTGTTACGAAACTTGGTATGAAATCTGATGTAAAAAGCGACAAATGCCGTGACGGGTGCCCTACTAGCTTCTATAACGGCCGCTATGGCAGATCTCNAAATCTGATGTAAAAAGCGACAAATGCCGTGACGGGTGCCCTACTAGCTTCTATAACGGCCGCTATGGCAGATCTCGCTGAAGCTTTTACGTAATCGGGAAACGGAACCATTTAATAAAGCCATAAGCCGCCAGTTAGCGAGAACAGTGCTGCTTCTGGATGATCGAGAAGAAAGTCTTCTTATTCTTTAGGAAAGCGAAAATATGGTTCTCACATATTGTTCTCGTTAGGGAAATTAATAATTTTTTTATAAGGACTAATGATATTTACACATTTTTTCAATTAATTATTGTTATATGTTTAAAGTAATATATAAATATTTGTTTCTGATGGTGTGATGTTTTAAATATACATTTATAATCTAGATTGTGAGAAATTGGAAACAATTTTAGAACTTAAAATCTGTTTTTATTTATTTTTTAAATTTAACCAATTAATACATTATTTCTTGGTGAAACGTGAAGCACTCTCTAGGCTAATAAAAATATATTTTAAAGGGCGACAACGAGAGCATTGTTAAAACGTATTATCCAACGGTAGAATTCGAAACACAATAGAAAACTTCATGACTTGTCTANACAACGAGAGCATTGTTAAAACGTATTATCCAACGGTAGAATTCGAAACACAATAGAAAACTTCATGACTTGTCTAAACAATGAATGGCTATTTTACTTATTTATAAGAATCATTGTTAATATTTATTGACACGCAAATAATTTTTTTAACTTTTTTCAATTAACGAGATATATTTAATTATTTGTTTAAACATTCTCGATCCCTAATATAAGAAANAGCATATTTAAAATGTTTTCGAGTTCCTAATTGTCAAAAAATTACCTTGCCCATCGGTGATTTTATGCATGTAGCTCAATATTTGAAAGAACGTTCTATGTAAAGAGGAAATAAATTTTTTTTGTCTTAANCATCGGTGATTTTATGCATGTAGCTCAATATTTGAAAGAACGTTCTATGTAAAGAGGAAATAAATTTTTTTTGTCTTAAAAATTACAGGCAATTTTTCTTTAACATTTGTTTACATTCGTGCTGCATCCTGACAGCTGTGTTGAATTATGGTTTTTTTCTGCTATACACGGGAAGACGTGAAAGGGACTTATTTAAGGAATTACACTGAATGGACGGAAGCATGGTACTCTCGTCACATGACTTGTAATATAACTGCCTCAGCTTATTTCTGTAAAGACGATCGTGTTAGACTTGCTTCGTATACTTAGGATATCTTTTAAAAATGTCGTACCATTTCAAACAGTAATTAAAATTAGGCCTAACAATATTATTCATTTTGGTCGAATTTAGTATCCTTTTGAAACGTTTTCAATCTCAATGATGCATAATCAAGATTGATGCGTTCTTTCCAACTCGTTTCAAGTAGTAGACACGGGAAACCCCCTACGCTCTGAAACAGCAATGTAACTGGTCAGTTACGAAACCTGGTATGGAATCTGCCACGGGCAATAAGACATGTCGTGTTACGAAACTTGGTATGAAATCTGATGTAAAAAGCGACAAATGCCGTGACGGGTGCCCTACTAGCTTCTATAACGGCCGCTATGGCAGATCTCGCTGAAGCTATTACGTAATCGGGAAACGGAACCATTTAATAAAGCCATAAGCCGCCAGTTAGCGAGAACAGTGCTGCTTCTGGATGATCGAGAAGAAAGTCTTCTTATTCTTTAGGAAAGCGAAAATATGGTTCTCACATATTGTTCTCGTTAGGGAAATTAATAATTTTTTTATAAGGACTAATGATATTTACACATTTTTTCAATTAATTATTGTTATATGTTTAAAGTAATATATAAATATTTGTTTCTGATGGTGTGATGTTTTAAATATACATTTATAATCTAGATTGTGAGAAATTGGAAACAATTTTAGAACTTAAAATCTGTTTTTATTTATTTTTTAAATTTAACCAATTAATACATTATTTCTTGGTGAAACGTGAAGCACTCTCTAGGCTAATAAAAATATATTTTAAAGGGTGACAACGAGAGCATTGTTAAAACGTATTATCCAACGGTAGAATTCGAAACACAATAGAAAACTTCATGACTTGTCTGAACAATGAATGGATATTTTACTTATTTATAAGAATCATTGTTAATATTTATTGACACGCAAATTATTTTTTTAACTTTTTTCAATTAACGAGATATATTTAATTATTTGTTTAAACATTCTCGATCCCTAATATAAGAAATCTGTGCTCTGTTTTTTTTCTAAAGGAAATTGTTGGGGTGGATTGATATTTAATTTTTATGACACCACGACAAGTGTTTCGTATACTGTGTTATTCAGAATCGAATATCACTACAACCACTAGACTGTATATTTATAATAATATAATATCTATGAACTAAAAAAAAAAAAAAAAAANAAAAAAAAAAAAAAAAAAATTATTTTACAATTCCAGTTACACTGACTTATTGTAAGCCCAGCTTAGAAACGCTTCCCTCCCCCCAGGTATAAGTGGAAGATGTGTTATTTATGTTATATAATTACCAATTGGGAATAAGTTAATTCTTTTTAATTTGGGTTATTGTTTCGTACGTTAGAGAAGAAAAACATATATTATGACCAGAAAAGTGAAAAAAAAATGCACAAGGTTTAAACGAAAATAACCGAACTGATGCTTTCACATACTAATTTGAATGCTAAACGATGCAGGAAGTCAACACTGAAATATCTTTGTGATATTTTTGATTGAAGGTGGTTCCTATCTTTCAAAGGCAAAATAAATCGTTTTTATAGAATATAATTTATAATCATAATGTGGAAAATATAATGTAAAATATGGACGATTTAAGTAGCTTTCTTGGTTTCAGAGGTAATATATATATATATATATATATATATATACTTTATATTTTTTTTAATAAACAACACATTTTAACTCACATATTTTGGCGACTGTATATGGCCAGTTAATTTGCTAGTACATAGTTGCTCATCTTGTGAGATAGACTATTCTTTCATAATGTCCCATAAATAATCCGGAAGACAGTCTTATTACTCGCCAAAACTTCGTTGAAGCTGTATATTAAAAGTGTTAAGTATAGTGTTTTTAACTTTTAAAGTAATACAGCATAACATTTTAAATAAAGAAAGAACGCGGCTAGAAGAAAACAAATTTTTCGGGACTACGCAAGTATCATTAATCGCATATATATATATAATCTTTGGAGGCAATCAATAAAGAAAATATATGTAAATAACGGACTGAATTTTACTTAGTTTGATATATATCGTAAAATAGAATAAATCCTGTTAAATGGTCAACAACATATGTCACATAATTTCAGTCACTATTTTTCTGGGATTGGTTTTATGACTTATAGATTAATGAAACAACATATTTCAAATTAAATAATGCATAAACTTATAAAGTCCATATTATATATATGTATATATGTTATGGGATGTATCTGTACTTCGTGCAGAAAATAAAGCCACAGCATCTGTGGGACTTAAAAATTTTCGGAAACGCCATCTTGTATTACTAATGTGACGCTGTATTTAAGAGAAAGGGGACATTTGGTACGTACTTTATTGTTGTGTATTGTTGTGCAGGATGTTTTATACTACTTTTCTTTTTTGCATTGAATAACCATACCTTTAATTAGAAAATGTAATTAATAATTTAATTTATTTGTATTATTTCCAACTCCCGGTATTTTTGCACTTAACTTCAAAGTCACTTCAGAAATACAAGATTGCTTTTCCAGACATTATATTACGAGGGTTTCCTGGTTGTTTAGGCTCAAAGATGCCGTGGCTTAATTTTCTGCAAGAAGTTAAGATACATCATGTATATGATGTGAATTTCGTTTTTCAAGGCAAATTTTACAAGGCGACATGAAAATTCAGTCTTTCATTTCGTTTTTATATATATTGTCTTTAATTCGATAATATGTAGCTTTAAATTGTATGTCCTTTTGTTAAGTTTTTAGTTTCATTGATAACATTAGTATTCTTAAAACAAATGGTAAGCTACATATTTTAGAATTAAAGACAATATACATTTCGCTTTGTAGTTATTTTGGCGTAGAAGATTGATTGGTTAGTTAACGGATTGAAAGCGGGCTGGTGTGGGTTCAAATCAAGGACACCGCTAACGGTTTTTTTTTTTTTACTTTTCTAAATTAGGCTACCTATGAGAAATGTTTTTCTTTCTTTTAACTATTGGGATAAATTCAATGAACACAATATTTAATTCGCTACACGTAGTTGGCCGTCACTCATTCAACCAGTGAAATTTTTTTTCACCGAAACAACCAGTGTTTTTCTAATGATTCTAAGTGAAGCCATTTTCACTGATTCGAGCAGTTGAATTTATTCAATCAATCTTGGTATTCTAAAAATACATAGTCCGAGTTTAAAATACGTTACATCGCGGTCTTTGTGTTGGACGCTTCAAAAGGGAGCGTCGCATGGGAAAATTAATCTCGTTCGTAATACGTCAGGAATATCTTAACTGATTTCGGAACAATTGGCATAACAATTTTGCTTATATAATCTAACTTATATATTTTAGGCTTATAAGACAAGTACTTAAAATTATGTGTATGAAATGTTAATTTTATTTGTCATAGCCAGTCGATGTATTTTTTCAGCCAGTCCTATTAAATTTACAACATTAACTACTAAATAATTGGCATTTTGCTATCTTTTATTGTATTTTAAATTCTGCTTTCACATCATATCACAGACAATAGTCAAAATGGTTTCAACTCATTTGGCATAAGAATAATTAAATTTAGAGCTCTTTTTTACTGGAAACGTATTAATGGGTGACGTGCCTATATTAGAAGTGTCAATAACATTATGTTTTGTTAAATATTTAATCTCAGGGACATTTAAATATATTTAATAACAACTTGGCATTTTATTAGTACTTGCTATGTAAATTTATTAAAAAGGTATATGTTTACCTTCTTAGTCCAGCACGTTTTAAGATGAAATCATAGGGAACGTTAAGATTATCTACAATAGCTCAGTACATTCTGAACCAAGTCTCACAAACTTTTGCACACATTTAGTAATATGGAATGCCATCTAAACAATTATTGACAGCATTCATTCTTTTATAAAATGCAGCTCTAGAATTTAAAACAATTTTTACAGTATTTTTGGAACCACTCAACAAATTTAAATTAAGCTTGACACTCTGAAATAACTGCTGTATTAATCACTTACGCTAATTTACATATTTATTGTCATGTAAAGATGCCATAATATTGTGTAAATTAAATATAAATCAGGACATTATGTACCGATTATTATATAATTTTATAAAATAACTCCTGCCAATTCGGTTACTTAACACGCAGAAGTTGAATATTATATCATATTTTAGGACGTCACAAATATTACGTGGAATATGTGTAAAATAAAGTGGTTTAATGAGTTTTGTCGACATGGTGTGGTTTTTATGTATAATTGAATAAGTGCAATGAATAAACAAAAAAATTTAAGGGCAGATTTTTTAAATTTGTTTATGAGTTAGATTTCTAGTGGAATGGCACTGAAGGAACATAGAAATGATAAAATTACTTTACTGTGAAATGAAATACTATTTTCATCATACACCTCCGTTAGCAACGATTGTGTATATGTGCAGATGTTAGCATGCGAGAATCACATTCAGGAGGTCGTGCGTTCGTTTCTGACCATATCATGCTCTAACAGTTTCCTGTCCTCGATATCGCATGTTCCGAAGCTATGTGTCTTCTGGTCTCTTCTCCATCTGTTGGCACCCGGGAGGTGAACTGAGATGCTGTGAACACGGTTACATGTATACACTTCGCTTTCATCATATATATATATATATATATATATTACCAAGAATCCACATTCTGACAACAAGTTTATGATTAGAAACNATATATATATATATATATATATATTTTACCAAGAATCCACATTCTGACAACAAGTTTATGATTAGAAACACTATGGCCCGTTGAATAATCTGATGTTACGATAGTTTTCAGAATATTGTTCATTCTCTCTACGTCAGCAAAATTACACCGGAACACATGAAACGTTCTATGTCACACTGAGACTATAAAAGATTTACAAAAAAGAAGGGCCAAGTCCTTTAAAACTCATTTCTCAAAGCAGCAACTGTCAATGTAAAACGTAAAGCGACAGCAGCTCGCACGTGCAGGTTTAGAATACATGTCAATAAACTCGTGAAATTCCTCCTTAAAGTGCATTACCTCATCACAGCATTTGAGAGCTCTATAAGCCGTTATTTTGTGATTATTGCATAACTGGACCTTATTGAAATTATCCTCTGAAATTATTTATTTAGTGTTAGAAACAACGAGTTCTCAGACATTTGATATCACAATATTATTTTTTTACAGTTTTCAATTTATTCAATATATAATAACTAAATATAATAAAAAAACTTTAATATATCATTGTAACTAATAATACAGTTTAATTATGGTGGTATCATCTGGTGTGTGTTTCTTCGGGATCACATTATGCTATGGAAGAGATTTTTGGTTCAAACACTGCGAATAATATTTGTTTTTGTTACATGATTTGAGTACGTTAAGTGGGAGTAAAGGCCTGGTAGAAATGTAGGAGGATCCGTTATGAGAGTTTCCATTCATGCAAGCTTGAGAAGGGAACGAATAACACCCTCAGAGCAGCACGCGTGATTGAGACCGGTGGTCGAGTAAGGGAGGGGCTGTGGGGCGCCGGCGCATGCGCAGAAGGGACGTAACTCTCGACCCCTTCTTTTTTGTTGAGACTCGTGGCGCGTGTTGGCAGTCGCCGGTGTGGCGTGGTGACGGGCTACGACTCGCAGAGGACCCAGCATCGCGGAGTGCGGCGGGTAAGTACTAGTAACTATCTCAAACTTTCATTGTTTTGCAGAGGACGCCTACATTTCGGTCAGTGATTTTACATGATACTTTATTCTTCAATCTTGTATTTTTGATCACGAAGGAAAATTAATTTCCAGTTTGAAAAGTAGTAATAAATAAATCCCCCAACCACCTTAAATATAAATATTATGCCATAATTTAGTAGCAATAAATTATTCAGTATTACCTCAGTGAGAGGACAAATTAAATATACATGTTCTCGTGCAGCTTGCGAAATATTATATATATATATGTTTATATATATATATATTACAAAATATATTATTGACTTGGCCCACTTATGTAGATTTCTGCCAATTATTCTACAGTTCAATTAATTCAGAAACTTTTGCTTCCACCCATTCNCTTGGCCCACTTATGTAGATTTCTGCCAATTATTCTACAGTTCAATTAATTCAGAAACTTTTGCTTCCACCCATTCAAATATTTCTGTGTTAACTGCTGGCATAATTATAGTACGAAAAAATTTCGGGAAAGGTGTTTTTGGAAAAGACGTGGCTTCATTGCTTCTATAGCGTATTCGTTGGTACGTCAGATTTCAGCAGCCTGTTTTCCATTGCTCTTTTCAAACTGACAAGCAAATTCTCACTTATGAAGGTGGCATAAAATTGGCTTTACATATATATAAATATTTACATATAGGGGAATGAAATCACTTAAAAAAGCCGAAATATATTTCGCTGTTATTACACCCTATGGCTGTTACTTATGGGGATCGAAGAACCACCTGATGAAACTTCACACTGCATGATGGCAACTGCTGCGTGGGAAGTTTTTCGTTAGTATAAATGTTTTAGTGCATGATCCATGTTGTGTATTTTTCCCTTTTATATCGCTGTAAGCTTCGATGCCACTACGGGGACTGAGTAATATGTGTAAATATCTCACGATACCAGCTTACATAACATAGGAATATGATCTCTGATATGTAAAGCTCTCAAATTATAACGTAACTCTACTGAGATTTAAACCTCAACTATGAAAATGTATGTATATGGTGTTACGTCACGATGCCATCTGTGTGTTGTCATTGAAGTCTGATTTTGTTTACATAAAAAAAACACAAAGCTATATNTGTTACGTCACGATGCCATCTGTGTGTTGTCATTGAAGTCTGATTTTGTTTACATAAAAAAAACACAAAGCTATATATCATTTTGAGAAGTACACTGTTGTCGATTTGAGCCGCGAACGCTTGATATCAAACTGAAAAAGTGTTATCTTTTACAAAGAATTTTATATTTACTTTGCTTTCAGTAGATTTGTAAGCGAATTAGTTAAATAAATGCGGTACGTTAATATTTCATTCAAGTTAATATCTTATTGGTGGAGTTTTTAACCGGTAAAAATTTCGCACAATGTAGAATTGGACTTGGAATAGTACCTTAATATTTCAAAAATTGTCACGGAAATATTAAAGTCATTAAATCGGCAATAAAACGAATTTTGTAAGTATGGGAAGGGGACACAACGCGCGTATAAAAAAAACTACGAAGGGAGTTCAGAAATTATTAAAATAACCAGTAACCAAATTAACTTCGTCACCCTGGGCTCTCCACTAATCAGAGTTACGCTTGCTTCAGCTAAGTGCGTGTGGTGTCGCATTTATTTCCAACAAGATCACAGATTACTTTAAAATGACATACATAACTTTAACGTACAATTTTTCTCTATGCATAAATTTAAAACACCTAAATTAAAATAGTTAAATCCCTGTCTGTCATATTAATTGCATCGTTAATCATACAGTATATTTGATACATCAAAAAAATTTCATAAACCATTTTACTCCTAAAAATTTAGCCGCGTTCTCTTAAAACGCTAAATACACGTGTCTAGACAACCGTGGAATGAAGTCTACACTCTCACACAGNTGTTACGTCACGATGCCATCTGTGTGTTGTCATTGAAGTCTGATTTTGTTTACATAAAAAAAACACAAAGCTATACATCATTTTGAGAAGTACACTGTTGTCGATTTGATCCGCGAACGCTTGATATCAAACTGAAAAAGTGTTATCTTTTACAAAGAATTTTATATTTACTTTGCTTTCAGTAGATTTGTAAGCGAATTAGTTAAATAAATGCGGTACGTTAATATTTCATTCAAGTTAATATCTTATTGGTGGAGTTTTTAACCGGTAAAAATTTTGCACAATGTAGAATTGGACTTGGAATAGTACCTTAATATTTCAAAAATTTTCACGGAAATATTAAAGTCATTAAATCGGCAATAAAACGAATTTTGTAAGTATGGGAAGGGGACACAACGCGCGTATAAAAAAAACTACGAAGGGAGTTCAGACATTATTAAAATAACCAGTAACCAAATTAACTTCGTCACCCTGGGCTCTCCACTATTCAGAGTTACGCTTGCTTCAGCTAAGTGCGTGTGGTGTCGCATTTATTTCCAACAAGATCACAGATTACTTTAAAATGACATACATAACTTTAACGTACAATTTTTCTCTATGCATAAATTTAAAACACCTAAATTTAAATAGTTAAATCCCTGTCTGTCATATTAATTGCATCGTTAATCATACAGTATATTTGATACATCAAAAAAATTTCATAAACCATTTTATTCCTAAACATTTAGCCGCGTTCTCTTAAAACGCTAAATACACGTGTCTAGACAACCGTGGAATGAAGTCTACACTCTCACACAGNATTTAGCCGCGTTCTCTTAAAACGCTAAATACACGTGTCTAGACAACCGTGGAATGAAGTCTACACTCTCACACAGTGTAAAGACGAGAAAAAACTTTATATTTTTCTTTCCTTGAATAACCTTCAAGTGTTTCAGCTTACGTCATATAGCTAACTCTGAATTCTGTTTGTCAATTTAATTGTTGTTTTATAGATTGCTATTGAGCTATAATAAGTACTGAAATTAAATTCGCACTGTTAGTTGATAGATAATTGTATATTCTCNATAGATTGCTATTGAGCTATAATAAGTACTGAAATTAAATTCGCACTGTTAGTTGATAGATAATTGTATATTCTCACTAGTAAATATTTTCGGCAACCGTTTATTTATAGAATAGTGACTCCCAAATGCCACGACCAATTATTCCTCGCAACACTATTAAGTGCGCTTGGTCGTACGGTAACACTCCTAGCGTGCATTAGATAGTCGTGGATTCAGCCTAGACAGATTCAACTGAATGTTGTTATTCGATAAGTAATTTTAAGTTGTCGCTCCGGGTTGGCGCAGTTCCTTTACAAGCGCCTTTTTAATTTCTGATACGCTTAAAAATTCCATTCGTTCTCTGCTCCTGTGATAATGAGTATTTTGAACAGGAGGATCATCCAAAACTGATATTATTTTCGCTGTTTAAGATTTTATGATGCTGATATATTTCTTGAAGTATAGTACCTGAACTACGGGAGCGAAGGGACAGCTGTTTATAAATTGATTATTTTACAATTTATTTACCTTCAGCACGTAAATTCTTAATTTCGGTAAATAAGTTCGACACAACTACAGAAAATTCCAGAACATTATTAGTGTGTATTAATATAGGAAAGGTCTGCTAAAGGCCACAGTTATTCCCTGTGCACTGGAGGTTTAAAGATTGTAGTTTTGAAGTTTCCTTAAGGGTCTTAAAGTACGACTTCAGTTACTCGACTCGTGGAAACTCTGCTGTGGTTGAAGATGAACGGCAGCTAGTCAGCAGTAATCAACTACGTGACGTGGAAGCAGGGCAGCTGCGCTCACAGCTCCAATCAAACTCCAAGCAATATGACAGCCATGTTGAGGCGAGTGCTAGATGAATCCTGACACTTATCACCGACGCACACGTCTTAAATCGCCGAATCTTAACTTTGCGTTTATGGTTAAACGATTTCTCATACAACGTGACTTTAGAACGCTAAGGAAATAAATTTCTGATTTGGACAGCACACTTGGTGACAGCTCTCACGATATGCGTTTATTAAAATACGGAATATTTCTCAGGTTTGTATGTTTTAGACAGGTACTCTAAAGTATTTTGTACCTGCTGTTATTGTAGAAGGAATTAAAAATTCAAACCAGTAAACAGATTAACTAATAACCAATTTCTTTGATATTTCAAAACTTTAATATTTCTACTAATACGTATTTTACGTCAAGCATTTCTAAATGCAAAACACTCCGAAAAAAAATTCTGTGTTAAAATGTCTACAAATAGACAAAAGACATGAGAATATTCTGCTTAATTTTTCTGACATTCAAAAGAAAACGTGTTTTTGTTGGATCAAACAAAGTATCAAAAATGATAATGACGCGAATTGGTGTTCGGCTGCTGTTTGAACAATTTTTTTAGTCAGCGAGGGAAAAGTTCCTTGGCAATTATTGTACACGATATAACGAACAATTTACTGATTCATCTGCCATCATGTTAGTATCGATCTAGAAATAATATTTCCGTGGTTCATTATAGTATTTAGTGCGACTTTTTTGTAGCATTTAAAATGGCTTTATTATTGTAAACAATATATATATATATATACTTGTCTTAATAGGGGTTCACATAAAGCACAGTCTTTTATCCTGTCAGTTGGTATAATAAAAAGACTACCTTCTAACTGTACAGCACAAATAAAAACTCTTGAACTTGTGTTATAAGGGAACATCCATATTAAATGAAAATTATGAAATTAAATGCAATACCAGATTTGACTCCATAGATTACGAACCACACAAGTTAATGTAACAACCGATGCAGGAGACGACAGTAGAAAACCTTATTAATCACTGTTTTGTTTAGTTATAGCTCTATTAGACCTCTATGTTAANGTCTTAATAGGGGTTCACATAAAGCACAGTCTTTTATCCTGTCAGTTGGAATAAATAAAAAGACTACCTTCTAACTGTACAGCACAAATAATAACTCTTGAACTTGTGTTTTAAGGGAACATCCATATTAAATGAAAATTATGAAATTAAATGCAATACCAGATTTGACTCCATTGATTACGAACCACACAAGTTAATGTAACAACCAATGCAGGAGACGACAGTAGAAAACCTTATTAATCACTGTTTTGTTTAGTTATAGCTCTATTAGACCTCTATGTTAANATGCAGGAGACGACAGTAGAAAACCTTATTAATCACTGTTTTGTTTAGTTATAGCTCTATTAGACCTCTATGTTAAATTGACGTTGAAAATGTAATAATTTTTTGTTTGCGTGATATTTGCGAATATATGTATTAGAACACATCTAAATTGCAATGAATAAAATAACTTTACCGGTATCATAAGTTTATTTGACACAAAACTTTGCTATACTTCAACAAGAATGAGAATAGGGTGTATTAAAAATATCTTAAACTCGTTAGGTAGAAATGGAATATTTTATCGCCTTTTTGATTACTGAATATTTATTTTAAATGAAAAAAGTCACGAAATGTTTTTGTTAACTTCTCAACAATTTGATTTACTTTTGTTGCAAATGCGATTATTCTTTCGACTAGCAATTAAAATCGTATGGCATACATGAAATTTTTTCTAAAGCTCATGAATAATTGAGCAGGAGGGCGTTTCTCTGAGGTCGGTCTTAATTGGAATACAAATTTTAACTTGGTTACTTATCTGTGATTCAGCTGCACTGCACCACAAATGATGCTCTGGAAAGACTTCATAGTGTTTTATAATACAAAGAGGATTCTTCCCTCTACGGCCTTCGCCGTGTTATCTATTCAAAGTGATATAAATGATGTAATTTAAAAGGTGGTTCACGATAAAGTGAGTACTCTTTAAATCAACCTATGAAAAATATCACTCAGCGTAGTTGCATATATTTTTACTACCACANCGATAAAGTGAGTACTCTTTAAATCAACCTATGAAAAATATCACTCAGCGTAGTTGCATATATTTTTACTACCACGCTACTCGAAGTTAAATTGGCAGCGAACTACGGTAAGTAGTTACAAAATTTAATGTATTAATAGTCGTAAAGTTAAAAACATTTTTTCACCTGCAATTTAGAGCCTTTTTGTTGGTTGTAAATAAGAAAGAAGTTTTGCGTGTACGTAACGTATTTAAGTTTCTGACTCATTCGCATATTACCTCGCTATTACAACTTTTAAATTAGCTGGTTCATTGTTTAGTTTTTTTTTCCGGACCACGCCCGTGTGTCAAAAAAACAGCCGTACACGATTAGTGACATTTTAAGGGTCTGTTTGTAACTTCTGAAATAGCTTATTCATTAAACTAATAAATAAAACATTTCTATAAATGTTTTGAGTGAAGTGCCATTCTTTTTATTGTTTTATGCTGGATCTCCACGTAGTTTCTTGTCCCAGAAATTCTGGAAACTTCACATGATATGCCGGCTTTGAAAATGTGCTACTTGATGCCATTTAAGCCTGCATAAATTTTTAATATTGAAAAACTTGAAGAAACTTTGGAGGGTGTTTTGTTATATTTGTCCAATGTGTTACAATTCTTAAAGAGTAAATATATGTATGTATGTGTTATTCAGTATCTACGCGAATCCCATTTCAGTGTAAATACCTTGGCCCTTGTGTTCTTCGTTTTAATACAATGATGCAATGAAAATATTTTATACTGCACCTGAAACGTACATTGAGTGTTAAGAATATACAAATCAATATTATAACGTCTCTCTGGATGGTATAATTTATATGAGCCGAAATACCATATAATAAATAATATAGCTTCCACGACTAGCCTTCAAGGTAAGTAATATGGGCAAAATTAGTTTCTGCAATAAATATGTTGGTGCAGTTTTATGAAATAACTTGTAATCAGCTAGGTGTGGTTTTTTTTTATATACCAGTGAAGTTTACATTCATATCAGTGCAGGAATTTAAATTTTATCAATTAAAAGTATTTTTTTTCGTAAACGAAGCAATAAGCCTTAGCTAATTATATCATGTTCGTTAAAAAGTGAGTGGCTGAACCAAATGTTCAAGAAACATGCATCGAGTGAAAAAATTTTAATATTGAAACATGCTTTAGAAATTGGGTTTATTCTCTCCAGCCATTAAATTTTCTTACGACTTTTTCGTTACTCGTGATGTAATACCAACGCCTGCCATTTGTTTGTGCATATTTTTGTATGAAACATTAATTTGTGAGGTATTAATGTATTGTAATTCTACTCGTAGGTGTTGTTAAACATAATTCTTGGGTCACATGATGATTGTTTACAGCGTGTTGTCTTCCTTATGAAGGACTAAATACACAGTATTATCCTAAAGCATTCCGTTCTTATGTCACGTACGTGCATATAACGGGTGAGCGTTTCAGTTTTTCACACTTTTTAAAGGCGAACGTTCGAAACGTCTTGGCGTTATATTTATAAAGGGAAAATAATTTTTTTTTATCCCTTCTGCTATTCCGTAGACCACCCAAACCGAACATATTTTCTTACGTTCTCGGAAATGTGAACCACAATTTAAAACATTAATTTATTTTAAACAGAAAATTTGTAATGAATATAAATTCAATATTCACAAAGCAATATTACTTATTGAACTTAACGTGTACGTGTGAACAGTGTGATTACAATATTTATTAATATTCTTTGTTTATTTAATGAGTATGTAGTGGATGTATGGGCCAGTTGATATGAACGCCAGCTAAAATTCACATGACAGCGTTAATTTTGATAAGTATTCGGAAAGCTAAACAAACAACTGGCTGGAAGTAGAAACTTTGCAGGACATTCAAAAGTGCTCCCTTTACTGTGGACAGCCATAACTTGAGTTACCCACAACGGCCTTAAAACTTACTGTAAAATAATAAAACCATACACAAATTAATACGAAAATGTTTCATACATATTTTGATTGTCTAACCATCGAATAATTTTCCTTGTAAAAAGGAACAAAACACTTTTTATAGTTACATTACTAGAAAAAACAACCAGTTTAAGGAAATAATACCAAATAGAAAGTTGTTNAACAAAACACTTTTTATAGTTACATTACTAGAAAAAACAACCAGTTTAAGGAAATAATACCAAATAGAAAGTTGTTCACATTGTAATATTATACGACCGTAATTTTAACGTTCATTTTTACAGAATCATTAGTACTCCCATATATAATGGTTTAATCGATCCAATTAAGGGACACACGGTTGGCTCAGTTGGTAAGCCAGAGGCTCCCGATTCAATTCTGAACCCTGTCAGTGGGGATATTTTGAACGGAGGGTTCTCATGGGGGCACTGCAGTGGTGTGGGGATTTTCTAGGTGCTCTCCAGTTTATTCCCGCGTTATCATTCCACTGTGTCTCTACCTCGACCTCGTCTCATCTTATAGATTCTTCGGTCTGGTCAGAGCGACTGGTCTGTATGTACTTCTGATAGATAAGCAGGCTCAACTTAACTCCATCTTCCTCTGATCCATGCATAACCACGTCTTAGGCGGGAACCACGTGATGATTTTCATTTTATANAACTTAACTCCATCTTCCTCTGATCCATGCATAACCACGTCTTAGGCGGGAACCACGTGATGATTTTCATTTTATACAGGATGTAATTAATTTTTAACGCAACGCATACAGTTATTATACCCAATTCACGGTTTATTCACACTTTTTTAATCAAATCGTTGAAAAATCGTTCAATGTAAAACGTGATTATTTCATACTTAAATTATCCCATGCGTTTTATGCTGGTGTTAAAATAAAGGTCTCTTATTTGTGGTTAAATATAACTTTAACTAATATTATATATATGAAATATAATATTTTAAAGTAATCATCTATATGAATAACAGGAGTGAGAAAATTTGTTTTGGTAATGCCTAGTAAGATAAAGATCTTATGCAAAATATAATCACACGGAGTGCGCACGAATGCGGTGTGTTGCACTTTTGGTGGAATTTTTTAACCTTGGTTAAGCTTTGTTTGCATCAGGCGGAGGAATATTATGGAAGTAAAATTTTAGCAGAGCTTCAGAAAAGATGGAAGTTACCGTGAATCAACTTTATTTCACAACTAACGTGTCAAATTTTATGATTCATAGTTGCCTTCTTGGCCTGTGTAAAATGCAAACGAATCAAAACACGTATACCAGGGAAAGTGATAAGTAGCGACGCCAATAGATAAAATTATCACATCATTGTCTCATTCTAGAACTTCTTACATACAATCACTTACTCGACGCTTATAAATCTAATATATGGGTGAGTTTATCTTTACCAATTATTCGGCTTCCTATACATATGCTTTTAGTGTCTTTGTGATTAAAATCACAGTTCTTACTACTCATAATTTTAAATTTTTAATAACCCTAAGAAAGAGCATTTTCCAATCATAAAGAATATTTTCAATAAAATATTAATTATTTGAAACTTTTAAATATTTTCTTTCAAGAAAGTAAATGCTTATTTGTGTATAGCAATACCAATAAAGAAAATTCATATCTTCATCCAAATGTTCAGATTAGGTGAACAATTTTTTTCTTTTTAGATATAGAGCTCATTAACTGAAATTTAAATTTCTTTGTAACCCCGAAAAAAATCCGCTCTGACAGGACTCTGATAGTCACAGGAAAGCACCACCAACAAACGAAGATAACACTTAAATTGAAAATTTACTAACCCGGTTGTCAAACACTCGGCGAATCAAGATATGTCAAGACAAAATGTTTCAGGTAATTGACAAATTGAAGTACCGGTGGAAAATCTTACATTTGTTTGTCTTTTCTGTGACCAGAAGTGTGTGTATTACTTGTCATTTCCCCATGTTTCTACGAGATCCGACAGTAGCCGATTCACCATTAATTCGGCCCAAGTTGGAGATTATACATAAACCCTACNACTTAACTCCATCTTCCTCTGATCCATGCATAACCACGTCTTAGGCGGGAACCACGTGATGATTTTCATTTTATATAGGATGTAATTAAATTTTAACGCAACGCATACAGTTATTATACCCAATTCGCGGTTTATTCACACTTTTTTAATCAAATCGTTGAAAAATCGTTCAATGTAAAACGTGATTATTTCATACTTAAATTATCCCATGCGTTTTATGCTGGTGTTAAAATAAAGGTATCTTATTTGTGGTTAAATATAACTTTAACTAATATTATATATATGAAATAAAATATTTTAAAGTAATCATCTATATGAATAACAGGAGTGAGAAAATATGTTTTGGTAATGCCTAGTAAGATAAAGATCTTATGCAAAATATAATCACACGGAGTGCGCACGAATGCAGTGTGTTGCACTTTTGGTGGAATTTTTTAACCTTGGTTAAGCTTTGTTTGCATCAGGCGGAGGAATATTATGGAAGTAAAATTTTAGCAGAGCTTCAGAAAAGATGGAAGTTACCGTGAATAAACTTTATTTCACAACTAACGTGTAAAATTTTATGATTCATAGTTGCCTTCTTGGCCTGTGTAAAATGCAAACGAATCAAAACACGTATACCAGGGAAAGTGATAAGTAGCGACGTCAATAGATAAAATTATCACATCATTGTCTTATTCTAGAACTTCTTACATACAATCACTTACTCGACGCTTATAAATCTAATATATGGGTGAGTTTATCTTCGCCAATTATTCGGCTTCCTATTCATATGCTTTTAGTGTCTTTGTGATTAAAATCACAGTTCTTACTACTCATAATTTTAAATTTTTAATAACCCGAAGAAAGAGCATTTTCCAATCATAAAGAATATTTTCAATAAAATATTAATTATTTGAAACTTTTAAATATTTTCTTTCAAGAAAGTAAATGCTTATTTGTGTATAGCAATACCAATAAAGAAAATTCATATCTTCATCCAAATGTTCAGATTAGGTGAACAATTTTTTTCTTTTTAGATATAGAGCTCATTAACTGAAATTTAAATTTCTTTGTAACCCCGAAAAAAATCCGCTCTGACAGGACTCTGATAGTCACAGGAAAACACCACCAACAAACGAAGATAACACTTAAATTGAAAATTTACTAACCCGGTTGTCAAACACTCGGCGAATCAAGATATTTCAAGACAAAATGTTTCAGGTAATTGACAAATTGAAGTACCAGTGGAAAATCTTACATTTGTTTGTCTTTTCTGTGACCAGAAGTATGTGTATTACTTGTCATTTCCTCATGTTTCTACGAGATCCGACAGTAGCCGATTCACCATTAATTCGGCCCAAGTTGGAGATTATACATAAACCCTACNCATGTTTCTACGAGATCCGACAGTAGCCGATTCACCATTAATTCGGCCCAAGTTGGAGATTATACATAAACCCTACCAGGGCAGAAGAAAACAGGTTTGGCTTTTCCTCGATTTAGTCTAATGTGCATATAGTCACAAGGGCAGTGCAATATTAAAAATTCTTCCTCTTTTTATAACACCGTTGTCGTTAACTTGAGCACCGCTGAGTGGACCAATGAAAGCACGTTGACGTCACGCGTCACATGACCACATCGGCACCTTGCTTGTTAGGAGCAGCTCTTTAGTCGTGCGGCCGGTGTCACGTCAACCAGACGAGTAGAACGCCATGCTGCCTACACTGGCCGAAATTCTGCTCTTGTCCAGGACAGCCATGAACCAAACAGCATTAGCAGAGTTCTTCGAAAGGCAGGGACTATCGTCTCGTTGAAATTAGTTGCAGGCGAGCAAGTTAGACGTAATATTTACGCGAGCAGAAAAAAAATATCGGTGAAATGATAAGGTTGGGCATCTCATTGTTAAATGACTAAAATTAATCTTGTAGCATTGAATATATGTTTAAAACGTCAAAATGGTTACTAAGAGCACCTGCTTGGTATTAATAGCCATCTACAAAAAATTTACTTCAACTGTCGTTTTTCTCGAAACATTTAGGAAGCGCGTTAATAACGTGGCGGGCTCCAGTGGCGGTACTGGACGTGCGGAGCAGTGCTGGAGCCCGGAGTGTAGACATCATGCACTTTTACATTTGCTACTTCAGTCTGCAATACATGTGGCAAGGAGGATGCATGTGATAACACATTTTGAGATTACAAGGTACAAGTCTGCATGCAGTGCGCTTTGAAGCATACAACGGAGTTTTTCCCTGATACGAACTCTGGAACAAAACGGAAAGAGCCCGCTTATGAATCACGGGGCTGAAAAAATACTCATATTTAACTCGTCTGTAAAAGACTATNACAAAACGGAAAGAGCCCGCTTATGAATCACGGGGCTGAAAAAATACTCATATTTAACTCGTCTGTAAAAGACTACCGAGCCACGTAATTTCAAAAAGTTACAATCAAATAATAAAATATTTATACCTGTTATTTCTTCACTAAAATATTTTTAATTTACGACTAAGTACGAAAAATTGTCAAACTATGTGATAAATCTCTCTAAAAATTATAGCACAATATGTTCATGGAAAAGGTATTGTTTTTAAGTAACCATAATATATTTTATGTACCCTTCTTCAAACTTTCACGCTCGTTCTTTATTTTTTGGCTATACGTTGAACACTAAAATGTTTCATTTCTGCGGGCAACAGGCCATTGTAATTTTCTGCTTAGACGTAGACACACCGTTATTGTTTATCGTTCGCGACGTTTTTTTTTATTGAGTATGTTCTTAAGTCTCTGCTTCACACTTTTAAAAGAAATTCTTCGTTTTCGCGTCATAATATCGGATTTATAGTGATAACTGACAGTGTACGATTACAGAAAATTCTAATTTTACGAGTAGTTTAATATTTATGTCCGTAAATTTGATTGTGTATTATCTGCTTGTTGCAAAGAGTCAGGATCGTATTTATATATTATCAATATGTTTCTGCCTTTTTGCTAGCAGGAAATAACACACAGTTAGTATTAGATACAAAAGTATTAAACAACTAGTAAATTGTAAATTTTCTGTAATCAAAAATTTCCAACAATACCTCTAAAACTGAAATCATGACACAAAAATGAAAATTTTGGCATAATATGTGGAGCAGAGCCTAAAAGCGCGAATGTATTAAGTTGCGAATCTTTAGTTACCAAATATCAACTAGCTTGCACAAATTGATATCCAGTATAGGTATAGCTAATGAGACACTATTCTTTGCATTTATAGCCAAAGATAAGTACAAACTTCTTTAAATATCCTACATCCATCATTAAGCCTTTTCACACGTTTAGAAAAAATATATTTTAATATTTTAACTGAATAAATCAAAACCTCTTTTTAATGCAGTCCTATCAAAATAAATCAGACAAACCTCGCAATGGTTAAGAGCGAAGAACTCCGTACAATAATAGTCACTTCTATCTGAACTAAAATTTGTGTGATTATAATAAATTGTATAGGTATATTAACATTGGCAGAATATTTCTAGAGTTATTTAACACCTAAATATTTATAAGTATTTTTATTACAAGAATGTTCTATTAATAAAGAAAGGATAATGCTCATTTCTAATAAAAAAATTTAAATCTAAAATTTTTAAATTGGAAAACTAGGAATAAATTCCATACAACTGATTACTTGCATGTTTAGAGCTATCCGGTATAACGGAAAATTAAAGCCGTTAAATTTAAATACTAGAACTAGATAAATATTTTGTTCTCTAACAAACGTAATAATTCATTAATTTCGAAGAGCTGCTATGTTCGCAGCCCATCGTTTTGAGATGTTCGCCAGAAACTTTGAAATCCTTGAAATTAATATTTTTAGAATGCCACATTTGGGTTTTTGGAAAAACTGTCTTCACAATCCAGTTATTCCACCTCAATTTTGTAAACACTTATATATTTTTTAGTTTTTTATTTTAAAAAATGGACCCAGTATAATTTAGAACTGTACGGTAACTCACGAAGTAGTGAGAAAGGAACTTCGTCGAACCAGACATGCCGTTAACTGAGTATGATGTGTTGATAAATGACAAGCTATAGGTCACCATTGTTGTAGGTAGGGTTTTACATCTCGTCGACAGCGAATTTATGAGAGACGCGAAAAGTTTCTCAGAGAAGGCAGGAGCTGGGAAGTAATCGGCTATGATCGTAGGCAAGGGACAATCTCAGTATTCGCCTGGGGTTATTTCGGAATACTACGGAATCCACAATTCACAATTATCGGACTGGGAATCGAAACAGTTTCCTCCAGAATGCGAGCTTTGTGTTTACTACTGCGCAAGTTTTCTCAGTTTTAATGTCTGAATTTTAAGAATAAAATTATTATTAAATATTAAAATTTAAAGCTATTTGCTAATTATTGAAAAATAATTTTGCTTCATGTGCTAGAAATATAGAATCTTGCTAGGAATAGGAACATCAATTAAAATAATATTGGACAAAATTGCAAACCATTGTGTTTATTGATAGCTAGTGCGAAATAGTGAAATTGTAGAATATTGGTAGTAAGGAGTTCAATATTTTTTGGCAAATATACTGTAAAACACAGTACAAAGTACAAATATATTTAATAGAATCATTATGCTAAAAAAATAATAATTAGTTTCTCACAGCAGCTATGATGGAATAATCGTAGAATAATACAGATCTAGTCACCACTAAAGGGGTAAACACGAGGTTTATTTGAATTGAATAACTCCAGTTAATTCTTCTTGAGATGTGAGATGATTTCAAAAAGGTTATTTTATAACAAATCAGTAAACATAATATTTTATCCTTCACGGTTGTTGTATAACAGTGCTTTACAGAATTCTACTATCAGCACAAATAAAATACCATTTTGCTTGTTCCTAGTGTTAGCCTTAGCTAAAAATAAAACATTTTGTATAATTTTTCGTAATATTTCATTAATTTAATTAATTATTACAGACGTTCTCCTCAACGTTATGTGTTAATTTAAGTCTTTCCATATCAACATGCTACACTATTTTAATTTAGTATATACTTAGTTAAAACAGCCGTTAAAAAAACACAACTGCGTTCTGTTTCTGTGTTATGTTNAAAACACAACTGCGTTCTGTTTCTGTGTTATGTTTTATCAGTTTCTGAATGAAAGAAAATGAAGTACTGATTTTAAATTTCGGAATTGTTACGAACGCCTTTTAAATTTTTGCTATTAACAAGTTTTCATCAAGACTTGCATAATTTTTTTCTTTGCACACTAAAAATGGGACTCGGTTATCTTACGTGTATCTACATTTTTGTAAGCTGATAAAAAAAAGCTAATATTATTACTTTGTTATTAATATGTTTCCTTGCTTCCCTACCGTCCATCACAATCCAGTTGTTTGTTAGCCTACACAGAAAAACTCATGTTTGTCAGTGAGTAACTATTTCAAGAGGTAAATTCAAGCCATAGAGATATATGTACGATTGTTCAAGCCGTACGCACTGGAGGAGATGTCCAGGCATGCTCCTGAAGTCTTATGTGGCTCTCACTCGCTACTGAACTCGTTCATTGGTTCCTCTTTCGTCCTATCTCCGTGTCGGGCCAGCTTTACTGCCGCCTGTCCACGTCCGCCCTACGTGTATACATTCAAGCCCTTCGGTTCGTGCAATATTCCCTGCTTCCTGCGCTCCCAGGACCGGCGAATCACTGAGTGCCCACGATTGTGTGAAACTTTGCATTCTATTTCTTTGTGTCGTTCCTCGCACTAAGAAGACGCAGCGTCCGAAACCAAGGACTTTAAAATGAATAAAGTCGCCGCAACAATGAACATTATAGTGATTCTTTAACCGTCGGAAATGGTTGCTAAAATAAAGGTTCAAAACATGTCTTGCAGGCTAGATATTTTTTTTTTCAAATATTTACATAACCTAAATAAAAAAATATTTAGTATATATAAAAATTATTTATCCGCTAATACTTCGAGGACTGGGCAGTTGTATCAAATATACTGTCAAGCACATAGAAATAATCAACATCCTTTTAATACTATAATTGTAGACAATTAGTATTTTGTGACATAGTTTAAGGCAACTATTATAATTTTTTGTGTGTCTGCTTTGTACGTACGTGTGCGTGCGTAAAAGTATAAATAATTTTTTGTTAAATATCATGGGTGTGCGACGTTCCTAATTCACCAAAGAGGTACATAATATGAAAATGTTTTCAATTTATTGGCACAGAGATACTTTGATAACGTCACAATTATGATTTTAAAACACTGTCATAAAGTTTAAAATTACTGAAAGGAAAGAAACGATACAGACGATTAACGCATTTGTCACACTATCGGGATAGCATACGAGTATATAAGCTAGTATAAAGTGCAGAAGGAAAGCTTGCTGATATTTTTTTCAGAATATATATGACTGGACTTGGGTAAAAATAGGCAATTATGCGTTCACCAACCTGACACTTGACTGCGTTTCAACAATTAAAAAATATATATTTATTTATGGTGACTGAGCGGTTAGAATGCTCGCCTCTCACCAAGGCAAATGGGGTTCAATCCCCGGCCGGGTCACTCCCTGATATTTGCAAGTGGGAAACGTTTCGGACGACGCCGCTGGTCAGCAGGTTTTTCTCGGGGATCTCCCGTTTCTCCCGCCCTTGCCTTCCGGCGTTGCTCCATTTTCACCTCATTTTCAAAGTCATCGGCTCTCAAGGCCTCGTTGTTAAGAGCCGCCAAAATCTCTCAACGCTAGTTCAGAGCCTCGTGCGTAGCAGCAACGATGAACGTAGGCTGGTTACAAGAGTCCAGCGTTTGCTACGCGATACGCAGTACGCGTGGGCGTGAAGTTTCCTAAGTTAGATTGGATATTGTAGAATAGAGCGGACGGTTCGCACGCGTGGGTTCCCTACGCGCGTCTCCTGCTCGCTACGTACAACATATGGCGGTACGAGGCCCATCACAGAAGTTGTTACATGCACAGCGGTGCGTACTACGCGCCGCGTAGCAGTTTCAAAATGACTCTACTGAACAATGGAGATTAACACCGAAACTTTAGTATGAATAGTCCAAGTCAGACCTTGCTTACGGGATCCACATAGTGGTAATTGTAAGAGTGCAGATTTACGAGTAAAGAGATGGAAATATATTGCAAAAAAAGTGTTTTCCCGTATTAAAAAAATTAATGCGAAATTAAATTAATTGCGTAAGCATGAATCTTGCGCACTTTATAGTTTTAATATGTCGTTGTGGGTATAGAACACACATTAATCGCTTTCAGTATTAGTGTAAAAAATACAAAACAATATTTAATTGTATCCTACATGCCATATGGTTAGGCCTACTGTGTAAAAAGTTGCGAAGAAAGTGTAACTGTGGTGCGTTAAAGGGGATAATTCTAAAGCCTTAAGGTCACGTCTGGCTATAACGAAGCGCTTGCGNAAGTGTAACTGTGGTGCGTTAAAGGGGATAATTCTAAAGCCTTAAGGTCACGTCTGGCTATAACGAAGCGCTTGCGATGCGCCTTCCCAAGGAGGCTATGCAATGCCTTCACAGCTAGCTCAATTTCTAGTAAATTTAGTTCTATAGAAGTAGCATATTTTTAAATNGGAGGCTATGCAATGCCTTCACAGCTAGCTCAATTTCTAGTAAATTTAGTTCTATAGAAGTAGCATATTTTTAAACGCGATGAAAGTAAATGATTTAACTAATTTTGCAGTTTTGTACTTTTCTTAGAACCAATAAGGGATATGCGTAGGAACNCGATGAAAGTAAATGATTTAACTAATTTTGCAGTTTTGTACTTTTCTTAGAACCAATAAGGGATATGCGTAGGAACGCCATAAATATGATGTTTTTATCATTTTCACTATTTGTATTTTAATACATTAAATAGTAGGTAATTATTTATCTTTCCTGGACAAAAGTTGTAGAGCCAGACCACTTATTAACTGAAATACGCTTATATACGTAAAAACTCGTTTACAGACAATATTTTACTAGGCAACCCCTTAATGGAAGATATTACCTTATCTACATTTAAATTTTTCTTAGAATAACTTAAACAAAATAAGACGTAGGTGTTATATTTTGCCTAGTTACCAGTTTCCTGAATACATTCGGTAAGATAGCTTGTAAGGTCATGCTGTAGCGTGGCTAACTCGAATTCTGGAGGTCGTGGGTTCGATTCCGTCTAGATACAGTGGGAGTTGGCTATTTCCCAGAGTTGTTTTCCCACCTCTATTCTAGGCAAATTCTTGTGATGTTCCTAAATATATATTCTCCTGATTTCCTACTTTGTGCTGTCTTTTTAATATCTTAGAGCTGTTGGCATGCCCACAACATTGAATAAAATTGTATTACATAAATAATTACTTTACAAACTGTAGATATTTCTTCCATTAGCATCTACTTATTTCTTTAATGCTCATATTGTACCTTCATAAAATAATTAACTTAATACGTTATTAAAAAGTGGAAGATAAATTCGTGATNAACTTAATACGTTATTAAAAAGTGGAAGATAAATTCGTGATTTCTACTTTTATACAAGAAACACAGTATTTTCCACAATGTTCTAAATTTATAATTCTGTGTGTATTTCATTTAAGTATAGTTACCCAGAATGTTTTGTCACCAAAACTATTACTTTCGTAATAATAATACAATATTTCGAAAGTAAGTTCATGTGTTAATACGGTTAGGTTATTGTAACCTCAAAACTATTAGTTAAAGTTCATGTTCAAAGTAATTTTGTGTAATATTTAATGACACCCCAAAACAAATTTCATTATCATCGACATCCAGGATTAGGTTTACTGGCCTGTTCTGGCTCCATATATTTTTTCTCTCCATCGTTTCCAAGGACNTTTCTACTTTTATACAAGAAACACAGTATTTTCCACAATGTTCTAAATTTATAATTCTGTGTGTATTTCATTTAAATATAGTTACCCAGAATGTTTTGTCACCAAAACTATTACTTTCGTAATAATAATACAATATTTCGAAAGTTAGTTCATGTGTTAATACGGTTAGGTTATTGTAACCTCAAAACTATTAGTTAAAGTTCATGTTCAAAGTAATTTTGTGTAATATTTAATGACACCCCAAAACAAATTTTATCANCCAAAACAAATTTCATTATCATCGACATCCAGGATTAGGTTTACTGGCCTGTTCTGGCTCCATATATTTTTTCTCTCCATCGTTTCCAAGGACAGCATTGTCTTCTTTGTCCCGTTGGTAGGTTTTGAAATGTTGGTCTAGAAATAGCTACTTGTTTGTGAAATATATCGTCAAATCATATTATTATGACCACCTGCTAGTAACCAGAGTAACCGCCCTTCCCAGAACGGACAGCAGATAGACGAGCTGGCAGTGACTCAGTCAGGTGCTGATAGGTCCCCACGGGTATCTGGAGCCATGCTGTCTGCAGTGCGTCCCACAACTGTTCCTGTACCATCTACTTCTTCAGCTTTGATGGCTACGTCAATAGCAGCATCTACTTCCACCAGTACAGTGCGATCATCCACAAATGCTGCAGTACCATCGACTTTATCATTTATTAGGCCTACGAAATGTTCAATAAAGCCATTGAACTTTTCGACTGATATAGCTAAAACCTCATTGTCGGCGTTACCTGCTTCTTTAACTCCANAACTGTTCCTGTACCATCTACTTCTTCAGCTTTGATGGCTACGTCAATAGCAGCATCTACTTCCACCAGTACAGTACGATCATCCACAAATGCTGCAGTACCATCGACTTTATCATCTATTAGGCCTACGAAATCTTCAATAAAGCCATTGAACTTTTCGACTGATATAGCTAAAACCTCATTGTCGGCGTTACCTGCTTCTTTAACTCCANTTCAATAAAGCCATTGAACTTTTCGACTGATATAGCTAAAACCTCATTGTCGGCGTTACCTGCTTCTTTAACTCCAGCAACTACATCTTCAACAGGTCCGTATGCGTCTTTGCCTGAATCACTACGTCGTGATCAGTGTAATTTTGTGATAAGATATTTACTTTAGGTCACAATGTGCGGACGGTGACATCAGCGATTTAATTGTGTCACAATTCCCTGTTGCTTGTCAAATTTGTGTGACAGGTGCAGTAAGTAGTTAAGTGAAAGCGACTATTTACTTAGACATGCAAAGACCTGTAAAGGTGAAGCGTATTTTTCATCAATAACTTGGTACCACGTTTACTGCAAGCAGGTACCCTGTGACTTCAGTACATGTCCTCAAATGTGTAGTTACCTACATACCTTGCCCTGCACAGTGTGTCGGTGTAATAAATGTTACCATATTTTCGCACAAGGACAACGCGAAGAATGTGAATAGCGAGATGCATAAAACACTACATTACCTACAACATTGTTTGAAATATTGAAATGCATATATGTGTAATAAACAATATTTTAAAATTTTCTGAGAGCAAGAGCGACAGTAATTAAGTAATTGAATAAAAAAATTCTTGTGAATAAATTTTAATTTTAATTTCATGTTCACGTAATTTTCCAGAATATATATGAAGTTTAAAATGTATTGAAATTAAATATATTNTTTAATTTTAATTTCATGTTCACGTAATTTTCCAGAATATATATGAAGTTTAAAATGTATTGAAATTAAATATATCTTATTAAAATAGATTATATAATGTCCCACTGTACTATATGTATAATTATATAATTAAATAAAATTACTTTCTGAAATTGAATAACTTTAAACATTTATAACAAATATATATATTTAATAAATGATACATGTAGTCAAAGTACCGCATAATGANTTTAATTTTAATTTCATGTTCACGTAATTTTCCAGAATATATATGAAGTTTAAAATGTATTGAAATTAAATATATTTTATTAAAATAGATTATATAATGTCCCACTGTACTATATGTATAATTATATAATTAAATAACATTACTTTCTGAATTNTATATAATTAAATAACATTACTTTCTGAATTTGAATAACTTTAAACATTTATAACAAATATATATATTTAATAAATGATACATGTAGTCAAAGTACCGCATAATGAATGTAGATTTATGGTTGATTATTTTTTTATAAAAATGATGAAAAATGAGAGGTGTTTCTTATTTCTATAAATATGTCTATCATTAAGTCTATAAATACAACCGCCAGCTCAACTGGTTACTGAATCGAGAAATTAACGTCGCCTATGTGTTGAAAATAGAATCAATCATGAAGGACGTCGACAGCGTAACGTATACTTTAAAAACAACAAATATTGCTGTCTCCTAACGGCGATATCGATTATTAATACACTAGAGCCACTTTCGTGTTATAAACATATGGAACACAAGATGGCGTTCTCCAGCAATGTTGTAACACATTACAAACGATCAAACCAAGACGGCATCCTCCATCAATAAATAAACAATTGACAAACTAAAAAACTAAGATGGTGTTCTACAGCAATGTATAAACGAATAACAGACGAATAAACCAAGATGATGGCCTCCAGCAATGTATAAACAAGTGACAGACGAAAAAACCAAAATGACAGCATACGATAGAATAAGAATGAGTGAGGGGTAGTGAAGGTGTAAGATTTGTAACAAGTTTTTAAATATTTTTTATAATTTTTTTATTATTTTCTATAATTTTTTCAATAACATTTAACAATAACTCTATAATATTCAATGATTTTATATATTTATTTTACTTTTTTTTTATTTTTTGAGTTTTTAAGGTCAAAGATTACCCGGGTAGTAAGTAGGTCGAAGATATTCGAGGTCAAGGCCAATGTCGCATAGACCAAACATGGCCGCCAGGGGACCGAAATGACAGTATGAACAGTTCCGATGCTCCGAGCCTCAGTTCTCTTGTGCCAAAGTCTCCATTTCTCCTCTACTCACAAGATAATAAATTTATTTGTCATTTCTAGTATCAACTTTTGCATGAGACTAGTTGACTGAACATCGAAATAATACTATATAGTAGTGGGGTGCAATGTATTTTCCAGCCAGATATAAACATTTTCCCATATTTATTTGTTGTAAAATAATATGGTTACTTAAACAACTTTAACCAATGCGTTACATTCATTATAGGTTTTCAAGTTCTATTTCAAATATATTTAGAGTATTAGTTAACAGATTACACAAGTTCAATTTCAATTGATGTTACTTATTTATTTCAATAGTACTGATCGTCCTTCATTACAGGTGCTAACGTTACGACAATCCGGTGCGCTTTTTGGATTCTGGTAACCTTTACACATTTCTTCGCTCTCGGGAGCACGACTGGGTATGGGAAGCGATGAAGAGCAGCGAGCATATAACGCACTGTTTCGTTGGTTTAAGCGGACGAGGAGTTATATATTTTGTAATTCGTGCATATTCACAAGTAAGAATTTAATATTTACTGACTCTGAGACACCGAACTCAAAAGTTAACAGCAGCTATATGGCATTGTCGTACTGAAATTTCAGATAAGCCGTAAATTTTTATGTCACAGAAATTGTCTGTATCTCGAAATTTAAATTTACATTTCGGTATAGAGTACAGTTTTATGAATAAACATACAAAATTGAGAATTTACATGCCTGTACTGTTTTTGTGGCTTTATTTAGCAGTGTGTCGTCTTTATATTCTTTGAAAGTAAAATAAAATACATTATATTCATTTTCTAATAAAAAAAGTAAAATTGTAAACTTTTCATGTGATTTTCAAAACTATGGTAAAACAGCGACCTCATTAAACTGTTGTCGCGTATTTAAACTTCGTTCCGGGAGAGAGGGTATAGATGTAGAGGAACAAAAGGGGCGTTTAGATACGTAAATTGTATGGTCTGTCCTGAATCGATATCAAACGTCTCTCTTCCGGTTTGCATACAGTGTTTAAAATGAATTGATGGCACTTGAAGAATCGCCTTTTTTCTTCTACGGAATTATATACTGTTATGTACATTCACTTGTGTTGCGCTGCTTGAGTGAGTCATGGCGTAATCGAGTAAAAATTACACACTATATATAGTAAGTAAAGTGGAATTATAACAACTTTAATTTCGTTTGCTATAAATGAAATGCATCTGGGGATCTTTCCTACTTGCCCCATGGAAAATGCCACTTAACGGGCCAAGGCTAACATAGGAATCTCGGTAGAGATTACATAAAATTACGTGAAGAAATAAACTTTTATTAAATAGCAAATAAAAAATATGCACGCGAGGAGAAAAAACGAAAGACGAATATTATCAATATTGTTTTAGATAATAATGCTTTGTGTTTTTTTTTAGTATAGGATTCAAATCGGTTACGCCCCACAGAAAAGAAGTGAAACAAAAGTAAACTACTTGCTGTACTGCGAACATAAGTTAATTTTAACGGAAGAAAGGAAACACTGCGGAAAATAATAAAGCCTTGCCACATTCTATGCTCTATAGTGGAAAATGAAAAGTAGTGACTATCATAAAAATTTATATAGATATCACCAATTTTTCCATATGTATTCCGGACAAACTTGGTGAATTATTTTTATCGATAATGCTCTAACCACCCGGTGCACAAACAAAATTCTCAACAAGGGCGTCGCCTAAGGCAAAATAACTAGACTACTGACGTTAAAAACATAACTTATATAGGAAAAGGTTTTTTAAAAGGAAATGCTATAAATTGTTAAATGCCAATGCTCAGCTTCAAAAAGCGGTGTAAACGAATATCTAGAAGAATGTGGTCCAAGTTCACAGGCGTTAAAAATTCCTTTTTTAATGCACTAGAACACATCTGGAATATTCTGGAATGAAGAAGTTTCCGCTGCCCTTATCATCGCGGTCTTGAGAGACGATGAGGGTAAAGAGACGAAGTAAGGAGAAGCGCAGAATGCAAGGGCGAAGGAAACGGAAGATCCCCGAGAAAACGCGCTGGCTAGCTTCATCGTCCGGCACGATTCCCTCTTACGAGAATCCGGGATCGACTCCGTCAGGTATCGAACCAGGTTCGCCTTCAAAGGAGGCGAGCGATCTAGCCGTTGTACCGCCGCAGCTCCTACAATATTGTCATGTACCGTTCAGCTTATAAAATTGTATAACAAAATGTGGACCAGATTAAGTAATTGACAAAAGAAGTTACAAAATACGTTTCATAAAGAGACTGGTGATAACTTAGGTTAAATTTAAAAAGAGAAGAAACAGCACAGTTGCTCTGATATTATTTTGTAATAATAGCTGAAGTGGAGAGGTATCTGATGGTGAACTGTCCAGTGTCGAAGATCTTGAGTAGAAAATGTAACGTACTTGTATCCCTACTGTGATTAATTTACATTTGAAATTTAAATGTTAAATGTTTTCGTAGTTTGTGACATGCAACATAATAGTTTTTTGTTATTTAAGTTGGGTCTTTTGAGAAGCGTGGCAAGAAAAGCAATGCGCTATTCTCGGAAACAGAATAATTGAATCAATATTTTACAGAAACACCTTCATTAATATATATTTTCCATACTATAACAAAAGAAATTACAACATCTGTAGAAACAAAATTTTTCTCTTATCAATGAATTTACCCCTTAAAGTGCCTTGATATTTGGGACATACAATGCAAATAATTCAAATCATACTTTCACGCAAAATAAATCAGTTACTATAAATATGATGAAAGTAAATACATTTAGAAACAATGTCTGAAAACGGAGAGATTTTATAGTATAAAAGTATTGTTCGTAAATGTAAGAATATTTTTAGTGTAAATATCTCATTGCATGACTTTATAAGTAAACCGATGTTATTCTGCATGTTATAAATGTTATATACGACGATTTGTGGCATATCCATTATTTCACTCTTTACTTCCACGAAAAAAAAATTGTTGCAACAAATATTCTTTCATTCAAGTAAGAGTAAATTGTTTTTTATGTGCTTGTATTAACGTAATATACTTATTCAGTTCAAAGGTTTGTCAAAATTGTTGTCACTTTAATGACATGTATACATATTGAGCATTTAAACAATAAACCTTTGTAAGCGAAACTACGCTACCGTCTATAATAGTGTCAAAAGTTTCACGGTCGCTTCTTGGTAGTTTTCAGAGAGTGCACCAACATCCCTACCCCACCCACCTCTATTGGCAAACACGTGGGTCTGGCAGAAGAAGGATTACATTTTCCCTCATGGGATCGTTTGTTTGGTGAAGTAGTAGAATTTGGCGATAACTGCGAACTGTCCCGCGTCTGTTCAGCAGTAAAAAAAGGAAATGCGGAAGACTCTGGAGTCAATCTCAAAACTGTGAAGTGCCTCTCAATATATCGATCTGGTCGGGTCCGTGGCACTGACTGGTTTCACGATTGCAGCTAACTCCCTCATTGATCAACGTATGCATGATTACCTATGCGCTTAGGCTGTCTGCATATTGAATTGCTCCTGGTGGCAGGACGTCATACCATGAAGCGTTGAGCTATCACTATCTCAGATTAATACCGCTTGCTCCCTAGTTATAGGCCAGGATTACGATCACTCCACGTTACATGTAACAGTTATGACGTCACTTTCACGTGTACGTAAAATGTGGTCGTTTCAGAGTACCATATTGTAATGAATGTAAACTTTTTGCTATCGAATTAAAATTTAGCGAAATGTTTATTTATGTTTGAAATTGAAAACTCTTAATAAAAATTATACATGGGTAACTGTATTAAAACTCTTACGCGGCTGAGAAAATATTGCGCATGACTTTGGCGTTTGTCATTTATTATATCTCTGAAAACAACAAAATATCCTCATCTTCCACATTAAAAAACCCTCTATTACTAATTTTACAGTTAAAGTAATTCACTTTATTCGTATTTGAATGCTAAGAGCCATTAATTTCCTAAAGTTTATATGTTGTCTCTTTCAGTCTTTAATGTAAAAAAATTTATTTAGACATGAGTGCATTAAAGCTTCTTTTGCTTGGTGTATTAAACTTTCCTTAACAAGTTCATTATTAAATGTAAGATTCAATTCATGATGTACTTCTACGTCTGTTATCCTTTCGTCTTCATTGTAAGAAGTACAGGAAGATACATGCGCTGAATGAAATATGCGAGCATATGACGTGCAAAAATAAACACAAGACCACGGAGAGAAAAGATAAAACAACTCCATCCATACTATGTTTTGACAGCAAGATAAAATGGTTTGTAGTCACGTTTGACGCCAAAGATTGACATTGGCTTCCTTTCTTTACTTTAACCAACAAGTGAAGCGATCTTAATATGATGTCGCATTGAAACACGACAGTCGAGGTGTCGCCGGCCTAGGCTGACGTGTTTCTTGTAACGTGTTACGTGACACGTGAAGTCACCGGTGGAAACATAATGCATAATTTGCCAGAAACGTGGTGGAACATCGTACACGAATCAGCGCCTACAGGCAGCAGGCCACTCAACCGGAGATTTGCCGTAGTTGCTTTTGCCAATATTACTCGTATTTCTCTCACTCACATGTTTCCCATGTGTTTCTGACAGCAAAGTTCCCGGTTGAACCGGCGCTTTCCTCACCAAACCTCCCCTCCTGGTGGCCGATACCTATTAAAAGGTCATACCATGACAGCAGAGTTATCCACGATAAACTGCTGGTTCGTAGCATAGACTAGTGCGTATGTGTGTATATATATATATATATAGTGGCTCAAATTAATATTCGGCCACCTATGATTATCGCAGTTTCATGGCCTTATGTTACATTAGTAATGAAGATAAACATAAATCATATTGCACAATCATTCTTGTGTGCTTTAAATTAAATATATTGGTAGCCAATAACGGAAATGAGCAATGCAACTTAACAAACAATATGATTTTGTCATCCCATGCTGCATAAGTACGCCACTTTAATATTCGGTCATCATCATTCAAACACAAACATAATCCTCCTTGAAAACTCAACACACATTTTTTTTAATACCTGGTAGCATGGCTATTCTGTTTAATTACTTCTCGCAGGCGTTGTAGCATATTAGCAATTATATTCCTGGTACATTCGGAGCCAATCTTACTCCATCATTCCTTGAATCTTTTCTCTAATTCTTTTGTGGACCTAATTGTTTTAGTACGCAGTTTTCTTTTGAGTTCATCCCACAGATTTTCTATGGGATTCAGGTTGGGTTATTGAGGAGGTGTTTTAATGACTTTGGGACAGTTATACAAAAGTCAGCTCTTGACTTTTGTTTTGGGTCATTATCTCGGTAGAACTTCAACGTGTTCCTAATGTCCAGATAATCATCCCACTTGTGTAGGTTTGCTGTCAGGGTGTTGAGATGGTCTTCCTTTTTCATTGTTCCATCTAAACGTACAGCCTCTCCAGCACCTGCTGTAGATATACAGCCCCAGATCATAATGCTATCTCCACTGTGTTTCACAGTAGGTTGTATGTTCCCAGGTTTTAGCTCCTGATTTGGCTTGCGCCATACTGTTACCCTGCCATCTGAACCAAACACACTCAATTTCGTCTCATCAGCAAAAATAACTACATTCCACCAATTTTCATCTTTGTCAGCGTGGTCTTTTGCGAACGTAAGTCGTTACTTCTATTTGCCTCATTAATGAAAGGCTTCTTTCTAGATACCCTGCTATTATATTCTGCTCTTCTGAAAACTCGTCGTATGGTTTCTGGATGGACGTTCTTTCCGCATTCATTGAGTACCTCCGTTGTAAGTTTGCAAGCACTAATTTTAGGACCTCTCTTTATTTTCCTGATGACTAGACGTTCTTCTCTCTCGCTAAGTTTCTTTGGCTATCAATTTTGAGGTACCGAATCTATTCTGTCTTCCTTCAGAAACCTTCTTATGATATCTCCAACAGTGCACCTTGGCAGATTAAAAGTGCTCCGCAATTTCTCATTGAGATTTCTTCTTTGCATGATGAAAAATGACCAGCTACCGCTGTTAAAACGTTGTATTTCTGCCCTACGTCCCATTTTCCTGACTGACGCAGGCAACAGAGCTACTACTCATTAGAACCTCTGAACGCAGAGAGCGCGCAGGGAATGAAACGAGGTACGAACGCAATGTGCATCGTGCCAGTGCCAAGCGTCCACCACAACTGGCCGAATATTAAAGTGACGTACGTATGAAGCACGCGAGGACAAAATATTGTGTTTCATTAACTTACACTGCTCATTTCAGTTACTGGCTACTATTGCATTTCATTTAAAGCACACAAGAATGATTGCGCAATATGTTTTATGTTTATCTTCATTTCTAATGTAACATAATGCCATACAACTGCGATAATCATCGATGGCCGAATATTTATGTGAGAAAATGTGAATATATATATATACACACATATATGTATATAAAAATATATATATAATCACACTCCCTAGGAGGTTTTCATAATACGATGTAGTTACGCCTCTTACACAAGACTCGAATAAATTAACAACGAATCTAATCCTACATAGAAGTCCTCCGTAGCGAAGTGCTAGGACACTCGCTTCCTACCAAGGTGACCTGGGTTTGATCCCAACGGGGTTACTCCTGGGTTTCGCACATAGGAACCGAGCTAAACGTTGCCACTGGTCAGCGCGTTTGTTCGGGGCTCTCCTGTTTTCCAAGCCCTTGCGTTCCAGCGCTGCTTCATATCCATCTTGTTCCACGCTCATCGGCTCTCAATACCTCGTTGTTAAGAGCTGTACAAACATCTCCACTAACCAATTAATTATCTGATCCTTAAAAATTATGGTTGGTCTCTAAACAAACTACCCAGACGAGTTTCCACCCTAAGTTTCATGTTACGTATCAGACAGACAAAACACCAAGTCAGATGACTTAACGTTGAGATGGAGATACAGAGATAATCAACAATGGAGGAAATGGGAATACCGAGGAAACTCTCTGACAGCGTCCGCCACGTTTTCCACTGACGAGATTAAGGGAATGACCTGGCTGGAAATCGAAGCCGTATAGCCGGGGTGGAAGGCTGGCCACGAGGACTACGTGTACACTACATGTACGCCTTCAAATACATCGCCTTTCTATTATCGACATGGATAGTTAAGATGAAAGAATGACAATTTATGTTTTTAATTTGATGGATTTAATTAATGGAAATATATGGTAATTTCGTTACGAAAAGAGGAAAAAAAAACATTCATATTGTTTATTGTGTTATGAAATATACTCAAGAGTATTTTGCTTTTAACACAATGGAGAACAGATATGATTTGACTTCAGCGTGATATTATAATAACTAATTCTGAACCTATAGTTACCTCAGCAATATTATGCAAATTAAGAATAACAGAATCGTTTGGTAATTGAACTATCGACTGAAATTCATATTTTCTCCAGCAAAGCAGTGAATGTATGTGACACTAAAACCAGCTCATTAAGAGCTGATGAATATTGATAGTGATGGCGCAAATAGCCTCCATCAATCTACAAGTTTAATGCTGACAAAGGCGCTTCTACTAGGGTTCATGGTAAAGGCTCAACCACTCACGTGGAAATATAGATTACACGTCGATACAAATGTCCGCCAGTAGTAATTGAAGTGTGAAAGTCTCTTCCTATATTTCGGCCCTAAAAATTTTCGCATTCATCATAAATTGCTATCTGCGCGCTTACATTTAATGGCTACATTTTAAGATAACAGTAGCAGTTCTAACCCAATTTGAAATATCGAAATGCAGAAGGAAAAGTGATATATTTGGCAGCTGAGACAGTTTCGTGTATTGATGATTTGGTTTCCGGAAAATGGTGGTAATCACTGCTTTGACTTCGGGACCTGGCATTAATGTTACACTTAATTTTTGCTCGTTTAGTCACCCAAGTTATTTTCTACCTGCAACCTATTGTAGCATAAAACTGCTAGCGTCACGAAACGTTTCTATTAATGTCTTATATGGTCAGCTAATTATAGCCGTAATATTCATTCAATAATAAATAATAGCTATTTTCAAAAACCTGTGGATATGTGAAAATTAATCATGTTTCTAATAGAACATTTTAAAAATATCAATGAACTAACTAAATCTTAACTAAAATTGTACTTGTACTACAAACAATTTTACCTACTGTCTAAAAATTTGATTTAACAACTATTGCAGAAAAAAGTTATCACACGACAAATGACAAAATATTAACACACTTATAGGAAAACATCAGTACCTTGAAATATTCCCGAAATTAACGCGTTTTCCAGAGTTAAACACAAAAGAATTTTTATTTGGCGTAGTGTGCACGTGCTTACTTTTAGCTATTAATAACCAGTGAATTACGTAATTTGTGACTGAAAATTAAACAAAACAATCTTATACATGAACTATAGATTTAGTCAAGGAATACAAAAACAAAGGGAAATTTGGCAGGACTGGCTAATGGGCCATTTTTCGTACATTACCGTTAATATATCACCTTATTTGGCAACAAATGCACGATATTGGTCACAAGGACTGAATTGATAAACACTATTCAGTTTTAAAATATAATTTTAATTGTGTGGAAAATTTGGCGAGCTCAGTTACTCTCAATGAGTTATGGGCGTCAGTGGCTTCTATTGTGTCACGCTTGTATGGCGAGTCCGCCAGACTAGTGATCAGTCGCGCTAACAAGCAACTAAAGCTTGAGAGTTTCTGATTTGCCAAGATGGCATCTTAGTGGCTTTCATCCCGTTACAACCAGGAGATACATCCGTAACTAACTTCCTTACATAAACTTACGAGGTAAAAATATATTACTGTCACTACTAAGCTTGTCATCATAGCTCTATGTACATTCGAGCCATTTCTACCTGTTCAAAGATAGGCGCACTGTAAAAAAAAATGTGCAATTTCACATGTACATTTTTTTTGTAAATTTGTTTTAATGTATATTTTATTAAAATTTACAAAAATTTACTGACATTAACACAAGGTTAACAATTTACGATTTTGAGAACCATGAACATTGAGACAAAATTTCAATTTTGTTAGAGTTAAACAACACGTTTCAATGTTTGCATGGAAACAATTACGTATTTTAAACAACGAATAGGAAACTTTACTATAATGTTGCGTCTTTATAAATACACACTTTATTTGGTATATTTGCAGAGACTGTTTTTTAACTTGAAAATACATGTAAATGGCAGGTACTTTAAGGAAATGTACTAAGAAAAACTAGAACATTGAGATAAAATAAGAATTTTGTAACTGCGAAACTACACATTTCAATGTTTGCCTGGAAACAAGCTGTAGTTATATGTTTTCACACAACAAACAAATTTTTGTACGATGACGTTGTGTTTGTAAAAATATGCACTAATTGTGGTAAATTTGCACTTACTTGTGTAACATGAAAATACATGTAAATGGCAGGTACTTTTACACAAACGACCTAAAAAATGCCAAACGGTAAACAGTTAATCATACTAAATTCAGATAAAATAACAATTTTGCTAGTTTAAAACTACACATTTCAATGTTTCTGGGGAAACAAGTCGTAATTGTGTATTTTTAACAACAAATAAGTTGTACTATGAAATTGCGTTTGTACGAATATGCACTGATTTTGGTGAAAAATAAAAGTACTTGTACATTGTACGAATTTTTCCACAAATATACTGAGTAATAGTAAAAATTTAACTAATAACAAAGTAAACATTCAGTTTAAAAACCATTTTTTAAGTGTTAAACTACGTAGTTTGATATTTTTTGTATTAACAAGCCTCCATTACGTATTTCTACACAAAAAATATGTTATTTTACAAGCATGTTGCGTTTTTCTATATACACGCTACTTTTTGTAAATTTGCAGTAAATGTGATGTAACATTAAAATACATATAGCCTGCGGTAAGTCCATTGTGTCACTTTTACACAAATGTACTAAGGATTAACAAAAGATAAACACTATTATTTAAAAAAATTTAAACATTTTGAATAACTCAAAATTTTTTTTAGTGTAAAACGACACGTTTCGATTTTTGTGTAAAAGCTAGTCACCTTCTTATAGAAAACACGTTGAAAATGTTAAAAATATGTTGCGTTTTACAAATAAACACTTTTAATGGTAAATTTGCTCAAATGGTAGTGTTTCACAAAAAAAAAATGTACATTAGACGTAATTTCACACAAAAGTACTGAGGATTTCGAGAAAAAAAATAGTGTTGGAAATCTGGAAAAAATTAATATAATAAAAATGATCCAAGTCTAAAACTTTACATTATATGGTTTCTATGCATTATGTATTTTACACAATATTTGTTTTACTACCACATTGCGTTTTTACAAATAAGCACAATTTTATGGTAAAATACAGTTTGCATAGTTTTGGTAAGTGACGTAACACTAAAAAACATGTACATTAAATTTAATTTTGCACAAATGTATTGAAGATAACATAAAAGTAAATAATCACCATTTAAACATGAAAAATCTTTCTATATTGAAATGGCCTAATTAGGTAGGTGGTTAAACTAAACATTTAATTTTATACAAATTAACATGTCTTAACTAGGTATATTTACACTACAAGAAAATATTTTACAATGATATTAATTTTACAAAATCACAAATTTCTTCTGACGAATTTGAACTGACAATAGTGTAACACAGAACAAGTTCATGATCCGTGATTTCTCACAAAATATTGACGACATAAAGAAAGAATTTAAACATTAAAAATGCTTTTACATTCTGATTTTATTGTGTATTTTACACTACGAGAAGTAATTTTACTACCACTATGATTTTGTATAAATGCAAAATTTGTGTGATAAACTTTACAGTTTACGGTGGCATTACATGAAAACCGATAGTGCTTTACGGTAATTTCACTGTTTCCTTGACAATGGCGTAAAAAATAAAAACTGATTTCTGTTAAAAAAAAAACAGAATATCAGATAAAGTGTCATTTTTCATAAAACTAATCAATATTTGCTCAACATTTATATAAAGATGGTAGCCTTATAATTGCAATATTACGTGCAAAGAAACTCCAAAATCAAATTGTGGCTTTTGGTGTAAGCATACGCTAACCATACAGTAAATTTTTTATTACTGGTTTTTCAAATATTAATACCATTAGCTACATGCTTTTTCAAACATACTTTATATAACTTGTGTAGCATGATGTTAAATTCTATTTGTTTGTGGTTTACAAATGTTTACGTGTACGGCTATGATGTAGTGTGGGGGGTATGCAATGGCGTTTTGACTACGTTTCGGAAACTAACTCAACTGTTGTAGCCTGCACTTATTCTCTAAACATTGACGATGAGAATTCCAGTGCGCTGATGCACAGTATTAATACATGTACCATTTCAAAATATCATTAGTTTTCATATTCATTTAATCTAATAGAGAGCCAAAAGAAATTTCATAGTGACCTGCAAGGAATAAATGTAACCAAATACGATGTTTACTGTTGATATTTATTTTAACTTCAGGAAACGGAACAAGAAACTGTCGGTATTGTGTATGACCGAAGTTGGAAGACGCGAAATTGTGCTATCTCAGAAATCTATTATCTCCGCCTTTTTTACGTTATACATCAAAACCGGAAATGTGTAATCTCTGGTTATGACACAATTTAGATTGTTCTTAACCAGAGAGCCATATTTGTGTCATCGGAAATATATCATCTCCAGTCTGTTACCTTATAGCACAAGAATGTTACATCTCCAAAATTCAAGTCTAAAAGCTTAACTGGAAATGTATCATCTCCTGTAAAGCTTAATTTTCAGCTGCTCTTAACTAGAAAGCGGGAAATGTATCATCTCAGATATGGTTTAGTACAGACAGTGCTGACTTTCCTTTAATAGTTCTGATAAGTTTCCGGCAGACTCAATGTAGCAGTAGGAACACTAAATGTTCTATTTGAATTAGAAAGAAATTTTTGCCTTCGTTAATCAACCTAGCAAAACATTGTACACATTTTTTAGGTGTCATTAAAAAAGTGGATTTTACTTTTTGTATTTAAGAATCAGTCAGTTAAATGAGGGATACACATTTTTAGGCACAGATTTTGCTTCAACAAAATGTCTTCTGCACGGCGCTAAACAGTTCACGTTTCAATAAATTTAAGTTTGCGTGTCAAGCAAGTATTTCGGGGTACAATATATGCAGATACAGTGTATCTGCATATATTTTTTCCTAAAGTAACGAGAAATTTTCAGATACAAAATAAATCGCGTATAAATACAACCCTCGTTGCTAATATATCTGGGAAAATTAATTATCAATCTACGATTCCGGATGAATGGCAAGATGTCCGCTAGACGAACTGCCAAATGAAGAATACGTTCATTATAATCTGTGTTATCCTAGTAAGCTCAAATAAATCATAATTATTGAGCGCCATGTGAATAAAGAAAATTGCCAATTCTAATAGCACTAAGAAGTAAAATACATTTAACGCACTTTATCAATATCCACCAAAACAAAATGTATTTCTTCTCAGTTATCACAATAGTGCAGTCATCCCGTCGGCAACGAACCTCTTTGAGATTTTCAGAGGTGAACCTATCATTTTATGGCGTAATATAAATGGTAAAGGTGTGTTGTTCGTACCTGTACCCTTATATATATCTGCACCCGGATATTCATACCTAAAAACGACCGCCAAAACACCACTTTTGGCCATTTCGACTGGAGAGCAACTTGACATTAAAAAAAATATTAGAAACTGAAATGTGTTTACACACATGTAATGGTTCTTAAATGTTATTCCTAAGCAGACATCACTCACGCACGTGAAACAGTTTTTTTAGTAAAACGTTTTCTGCCAAAGCTTCACACACATTGGTGGCGTAGGCAGGCGGGAACCGTAAGAAAAAAAGTTTGGTATGAGAATATGTCTGCAAATTTTTATCTGTGGTCACTTTGGAAACAAACTCAGCCTTATCACTGGCTGAAGTAGGTATCCTCACCATAGGATGCATTTATCAAGAAAACACATTATTTAGAAATATCAAAACATACTAACATTCATGCATTGGCAGTTTAAGTGATTAAGATGGCCAATGGAAGAGTCTAAAGTCAGAAGAGTGTTCCTGGAGCCACTCGGTAGCAACTCCGGACGTGTGGGGTGTCTCATTGTCCTGCTGGAATTGTCCACGTCCTTCGGAATGCACAATGGACATGAAAGGGTGCAGGTAATGGGACAGGATGGTTACATATCTGTCACCTGTCAGAGTCGTATCAAGACATATCAGGTGTCCCATTTCACGCCAACTGGACACGCCCCATACCATGACAGAACCTCCACCAGCTTTAACAGTCACCTGTTCACATGTAGGGTCCATGGATTCATGAGGATATCTCCATACCCGTACACGTCCTTCCGCGCGATACAATTGGAAACGAGACTCGTCAGACCAGGCAACGTGTTTCCAGTAATCAACAGTCCAATGTCGGTGTTGGCGGCCCCAGGCAAGGCGTAAAGCTTTGTGTCGTGTGGGCCTTTGGCTCCGAAAGCCCATATCAATGATGGCCCATTGAATAGTTCGCACACTGGCACTTGTTGATGCCCCATCATGGAAATCTGTGGCAATTTGAGAAAGGGTTGCACGTCTGTCACGTTTAATGATTCTCGTCAGTCGTCGTTTGTCACGTTCATTTACGACCTTTTTCCGGCCACAGCGATGTCGAAGATTTGATGTTTTACCGGATTCCCGATATTCACAGTACACTCTTCAAATGGTCCTACGTGAAATTCAAAATTGTAACGCTTCCTCAGAGATGCTGTGTCCCATCTCTCGTGCGCCGACTATAACACCACGTTCAAACTCACTTAAATCTTGATAATCTTCCATTGTAGCAGCAGTAACCGATCTAGTGACTTTGCCAGGCGCTTTTTGTCTTATATAGGCGCTGCCGACCGCATCGCGTAAATTTGATTGGTTCCATACCTGTGTTATTTGCATATGCACGCCTATACCAATTTTTTTTGGCTGTCCAGTGTATATCTATATTAAATGTCACCAAACTTCGTGGTAGTAACGAGTTTCTTAGCTTCGCGAGTATAGCTTCCGTTATTAGAATTTGTTTTAAACCACGTATCCAACATATAATTTTTGTTTTAATGGGATATTTTAGTGAAATAAACACCAGCATGCATTTCATAACACAGTAGATCACGAACTAAGCAGGAGCACAACAGCAGAACGTGGCAAGTGATTATTGATTTTTTCTTAGAAGAGGGGATCTCTAAGCACTTCTGCTGGGCACTGTGTCCTTGAAGGTGTTTTTTGTGGGATGAGCGGAGTATCCGAAAACTGTGGATTCGGGAATTTACGGGAGTTTCAAAACATTGCTTGTGTCAATACTTATTTTCCTAGTCGTAAACCATATAGCAAATATTATATCACACACTTATATATCTGTAGTATCTGCATATTTTTTATATATTCAAATAGGTTAGTTAGATTTTATTTTTCCTAATTGTAGTTTGAAAGGTTAAAGCGAAAGCGAGCCCCTTCCTCCTCCATGAGGGCACAAAAAAATTTCGGGGAGCTCTGTCTCCCCCGGCCACCTTAATCTACGCCCATACCTGGAAAACCTATCGGCCAACAGCAAAGTCAACCGCGTATTCCACACACGAAAATTTGGTACTTGAACGCGATACGCGTTGGTGGGAGGCGAGTGATCTAATATCTAAACCACCGCGGCCCTCTTTACTCGTTAGCGTAACAATTGCCGCATTATTAACATTTTTATGTTTCCAATATTTTCGCAGTGTAACTTGATCGACGCATGGATTTATTTATTGATTTAATTTTTTCACTTTGTATGTATTTAAGCAATGAATGCCTTACCAACTAATGAGCTCGGTGTTAAAAATGATAAATTCAACCGTGGAACAAATAATAAACTATAAGTTAGCTGCGAATGAGTGAAATCAGTTGCGTTTATAAGGTCTTGCTAAGAGAATAATGCCCTTAAATGAGTGGCAACTTAAATATAATTTGTTATGTATTCTCAAAAATATACTACGTGCTGGTGTGATAGAAACGTATAAAATAATGTTTTTAATAACTTCACAGCAACACTTGTTCAATGGCTGAGTTCAGTCACTGGGGCTTTGCCAATATTAATATGTACATTTTGCGGAAAGCGACACGGTGAGTTTAAACAAGAATCAAAGCAGGTCTTTCAAAAGTGCTCACTTAGCGTAAACAACTTATTGTAGACTGCAATAGTCTCCTGATAGCATTCTGACAGCATTTCCAGCCAGATAGCTTACTTTTGCCAAGTGACAGCATTAAGCAAAGGAAATTTACGCCATACTCGTGTTGTGCCACTTTTCTGATCTTAAAAATGCTAGTTCTACCTAGTGTCAACTGTGCCAAATGCCTGAATTAGATTAAGAAACAATTTTCTAGCGAATGCTTATTTTGCTAAATCACTTTACGGGCAACGTCGCCTATCCAAATGTCTATCCACGACAACAAGAATCTGTTGTCAGTATTATTACAAAACTAAAAAGTAACGTTCCTGTACTCTTGGAGTACTAAAATATGAATCAGAATCTGCGTCGTAAAGTGTGCCCATAAAGTCTTTCCGTCATTACAAAAGTCAATAACACAAAAAGTACAAATGATAGCAAGATGCAAATTTTACGGAAATGTACACTTACTCATGAAGTTTTTTTTATCCGTACTAGGAAACGTCTACATTTGCGCCATTGGTTGCACGAAGAACATCTAAGTGGTATTCATTTTCTCACCATGTGTTGCTCATCATATCATCAGAAACAGACGCGATTACATCTGTTATCCTCCCAATCAATGTCCTGACATTGGGCACACGTGTAGCATAGACTTTGTCTTTAACATAACCCCAGAAGAAAAATCAAGCAGGGTAATGTACGGTGACATTGGTGGCCAGGATATTGGACCATCGCGTCCAATTCAACGATCGAGAAATGTTGCATTCAGTAATGCACGAACTGTTAATCCTCAGTGTAGCGGTGCACCATCTTGTTGGAACGCCACCCAAGGATGAAACTCTTCTAGCTGAGGTTCTGCATGCAGTTACAACATGTCTAGGTACACGTTGGCTTTTATTGTGGCATCAGCAAAAAAGAAGGGTCCAATGATTGTTATGCATGAGGCCGCACAAAAAATTCACTTACGGGATATCCCTCTTGTGTTCGATAACAGTATGAGGTTGTTCGGACCCCCATATACGCACATTGTGCCGATTCACTTTGTCGCAGGTGTGAAACGTTGCCCTATCTGAGAAGCGCACACGTTGCAGATATGCATTATCTCTATCAAGGTGACGCAACATCTCAGTTGCAACAGCGCTGCGTTGAGGATGTTAAGTCAGTAGCAAGATTTGCATGATCTGAACTTTATATGCGTGAAAATGAAGTCTTTTGTTTAATATTTTGTGCACAGTTTAACGTGGAATGCCAAGTTCACGCGGAGCACGTGTTGGTTTAGAGTGGCTTCACTGTAATTTTTCCGCACTTTGTCAGCGGTCTGTTCGTTGAGTTGAGTTTCGTATTTTTTTTTTTTTTAACCTAAGTAGATTTTTTTTATTATTAGTAGAATTGAATTTAAATTACTTTATAAAGTCTGGAAAATATTTTTTTACCCCCGACACTAACAGGCGTACGCAACCCTTCCGTGAAATGAGTTAAAGGTGGAGGAAGGGGAGATAAAAAGGAAGGGTGGTGGAGTTCTTATCGCTTGCCATGCGCTATTCAAGTCAACGTCTGATTTTGTACCATTGCCTGACAACAACAGAGCTGGATACAAACAAAACTATGTTATTTAGCCATGAAATGCATATGAAAAGACTTGCGATATTGTTACGTCATTTGTATGTGAAAGAAACTTCCTTTAATTCACTTGCGTTTGGCTGCCACAATAGAAATGTTCGATAGACGAGGAAACTCATACGTTTACCAAAATAAAAAACAAAATTGTAAGTATTCGTAATCGCATGAAATTTTTTTTCCCGATTAAGTATTTTATTGCAGTATTTGTAATTTTCCAATAAAAAACCTAAAAATTAAAGCTTGGAAACTGTTATGCGTAAGTGAACATAGTTACGTTATTCCATTATTATTTAAAGTGTTGATAGAAAGTAACTTCAAGCATGGTTGATTACAGACCTAACATACAGATAAAAAATAATGTTCCCAAGCACAAAAAACCACGCAGGTTTTTAACCACAACCTTACTGTAAATAAGAAACTTCAAAATTTACTTGCTGGATAAGTTATGTTTTTGCAATTTAATGTTTTTATTCGTTTCGGGATGGTTTTGTTGGTTATTAATATTGTTATTATGTCGTTTATATACTCTTGCTTCAGCACTTGACATAAACAGGTTTTCGTTTATACAGTGGATTTGAGAAGCCCAGCTGTGGCAAATACTGTTGGCAAATACTGTGCACAGTGGACACTTATTTCAGTTTCAAGACTCGCAAAATTTTATAGAAGAACTTGTTGTTTGCATAGTTACTTGATTGAGCTAATACTATGCATAAATATGCCACAATAGAAACTTACACTTGGCTGTTCTGCTGAAACACTACTTACACGCTATTTCAAGCTAATATTTATCATAATGAATGTGCCAGGTACTCTCAGATATGATAGGCACACCGAGAGAGAAGTCTTTGTTAACACCATTACAATTGAATTACATAAGGTTTCAGCCTGTGGCTAGCGGCTGCACGTGACGCTACGCGGCTAACAGTGGGGCTGTGCTTGCGATCGCAACGGCAATTGCGTAGTTCTAGCTCAAGCTCGGAAATGAATTCTGCGGGAACAGAGCGCAAACAATACGCACACAGATAAGCAATTGAAATTTTTATATTATTATTATGATTATACCAACACCATAAAATCCATATATTTTTATTTGCTTGAAATATCTTTGCATGTAAAACATTTTATACAGAAAATAATGAAATAACATTGTTGCCTTCCCACAATTTTAAATTAAGGATTGGCGTTATGGTAAGTTATTTGCACTTGTGTCACTTAACGTATGCACGGAATCTTGTAATTGGTTCCACTAAAATTAGAAATTTAACCTTGAGTGAAAGCTACGCACATCGGACAGAAGGAATAAATTAAGCAGACATTTTGTCAGTGTTGCAAGCTTCGAAAAAGGTCTTTATAAATAGGCCCCTAATGTTACATATGTTCTTACGTCTCTGGTAAAAAATTTATATTGTTAGAATTTTCGTTAATGAATTTATGAAGACCTGTGCAAAACTCACTTACGAACTTTAACAATTAACTTGGTGGGTAAACACTGAAAAATTTACCTGAACCTGTGAATTTCCACACATATAAAAGGCATGGTCCCATCCATAGTCCTTTACTTTCCGGACCAAAGCGAGATCATACTCCGACCAACTTTTGTCGTATTCATAGACCCATACTAACGCTAGTCCGAGGTTTATGTTTCTTTAGTACGGAATAATTTTTAGTCTGGACCAACGGTAGGAATAACGTCGCACTAAGTCGGAAATAAACATAGCGAGCGTTGAAATAAACGACGTTTGCTGTTAATTAAATGCTAGCTGAAGTAAGAAAAGGTTTATCTCAAAATAAAATACATTTTAGGTCCATTCGTTATATTATTTAAGTGCATAGATCGAGTTGATATAGGAAGTGCTTTTAAAATCATATTTAGTGAAGAACCAACTCGTAGTTGATGTAGACTACGCTGTATAAGGCCTTGGTCAATATAAACATCGTCATTAATTCTTACCTCATAAACGCAAATCATTGCTAAAAATAATATAAATTTTTACAATTCAATGTTAGTCGCGTAGGAATTAACTTAAAATAAATGTAAGTACACACTGCGATGTAAAGGAATGCTCTGCCGTTATAGCTCAGGGGTAGAGTGGCCGACTTGTAGTCGGAGGGTCGGGAGTTCGTGCCCCGGCTCGCGTGACGCGTACGTGTATACTGTGAATTTGTCATCAGGTCGGTGTAACTTGAGTTCGTCAAGCATCAACTGACACACCTCCACAGCCAAACTTTACACACGCTATGTCCATAGGCCAACTGTATCGGTAAATAAAGTTATCTTAAAAAAAAAGGGTTGGTAGCATAGTGTTAAAGCTTTGGCCTGTTGACTTCTTGGAGGGTGGTTCAACCTCATTAGGGTAAATTTTATATATTTAAGATGTCTTTTTAATTTTTACATAATACGAAATTACCATTTGTTTGGTTTACAATTTCAGTCTCGTGGTGATATGAACCTCGAAATTAACTTTTAAGTTCACAGCAAGAAAGTCTGTAACATTTAAAACTAAAACTCTCCCTATCACGAAATATTACATATTTTCTTTGTTTGTCGTACTGTATTAGTAAACGTTGCTTTACTTGGTGCATTATAACAATTTTTACTAGGTTTTCACATTTCTAGAAGTAAAGAAATATGAAATACTGTATTCATACTGTTGGCATAATTTGGGAGGAATTTTGTCAGAAATTTGGTTATGGTAAAAGTATATTCACTATATTATATAACTAAAGCAGCATCTAAGTGTAAAAATTGTCAAAAGTTTTTGTCCTTGCCAGCGAGTGCTTGTTTTTGTATGAAAAACTGAGGTGCGCATGTGCGGCACTGGCAACGGTGTACATGGAGGATTTCGCGACTAACTTCAGTCCGACGCCAGTCGAGGTTTATGTATACGGTATCAACTGGTCCGGCCCAAGCATGGACTAACTCACTCGAGATGGTTGCAGCATCCGTTAGGTACTATCGCACCACTGTGAATAAGGCCCAGAGGGATTAAAACTTTGTTTATAAACAGAAGGACACATATTACTTTCAACAAACACTCCTATTTAATGTATAGTTTTAAATGTATGAAAAAGTGTACTAAACACATTTCGTGTACCATCTGAACATCTTGGAATATTGCAGCTATAACTGTTTGTTGAATTTGTTACTTACGTAAGCAAATAATTGTTGTTCAGCATTTCTTTACAATGTTAAGTGTACTACCATTGTGAATAACATTTCTCCGTAATCCCTTTATCACTTCCATCTTTATTTTGAACAAGAAAGCTTCTGTGGGAAGAAAAAATAACCAAGAAATTGACTGTAATGGAAAATAAGCTAAACAATTTAGAGCAGAATAACACACCTAATTAGTAAGATAAAAAAATTGTTATTTAATTTTTTTTGTTAATATTAGTACACTCAGAGATTCTTTTATACCGTAGCATAAATAGAAAGCCAAGAGTATACATAACGCTCAGAAACTCAAAGTCCAATCTCCATATATAGTTTATTTGTTCCAATTTTAATACAAAAGCCCTATATGCTTAGTGCCGAAAGTATTTTTATATCATGGAATTGTATTCAACGCTTACACTTCAGATGCGTTTTATGCTGCAATTTTTCAAACAATTACACTATATCTAGAATTCCAGTTTTGAGTTTCCGAACTCCGAACAGCATGTATGTTTACATATTGAACTATACAATTTTGCTATACAAGAATTTCCTAAAATTTAAAGTAGTAATATGAACTTTGGAAAATATTATCCAAATTATTTAATTGCAGGTTTATAAATTCTCTTAACTTAAAAACTAATGTATTTATTTCAAATAAAATTTGTGTAATAAGTAAACAATACAAGCGGAAAATTTTATAATTTTCAGTCGACAGCAAAGCTATCTATATTTCTTGATGTGTTGCCGTTTTCCTTCTATGACATGTCACTTTCGTTAACTATTTTCGGAATGCAACGTCTCTTTAAATTGCCATTTTCGAACCACCATAAATGTTTAAGAAATTCAGTCGTATGATAAGTTTTTGCCGCATGAATGCTTTCACGGCATGCTCGGGAATACTAATGGAATTCCATACACAATTTTAACAAGGCTTCTGATCATGTCTCTCCTTTTAGCTTATTATGAACCGTGGAAATTGTGAAACCAAATAAATCATGTACTTTTACAGGCAGTTGTTCTACAACACATCCTGCGAATTATTGAGAACTCGTGGCATTCATGCATTCCCGTGGAATACGAGTGTTCAACGGCAGTCTGCTTAGTGTTCGCTACATGCTGACTGCAATGCCCGTTCGATAAAGTTCAACATTTTACTCAAACTGCAGTTATATATTGTGTTCGTCCTCGCTAGCTGTGAAAGTAACATAAAAAGACCCATTTTTGAAGTCCGAAGAGAAAAAAAGTAACTAAAGCCTGTAAAGAAAAATTGCTGAACATAGTCCCCCCCCCCTCCTACAACCCTCCCGAGTAGCAAAGTGATATTTGTTCGTAAATAACTGTAAGCGTTTAATCCATGTTAGCTAAAGATTTCGTCTTTTCTCAAACAATTTCGTAATTCGGATTTTATTTCATGCATTTTCCTATGATGTAATAGGAGTGCAGCGCGACAATCTATTCTGTTTAGCAGTGAACGGAAACTATTTATTACTTGCCTTGCTTTGACATAGATATCTTTTAAATGTATTGCTTACGAACTTGTGCCTTGTATCGTGCATCAATTTCCCCTTTTATTCGAAGATATGAAAATAAACTTGCTTAGGAATTTTTATGGTTACTTATGACCAAATATGCAGATAATGTATGTATATAATTATTAATACATTGAGTGTATTACATTATTATTAGTCGTAGTAGTAGCAGTCTATTAGTATATTTACTAATTTGTTGGTTTAGTAGCATTCAGTTTGGAAGCCATTAATATTCACTTATTCGGCTGTGGCTGCGATTAGGTAATAAGTATTTTAGTATGTATGGTTACGGTGTAAAAATGTATACTTAAACAGGGGTTGCGCCATTTTAGAATACTAATACGGGAGGCTTGACATGCAAATAAAGTGCCAGTTTTAATACGGCATGTATTTAAATTATACGAATAACANAGGCTTGACATGCAAATAAAGTGCCAGTTTTAATACGGCATGTATTTAAATTATACGAATAACACCAACGAACACTTCGCCCAATTGCTATTTTCCAAATGCTCTACGACCAATATTTACGAACTCGACTGTAAAGGTATAAGAATGAGTGAATATACTTTACCCACCACTTCTTTTCCTGGTGATGGGGCAGCTGGTCAAGGCCATGGGGCTTTCTGTGCAACACAACAAACCCCATCCCCTATCAAGCGGGAGTGCTAAGGTCAGCGACAAGAGTAGACAAACAACATTTCTATGCTGAAGACTCGGCGGTCCACATCTTTTACCATTGGTGCACGCAACATCATCTAAGTTCTGTTGTCGGATAGCAGCTCGGGAAATATGGAAGAAGACAGCTCCAAAGACCTAAGTATGGTACATTTCATCTTATAATTTTTATTTTTTTGAAATTATGTCGTAATTTTAGTTAGGGCTACAGTAATAAAAACAGTTTGGTTGTTATATTACTAAAACTAAACACCTGTGCCTTAACAATTTTTTCGTTATTAGTCAACTTGATACCTACCCAATGCTATGGTTTATAAGTAGGTATTGAATCTGCTCTCTGCGGAAGGCACCAGCAATTGAGGCTAACCTCAGGGTAGGAATACGTCGACACTATTGTCTCTAGCTCCAATTTACTAATAAATTCACCTCGTTTTCAGGTTACCAATAAATCAGTTTTATTAATGCTTAACAGGGCCACTTATACATGTACACACGAGACAACACTCCCCTTCCCTTTTATAC
>NQII01000010.1:2240641-2264712 GCA_002778355.1 Clitarchus hookeri
CCATCGCCATATTCAACTCGCACCGTCCCTGCACGTGGCCAGGGTGCTTGCCGCATCCCCCCTGAGTCGTAAAACACGTGGCGGCTGCTCCTGTGGTCCGCAGTCGGCCTGGCGTCGCCCCTTGATTCTGGCCTGGAAGCTTATTGTTCCATTCTGCACGTGCAGGAACTCTTGGGTGGCCCCTTTGGTTCAGCGCACGTGTTGTGTTTATGCCTCCTGATATCGTGTCGTTATTCTCCCAGTACGCCTGCTAAAAGCTCCCAATGTTTATTGCTGAAACTAGCCCGAGACAGACTCAGCCGCTGGTGTGGGCTCAGCGTCCCTTGGAAGCTGCGAGATGCAGCTACATTCGCCTTCCTCCGCACGTGGTCGTTCCGCCGGGCCATCCTGAAGCCATTCTCCCATCAAGTCCGCAAAACCCTTAATCCTTATTGCGGTCGTCTGCCTGCGAGCTTCGCCAGAGCGTGTGTTCTGACGAATAAAATATAGGGACGCAGAATGCGTCAAACTTTATAAAATATTAGTTTTTGAGATATGTAACAGTAAAGGTTAAAGAAGGAGTCAAACAATTGTTACGTAAGAAATTAAAAAACAAACTTTTTTCTTATGTGCTTAACTTAACTTTATTGATTTCGGGGAATTTTTTGTAATTTGCCTTTCGTGCTGTGTTAAGGTTGAAGTTGACTTAATTCCTAATAAAAAAACCTCAAAAAACTGCCTTATTGGCTATGCTGACGTACAAATCCACACCAGTATATTTATTGGAAAATAAATGCATATCACATACTTAGTTATTTCAAAACAATGTTCCAATATAATAATAATTTTTTTGTCATTGGTAATTTGTAATGATTGAGTACAAGTACTTCAACGGTGAACTGTTCTCAACTTGGCTGATACCTGTAAAATACGCTAACCAAATCTTAAAACATAAACCCAGGAGATTCATAATAAACCACACGTGTTCTCATATAAATTATTCATACACATACTTTCTTATAATAAAAAGCATAAGAAAATATTTAAGATGTAAAAAAATAACTTATAAAGCTATTATTAAAAAAAAATTGTTTAGGTGACTTACTTTACGAAATAATGATCACGAATGTAATACGCATTCGTTTATTACATGTACTCATAAATCATTACTGCATTTTATTATAATAAATACAGTGAATAAGTTAACTGTTTCATATTTAACACCGTGTAAACACCAACTTTAAGTAGCAGATGATTCAACAGCTATTAAAACTGCATCACAACCAGAATATATGAAATACTGCTTTCCACAAGGCTCTATTCTGATTCCATTGTTAATTTTTATCATTATTAATGTCATGCCACATTATCTACAGCCAGAATGAACTATTTATTTATTTATTTTCATCTCGTAGATCCTTTTACGAAGGAAATGAGACATGTCAGTTATTTTTTCAATAGTACAAATAACAAATATTTACAAATAATATGAGTACACTCATGATACAACCTGTCAACAATATCAACATCATTTAAGGTAGTTGATAAGATACAATAATTTATGTTTACATTTTCCCATGCTATTCTATCTAAAAAAACATTACCGAATAGTATAAGAACTAACATAATTTAGACCTGCAAGGTCTGTTTCAATATCCTAATTTTCGCTTAGTAGGCCCTATACAAAATACATTCATAAAAGCAGGTTTATAATATATACAATTTTACATTTCTCACTGTACAGTACTCTTTACGAGCATTATCATCGAAATAAAAACACATAGTCAGTTGATGGAAAGAAAATACTCTAGTTTTGTCAAGTTCTGGCAAATTAACTGTCTTTAAATTACGAAAAAATAACTTTAATAATTTTTCAGCACGTAGAACTAGTAATTCAAATACGGAAGTTCTAATAAAAAGTGATAAAATTTTTATACCATAAATATAATACAATTGACAAAATTCCTGGGATCACAGATAGACAATAATTTAAACTGGAAAAATCACATAAGTAATAAATCAAAAAATTAAGTGCCACAATCTTTACATAAAGGAATTTATCATCACTAATATACCAAACACCATACAGAATATATACACTGAAGAGCCAAAACAATTGTTACAACTGCCTAATATCGTGTAGGGCCCCCGCGAGCAAGCAGAAGTGCCGTTAGACGATGTGACAAGGACTCGACTAATGTCTGAAGGTATGCAGGAGGCAATACACATCATGAATCCTGCAGGGCATTACATAAATCCATAGGAGTGCGAGGCAGTGGAGATCTCTTCTGAACAGCACATTGCAAGGAATCCCAGATATGCTCAATAATGTTCATTGCTGGTGATTTAGGTGGCCAATGGAAGTGTCTAATGTCAGAAGAGTGTTCCTGGAGCCACGCGGTAGAACTCTTGACGTGTGGGGTGTCTCAATGTCCTGCTGGAGTTGCCCACGTCCGTCGGAATGCACAATGGACATGAACGGTTGCAGGTGATCGGACAGGATGTTTACGTATCTGTCACCTATCAGAGTCGTATCTAGACGCATCAGGGGTCCCATTTCACGCCAACTGCACACGCCCCATACCATGACAGAGCCTCCACCAGCTTGAACAGTCCCCTGTTGACATGTAGGGTCCATGAATTCATGAGGATGTCCCCATAAGCGTAAACGTCCATCAGCCCGATACAATTGGAAACGGGACTCGTCAGACCAGGCAACGTGTTCCCAGTCATCAACCGTCCAATGTCGGTGTTGGCGGTTCCAGGCGAGTCGTAAAACTTTGCGTCGTGCAGTCAACAACGGTACACGAGTGGGCCTTCGGCTCCAAAAACCCATATCAATGATGGTCCGTTGAATAGTTCACACGCTGGCACATGTTGATGACCCAGCATTGAAATCTGCGCCTATTTGATAAAGGGTTGCACGTCTGTCACGTTTAATGATTCTCGTCATTCGTCGTTTGTCCCGTTCTTTCACGATCTTTTTCCGACCGCGGCGATGTCGAAGATTTGACGTTTTACCGGATTCTCGATATTCACAGTACACTCGTGAAATGGCCGTACGCGAAAATACAAATGTTATCGCTACTTCGGAGAGGCTATGTCCCATCTCTCGTGCGCCGACTATAACACCACGTTCAAACTCACTTAAATCTTGATAACCTGCCATTGTAGCAACAGTAACCGATCTAGCACCTTTGCCAGACGCTTGTTGTCTTATATAGGCGCTGCCGAACGCATCGCGTTACTCTGATTGGCTCCATACCACTGTTATTTGCACACTTATGTCTGTACCAGTTTTTTTTCCTCTCCAGTGTATATTTCGTATTTATGGCGTATGGAATGAAGTATTGGGAAAATTCCGCCGGTAGTGAAAAAATTTTCCTATTTCGGATGAAAGGAATAATAATACTTTGCTCAAAAAATTTATACGAATCCTGCAGACCACTGTTTAAGAAATTAAAAATACTTTATCTCATGTCCAAAGTTATTTATGAGGTTATAATTTATGTAGCTGACCACAATAGTAAATTGAAAATAAACGCAGAATTACAGAATCACTATATAGGAATTAAAAATTAAAAATTGCAACATCATTCGCATGGTCATGTTTTCAAAAAGGAACATTGTGGTTACCTATCACATTATTCATGGTATTACCAAAATAATTACAAAACCTGTGTCTTAAGGAATACTTAAGTAAAATTTCTTAATTGAAAGAATTCTTTTACATTCACACGATCTATTCTGTTAATGAATAATATAAATTTTTTTAATTGTGAATATATGTATAATCCCTTTACGTAAATACATCTGTAATGTATTCGTCGGTCTCTAATGTATTTGTTAGATCATCAAAGTATGTATATTGTGTGTAATGTTTGTGTANTCTGTAATGTATTCGTCGGTCTCTAATGTATTTGTTAGATCATCAAAGTATGTATATTGTGTGTAATGTTTGTGTATTGTGTGCAATGTATGTGTATGGTCTGTAATGTATGTGAATTTTTTGCAATTTATCTGGATACAACTTTTGTTATTCTCCATTCNAATGTATGTGTATGGTCTGTAATGTATGTGAATTTTTTGCAATTTATCTGGATACAACTTTTGTTATTCTCCATTCTCCCGAGCCTAGGCATTCAATGAAGTGACCTAAGAATATTAAATAAACAACTCTAACTGTATCCATTTTTAAACATTTAAAGCCAGGAAAACCTACATGTTGATAATTTGGTAATTCGCACGTTTCAAAGAAACCGAAACGCAAACTAAGAAAATAAGTAATCGATTTCGTAGACAAAATTTCGTCACGTGACCAACCAAAAAGTGTCAGTTAGAGCACGGCTTCAAATGTATGAAATATTCCTGACATGTATTTTCTCTCCTCACTCAGTTGTGTGAAAAATATACATCTTTAATCATTTAAATTCTATGTTAAACGTGAAAGAAGTCTATGAAAGAACATTACTGTGGTTCATTTCAAAAATGTCTGGGTAAGTTAGACCGCGTCTGAAATGGCAAATTCATTATTTTATAATTTATCATTTAGTAACTTTCAATTCGGACGTTGTCGACAGTCACTTGTTTAGCACTCGCGGCAACGCAGTTTTACATTTACAGTAAGAAGTATTTTTATATAAATTGAATGTTTAAAACGAACGTAATATTTCTACAATCATCACTGTAATTCTGCGATTATGTTAATAAATAAGAAAATTAATTATGCCATAATGACAAACATTTTGTTGCAAAATATAGCTATAAACAAAGCAACACACTTACTTACGTTTTAAAACATGCCTAGTGGATGTTAAGAAAAGTTTTTTGTTTAAAAAGAAACGTTTTAATTGCGCTTTTGCATATGTGTTTTGCATGCCAAAACCACCATGACGCTGATTTTGTCATTTTGTATTTTTGCTAACATGCGCTAGAAACAAAATACGAAATAACAAATTAATAAATACGTCACCATTTTTGTATACAAACACGAGTCACGTGATCATTTGGTCAACAAACTCTGCCATTTCGGAGACGGCCTTAGTCATGCATATAGAAGCTACATTTGCGCCGGAAGGGCCGGCGTTGTATAATTTTAGTGCTAAATCTACACATTTATTATTACAATAATTAACTCTGTGATAATTCAGAATTGTACACTTAAGTTAATGTGAAAACGAGAGCCTATCTGCTTCTGGCGTAGAAATGTCGGCCACAAAATATTTTAGTAAGTCTGTTCAGTATTTTACTTAGCCAGGAGTAACGCTTGAAGTTAATTGTGCTAACGTTTAACTCAGCATATGACGAATACGCAACTTAAAACCTAGATTATAGTAAAGTCAAGAACCGTAAATAAAGTGTAAACAATGGAGCGACTGTCCATTTAAGTATTGTGTGCTTGAACTACGAAAACAAAAACTTACAAAAACCTTTTCCATTATTATTTCCCGTCTAGTAATTTTAACATAATAATTTAACATTACTCCATGCGTTAACTTCACTTCCCTTTTAAACCAATTTTTTTTTTAATTCTAAAACAAATTTTAGATTTACAAAAACGCGAAGCGCTTACAAAATGGCCACAGATGTTTTGCTGTTCAAGCCTAAACGGCAGTTTTATATGTTAACTTTAATACAGTTTATACAGTTCAGTCCTCCTTGGCCGTTGGACTGAATAATGTCACGTCAGTCCGTGTGAGGTATGTTTAACATATTTTCGAAAGGTCAACACAATAAACTTTCAAACGTTGCTTCACGCGTTTACCACTTTTCCCACTTGCGAAAATCGGGAATTGAACCTATATCGCCATGGTAGGCTGCGAGTAGTCTGACCACTACACCACCGTGGCCCCCAGTGAATAGCATTTTATATTTTTAGGTGTAGCGGGTAGCTAACCAATTGTTACCATGTTGGAAGCTATTTTTTGCATCAAAATTTTCTTACTTGTGAAACATACAAAATGGTACAAAATTCCATAAATTCTCATGACATGCAGTGTGTGCATATTTATGAATTTATTTTCGATTTTATCCTCACGTGCATTATTGAAGATAAGCTTGTAAGCCTATGCAGAAATACATGAATTTCTTTCTGCAACATAATAGTAAACTAGTGAAGGGGTCTACACAACAAAAAACCTATAGTAGTTAGCAGTATGCTCCCAAAATTCAGTTGATACCGTATAAGCTGTTCACTGTAAAATAAGCACTTTTGAAATCAACCTTTAAAAATGTACCTGCCTATCACTGCATGTATTTTGATGGGTTAACCTACGGGTAAATGCGAATTTAAGTTGGTACCTACGGAGAAGTAGTTCCATGTCATAACTATGAATTCTTTATAAATTGGGGTATAGCGCCACTGGTATCGGTCCACGCATGAGTTGCAGAGACATGCAAGTACTGGCTGAGAAAGTTGTGGTAGTAAAAGATAAATTTTGTCAGTAAATGAGCCCCACGCAATTCTAAATGAAGGAGAGGCCCTTGTTTCAGAGGAGCTACCTGTGCCTTAGCCATTATCGGATGCACACACATGTTCCCTTCAGTGTTCGTACACATCAGATGCTGCATAGGCTCTCTCAGAGGCGTCGGAAAAACCATGTAATTCCCCACTGACTACATCACGGCCATATGAAGCGTTGCAAGCTAAGGGTTTCAATTTTAGTCTGGCAATCCATGAATTGATTCTATGTTGCCTGTGTTTACTGGGGTAAGAGGTCATCCCAATTTAGTCCTTGAGTCCACAATGGAGGAAACCAACCCATATGAACATATATACTTGCAGTCTGCGAAAGTACAAGGCATTTGGTGGGACTACCAGAGTGGACCCATAGGTGTAAGAGAAATAGTCCTTCACTGGAGTCCAGTGCAGACTAAGGATGTTCACAACAGGACCTGATGAGAATTCTAGCACCCTAGGACTTTCACAATGGGTCACAGGCACATCTGAGGAGTTGAGGTTCATTATTTGACCATTTCCGAAGATCAAACCCACCCCGGCATAAAAGTTCGACCAGCTGAATTTTCATCATTCAACTTCATATAACGAAATCGCGCCTGCGATGATATCATCCACGAATATGTGGTTTTCCAGAGCATTGGCAGCTAGTGGCTATTCATAACCTCAATCAGACGCCAACTGATACAATCTACGAATTGGCAAGAATGGAGATGGTGTGAGGCCATAGGTTAGTGTATTCAGCTGATAAACTGTAAGTGGTAGTTATGAGTCTTCATGCCACTGAATGAGCAGGCATGGTCGGTCAGCTTCATCGACCAAAACTAGGTAGTATATTTGCTTAATGTCGCATGCAGAAACTACACTGTAGAGCATAAATCTTAGAATCACATCATTGATGTCATTCTGAAGTTTAGGACCTGGAAGTAAAATGTCATTAAGTTAAATACCAATGGAGATCTGTGCACTGCCATAAAAAACAACCCTCAATTTGGTCGTAAAGCTAGATGTTTTGAGCACCCCATGATGAGGGATAAAACACTCTGTGGTTTGTCGGCCACTATCCTGTTTGTAAGAGGGGTATACGGTTCCATATGACTTACCTGAACATAGTTAGTCGTGAACTCTGTGTACATAGTATTCATCTCAGGCTTTGAATTAAGTTTCCTTTGTAGCGAATAGAATCTATATTTGGCAATTTCGTACTAATCCCAAAGAGTTTGGACCTGGGGTCTAAAGGAAAGAGAAGCCTTGTATCTCCAAGTTTCTATTTGGGAGATACTACAGTATCTATCTTTCACAATACTTGTCTTCGGGTGGCTTTGCATTGACCTGAACAGGCTCTTCAGTCTTCCAGAATTGTTTGAGGATGACATCCAAAAAGCACTCCATACCAACAAACATAGATATCAGTCCCTACTCGGTATATGTACAGGACTCAGAATATTCCCCAATAACACCCATCCCATCTTAGACTCCAATACTACGGCATATGTTGCCCCAAATCTAACCGTTGACTTATACCAACACGAGCACAGACATCAGCACCCAGAATTATATCGATGGGAGCCAGTTTATCGCAGTAAGGGTCTGCCAAAGGACGGGAAACCAACTGAGCATGATCACAGGTATCAACAAACACATGTGGCAAGTTGCTAGTAATATTGGATAAAAAAAAGTGAGTGAGAGATGGTACACTTGGGTTCCATTGATGACTGCATCTGACAGATTATTTCAACAAAACCAAGACATTTATACAGTACCATCTGTACTTGAGATTCCGAGGCAAGCTTACCAAAGATGATGGTGCAGCACCTACAGCCACCAAAATAATAATAAATGCTTTACTCCATTAAATTTAGTACAAGCTGAATGGTTGCGAGCTGGATTACTCAAAATATGTAGGAATAAATTATACTATAAGAACTATCTCTCTCTTATATGCAGTCAACTGCCTGCAGCAAAAATGGCATGGTGAGGGGATCGAAGAATATTACGAAGTACCCGTATACGGTGGCAGACAATTTTTAATTTGTGTTCTGCAGTCGATGTTGCTCGGTTGTATAGAATATCATAAACACGTCATAGTTAATTCCAAGCATGAGAGAGTCATACTTTTACTAAACACACAAATGAATGCTCCTTCAAGCTGACAGAACCTTTACAAAGGTCCACGACCCTTTCACCAGGTTCGTGTAAGGGTAATGAAAGGACTTCCGCAAATGCCCCAGAGGTAAAAGATTCTTGCGCTACACTGTCCAGCAAACACCGCATTATATGAGGTTAGTGTCCGCATTTTAAACCTTCACCAAGGCTGTAGACAATAACACTGATATGAGTTCTCGAGCCGAAACACATGCGAACGTTTCGTCTGGAAGCTGTGTGGGGTCTATTTTGTCTTGGGGAAATGAAAATATATGGAACAGGGTATGGTGATTTTGCTGACACTGATAACAGGTGCGAGTAGACAGACATAATGCTAGTCCCAAGGCAATTGAAAATAATTTTTTGTTCTCATCTATATATTGTCTGTGTATAGGTGAGGCATCAATGAATTCAGGACACTTGTACACAGAATGGGTGGTTTGCTGACACACTGCACAAGATCTTGTTTTAGGTTTTTAACTGGTAATAAATAATGCCTTTGGATGTGAGGTTGTATGGCCTGACTTCATCAACAATGGTTCCTCAGACATTTTATTTCCACTAACCTTATTTCCTATATCAAGAGCACAAACAATTTTTAATTCTCTAGACTGAAAAAAATCTTTGAGTTATTAAGCCTTAGGAATTGTGTCAGTGCTGTCTGTACATAAGTTTTCGAATTATGTGAGCATACACACATCCAACNTTATTAAGCCTTAGGAATTGTGTCAGTGCTGTCTGTACATAAGTTTTCGAATTATGTGAGCATACACACATCCAACTTGCGCATCAAAAATGTGACCAAAACAGGCCTAAGCCTTCCAGAGCACGAGCGTTCTAATTAAAGGTGTTGACAAACTTTTTGACTGATGCAAAATTTGCAGAGATGACAGCAGGAGGGTTCAAAATTCTGTTTATGTATAGGGTAGTGAGTTTCCTGATGTTATGGTACCGGGAGATGAGAAGTTTCCAAGCTACTGAGTAGCTTTCAGTTGTAATCGGTAGATTGTTTGCTAACTGAAAACGCCTCCCTTGAAACATCCGAACAAATAATGGTATTTCTCAATATCAGCTAATCCCCAACTGTTATGAATCGTCGCGTGTTACAGCTGGGAGAACATGAGCAATTCGTCCCACTGACCTGAAAAGTATGGCAAATAAATATTTGGCATACATACATTTGCAGACGGGGCGGCAAGAGAAGATGTGGAAAAGGCTTGTACAACATGAGAGGACAGAAATGAGGTTATGAGACGTCGTGTGTCAGACAACTGGGCAAACAAGGACTCGTGCTTTGCGGTGAACATATATTCGTCCAAATTCTCCAAGAGGTCCGTTTGCAAAAGTTCGTTGCACGGAGAGTTTACTGCACCTTCAACAGCGTCGAGTTGTGAACCAAATGCATTCACTTCGTGAACATTCAGTGGTAGTGCCCTATCATTTATGTGTTAGAGCTTACTTTCTTGGAGCTTGGACTTAAGCAAAAATATTTTAAAACATATGGCTTGGATCACAACATCAAACAAATTAACGGGAAAACGTAAGGAAACAAATTTAATACACATGATCGGCAAAATGTCCGATGAGCTAATAAGTTATGTCGACGTGTCAAAGGCAACATAAATATACTTGCGAAAACACTCCTCAACATACAAGGAAGAAACAAGATACAGACATGTTATTACTCACCCACGTGCCAAAANTACTTGCGAAAACACTCCTCAACATACAAGGAAGAAACAAGATACAGACATGTTATTACTCACCCACGTGCCAAAAATATTAACAAACGAGAAAAAATGTAAACAAAAAAAAAATTTCTCGAAAACTGAAGATTTTAACACAAAATAATGANAGTTATGTCGACGTGTCAAAGGCAACATAAATATACTTGCGAAAACACTCCTCAACATACAAGGAAGAAACAAGATACAGACATGTTATTACTCACCCACGTGCCAAAATTATCAACAAACGAGAAAAAATGTAAACAAAAAAAAAAATTCTCGAAAACTGAAGATTTTAACACAAAATAATAAAGAGGGGCGTAAAAAAATCTTCATTTTATCTGAGGATGCTTAAGTCACGAGAGTGGATTCAGAGTGGCAGCGTGGTCATTTCACACTCGTGGTTTCCTTTATATTTACGCCGCGCACGTAAAACGGAACTTTGTCACAGTTACGCATCAAAATCTCTGGATACGAAATCCGACCACGGAGGACGAAATGTTGCAAGATTTGAATGATAAGCAGTCGAGAGAGAAGGATAACGATGGACACTCATCATACGCAAAACTTACCGCCCCGCCATTTTAGTATTCACTGCATCTTCCTGGAATTATGCCGAACTACTTGTGATATACTGGATACATCCGCGCTGCGCACTGAATAGTTCCACGCCCACACACACTAGATGTATAGTACATGAGAATATACAATGACATCTTTATAAATTGCGGGACATGGATATTATTATTTTTTACTTATTTTTGTTTTTTATTTATATAATGCACGTAAAAGTATAAATTAGTAAATCAGTATAATGCTTAAGTTATTAATAATTTCTCAATTTCACTTTGCCGNAATTATGCCGAACTACTTGTGAGATACTGGATACATCCGCGCTGCGCACTGAATAGTTCCACGCCCACACACACTATATGTATAGTACATGAGAATATACAATGGCATCTTTATAAATTGCGGGACATGGATATTATTATTTTTTACTAATTTTTGTTTTTTATTTATATAATGCACGTAAAAGTATAAATTAGTAAATCAGTGTAATGCTTAAGTTATTAATAATTTCTCAATTTCACTTTGCCGATTCATTAGTAAAGTAATAAGGGCCATTACATTGCTAATTTGGCATAAGACGGAAGGATACATAATGTGAAGTGAGGTAGATCACTCCCAGCTTTTAAAGGTGGTCAATTGAAAGTGAACAGCCTGTACAAAAAAGTATGCACCTAAGGTAGTGTTCCAGTTGGGACTTTTTGTAAACAAAATGTTCAGGCTATCGTGTTTTGTATATAAAATCAATTACGTATTTTTGTTAATATCATTTTGCTCACTTCGAAAATTTCAAATTACCATTCAATTTACTAAATAAACAACATGTTAATTTTGTTACAAGNCTTATTTTTGTTTTTTATTTATATAATGCACGTAAAAGTATAAATTAGTAAATCAGTATAATGCTTAAGTTATTAATAATTTCTCAATTTCACTTTGCCGATTCATTAGTAAAGTAATAAGGGCCATTACATTGCTAATTTGGCATAAGACGGAAGGATACATAATGTGAAGTGAGGTAGATCACTCCCAGCTTTTAAAAGTGGTCAATTGAAAGTGAACAGCCTGTACAAAAAAGTATGCACCTTAGGTAGTGTTCCAGTTGGGACTTTTCGTAAACAAAATGTTCATGCTATCGTGTTTTGTATATAAAATCAATTACGTATTTTTGTTAATATCATTTTGCTCACTTCGAAAATTTCAAATTACCATTCAATTTACCAAATAAACAACATGTTAATTTTGTTACAAGAAATGTTAAAAAATGCATTACTTACAACTGAAGTTATTTTAATGCGCCCAAGGGAATGCGTATTAAGTCGCCAAAATAGTCCTAATTGTTTTTTCGTAGTAACAAGGTATTAACGGTTTTACGTCTAATTTTTTTATTCTGCTTGTAATAAGGTGAAACGATGTTTAAAATATTTTATGACTACACGTTGGTTATATCATTACTCCTAGGTTTTAGTTTTAAAAAAATGTTTTAGCTAAGTGGTGAACGCTGAAATCAAAAGCAAATAAAATAAAAAATATGAATTGGAGCAAGGTGTATGTCTCAGGTCGAAGCATATACGTTTATTATCAAAGTGTCTTAAAGCGGGTGGCTTTGATCATTACCAAATTAAAGGCGTGCCTAGCGCAGTGAACTTTGATAAAATTGCGTATGTTTTTCCCTTTCCACAAATGCACAAATTCATACACGCGCATGTGCGCACTCGCACACACACACGCTCCTGCAGGCCATTTTCTAGTCTCAGTAACATTCAGTTATAATGTCATTGTTTCATAAGTTAATTGTTGTCCATGTTGTCTGTTGTAGAACCACCTGTAGGAAAATAACACTGGAGACCAAGTCACCCTCATCTAGCACACAATTTTGTCTTTACTTACGTATTATTGATGTCGTCTGATTGAGATCTTTAATATTAAATATCATCATCAGAATTGTAGTTTAATTTTTAGAATTTTTCATTATTTAAAAAAATGCATTTCCAGAGGCCGTCTTTCAAAGCTCGTTATCTCTCTTACAAGTATGGTTAGGCTGTAAGTGGCATTGCCTGAAATTCTGCCTAAATTTCCGTTAGAGCTGGAGGAACCTCGGGTGAGGTTCCGAGCAACCTGTCTATTTAATTTAGAGCTATTTATATCTTCAGGTATGTTGTTTAAATTACGCCTTTTTTTTCAGTTTCCAGAAACTCGGATAGTTGCGATTTTTTGCATGTGAAAAGTGGAACATGTATGTTGTGGATGTTAATACATTAAAGCACTGTTATTTGTACCTGTATTATAAGTAATTTGAGTGAAGTTATTAATACCTTGAAAAAAATTCCTTAATTTACTTGTTAGTTGTTTGTCCGGAACATGTGAAATTTTCTAGGTATATTAAAATTTTAAAAAATTACTAAAGTATATTTTGACGTTTATGAATACAAGCGTTCCCCTTCCTCTTCTCTAGCTCTTAACTTGATTCACCACTAGCACTGTATAGACAAACAAATGACAACGGAATGTATTGTAAGATTTTAAATTAATTCTCTGCAGCTGTCACTGGGAAAATTATAAGACGATCTGATTAAATGCTTTAGCTCTTTAAATTAAATGGTAGGAGTAAAGGGAATGTTGTTGATTTTTTCTGCATTTGAATGCATGTTTGCAGTAAGCAAACGAGAATAAATTAAAAATGATAAATTAGTTGCAGAATATTGTAATTAAATGTAATAAACAGGTTTAATAAGATTTTTGATACCATTTTTAAAAAAGACCATACAAAAATAAGAGTATTTGGAAGTTCTTAAGCACTTGAGTTAACACTGTGCCTTCTCCCCTAGTTCTGAGCCCAATCCAAACACACGGTCTGACGAGCGGCTCGCCGATCATTGCCGCGCTCAGGCGGGCACGCTCCGGCGGCCGAGCGGAAACCCCCTCCAAAGTCATCAGCAACTAAACGAGTTTACAGTAAAAGTCATTGTTTACTCCCTTTGGCTTCAACATATGTTTTTCACAACGCGTAATTGCTTGAATGTTTGCAGAGAAAAATCCAATACGCGCAATACATTGGTTGTTTTTATTGTTATCTAATAACAACCCAGTTATTAAACGTTAAAGTGTTAGCATGTTCTTCCCCCGTGGCTCCAAATTGATGGAACTGACAAAATCAAACTGTGTTCTTTTTGACGTAAAATGTCTCGGTATTGGGATGAAAATTATATAACTTTAAGACAAACAGTTTTAAATATTAATGAAAGTAGAATCGTTGATGTTGCACGCAGGCCGGTAGCCAAGCCTGCGAAGTCAGTACAACAAATATTTATATTAAAATTACAAAATTATAAACGTTTTCTTCTTTGTTTTCAAATCATATTAATTCACAGACAATTTCAGCATGTTTTTACGAACGTTTTTCAATACAGTTCTCGCCTATTTGAGATAGCTAATTAGTTTTTTTGTAAAATAGGTAAAATAAGGAATACCAATATTTTACCAACGAANTCATATTAATTCACAGACAATTTCAGCATGTTTTTACGAACGTTTTTCAATACAGTTCTCGCCTATTTGAGATAGCAAATTAGTTTTTTTTGTAAAATAGGTAAAATAAGGAATACCAATATTTTACCAACGAAAAACTGTGTTTTTATGTCTTTAATTATTGTTCGTTTTTTGTATGTATTTCCAGGGTTATATTGTTACGTTATTACTATCGTCCTTTTGTTCTTTTTTTTTTTTTGAGTCGCGTGCACTTTACGTTTTGTGACTTTACGTTTCTGTACCTTTGTGAAATCACCAATACACAATACAAACCTAAAGTTGTAGATCAGAAAATTGAAATTCAACGTATTTATTTTATTTATTTTCGAAAGAAAAAAAACCTATTTGGTTATGTACATGTTAATACAACTTCAAGGACAATATTTAAATCTAACAGTTAAGACATTTAAGTTCATCTTTCATGTAAAATTACAAGTCACACAAAAACAAAAAGAATACGATTTGCCTAGTCCACTCTGATTCGTTCCCGATCAAAGTGTCATCATGACTTTAACTTAAAATTTAAGTCTCTATTTTTCCAAATCATAAAGTCAAAGGTACTTTACTTTAAAGTAAACGTTAAGACAAATGCTAAAGTTTTATATTACATTAGGGCCTTNCCAATATTTTACCAACGGAAAACTGTGTTTTTATGTCTTTAATTATTGTTCGTTTTTTGTATGTATTTCCAGGGTTATATTGTTACGTTATTACTATCGTCCTTTTGTTTTTTTTTTTTTTGTTGAGTCGCGTGCACTTTACGTTTTGTGACTTTGCGTTTCTGTACCTTTGTGAAATCACCAATACACAATACAAACCTAAAGTCGTAGATCAGAAAATTGAGATTCAACGTATTTATTTTATTTATTTTCGAAAGAAAAAAAACCTATTTGGTTATGAATAAGTTAATACAACTTCAAGGACAATATTTAAATCTAACAGTTAAGAAATTTAAGTTAATCTTTCATGTAACATTACAAGTCACAAAAAAACAAAAAGAATACGATTTGCCTAGTCCACTCTGATTCGTTCTCGATCAAAGTGTCATCATGACTTCAACTTAAAATTTAAGTCTCTATTTTTCCAAATCATAAAGTCAAAGGTACTTTACTTTAAAGCAAACGTTAAGACAAATGCTAAAGTTTTATATTACATTAGGGCCATAATATTGCAAAGTGAGCGAAAATATTAACGTATGTAGTAAATATGGACACCTTGACATTTACTGTAATATTTGTTTTGTTATTGTGTGTTAAGTACTGTGCTTCCTAATAAAGCTCCTTACTTTTACACAGAAAGGCTGTTCTGTGCCAGTCGGAGTGCACTCTTTTTTAAACACCATGTTTAACAGTTAAAATATATTACAATTTTATTAACACAACATGTTGACCAGTTAAAAACTATTTACATTTCATTAATATACGTTTTAACTTACCGTGATGTTAAATTCAAAAAAAAATTTTTTATGAAAAAATATTATTTTTTCGTACTCGACGTTTAATTCGCGGTGAGAGACCTACATCACTGATACGTACAAACAATTGTGAACCGGTCGGAGTGCATTCGATTTAAAAAAAACATGTTAACCATGTAAAATTAATTTATANGCTAAAGTTTTATATTACATTAGGGCCATAATATTGCAAAGTGAGCGAAAATATTAACGTATGTAGTAAATATGGACACCTTGACATTTACTGTAATATTTGTTTTGTTATTGTGTGTTAAGTACTGTGCTACCTAATAAAGCTCCTTACTTTTACACAGAAAGGCTGTTCTGTGCCAGTAGGAGTGCACTCTTTTTTAAACACCATGTTTAACAGTTAAAATATATTACAATTTTATTAACACAACACGTTTACCAGTTAAAATATATTTACATTTCATTAATATACTTTTTATCTTACCGTGATGTTAAATTCCAAAAAAAAAAAATTAAATGAAAAAATATTATATTTTCGTACTCGACGTTTAATTCGCGGTGAGAGACCTACATCACTGATACGTACAAACAATTGTGAACCAGTCGGAGTGCATTCGATTTAAAAAAAAACATGTTAACCATATAAAATTAATTTACATTTAATGAATAAACATTTACTGTCCCGGCAAATTGTGTTTCATAATGGCCTACGCGCTGGGTGTTTAGTTCGCGGTGATACAGTGGCGCGATTTTTCTAATTTTTATGCGATGATACATTTTTGAGCCATAGTCAGAAAACACTGAATTTTAAACGCAAGACGTTTACCAGTTTAAATCAATTTGAATACCATTAATACACGTTTTATTTTCCCATGCTATTGTTTTTTCAAAATGGCCTTTGACCTCGCAGTGTTACAGATCATCGGTTTTTTCTAAATTTTTAGCGCTGTCTCTGAACTTATACGTGGAGTGACGGAAATTTTGAACTGCAGTTATCTGTCTGTCAAAATATTATAGTTTTAAAATGTAAATCTTCTTAATTCGATCTTTATCGCGCACCGTATGTCAGGCCTATGCGCGGCGCTGCGGTCCGTTTATTCGTTAATTTGGACTCGCTTATAAGTTGTTTCTGCACAACTGTGGTATTATTTTGCTCGGAAACCTTCGCCATATTAAATATATAGAAGTATATTACGCCAGAAAAACTCATTTTATTTTCGTCAGAGATGTGTGGAAATGACTTAGTGTATTCATTTAGTAAAACTATTTTTATACAATTTTCGCAATTCGCATAGGCTTATTGGGAATATTTAATATATTTGCTGGGTAACAGGGATTTTTATTTACCGAAACCTTCGGAAAATTGAGAGTTTACTGATTTGTACAGGTGCATGAGTCTTACTTTCAGTAACACGAATTCTTTTGTACCAAAAAATTGTTTATCTGTTTCTAATCTTAGGTAAATATATTTTTATCAGTGCATTTCGTTACTTGCATGCCATTCCAACTTTTTTCGTAAATTAAAACCTCTGTTTAACCAGCACATCGTAAACAAGAGACTTTAACTAAATAGCAACTCATCGATAGCTTCACTCCATGGCTGTAAAATTTAACTTTATCAGCAGCCAGAACTCTTTCAAAACACGTTTATCCCGAGATCGTAATACGATAAAGTGCATGCAAGTTCCAGTTCCAAACAGTGAAAGTGTCCCTACAAAATAATCACGCTCTTTATGCTCAGCTAACTGTGACAGCCTTGACGTTCTAGTCAGTCACCTCAAAACTGACTTAAAATCTGACAAATATGTTAGTGGAATGTGCCCATACAGTGGTTGCTAGAAATATTACTCAATTCTGTTGTTTTCCACTGCACATTTAAGTAGAATTCAGAAAACATGCCTAAAACATAAGTTCTGCAAAGCACCTTTAACAACTGTGATAAATTTAGCGAAGAGCATTAATAGTTCCACTATTACGATAACAGAGTTAGTTGGTAATGAATTTTGTTCCAACGTTTTCGTACAGGAGCAAAATGCAGTGAATCGTCTCTTATCCATAGCACTGCTCATTTCTGTCCGGTTTTAGTTTCAAAGTATCATGTACCACGTTGGATACACATTTAATACTGGAGAAGTTCAACTCAGAAATGAATAACGCACTTTATATACTGAAAACTACTATTGAAATAAAATTACAGGGATCATTGAACCATCAATGATGTGGGAAGTAATTCAAGATGTCTTTAATGAGGAAAGTACTGTTAAGAGTGAAATATCGTTAGAAAAGACCAATTCACTACGAAACACGTACTCCAGAATGAAATGTTATGAATCGAATTTTAATTTTGTCTCGCCTGTTGCTGTAAGGTTAGGTTAAAACATATGTAATAAGGAAACACACATGCATTACGTGCCGATACTACTTTCTCTAAAGTATTTAATTGTATTCTCTGAATATCGAAAGAACACAAGAAGGACATTTTGTTATGCAGAGTTCGAATGTGAATTTATAAAGACATGCATGGGAGATAGGACTGTAATGAAAATACACCCATTGTTTTCTACGGATGCAGAGGCCTTAGAAGTTTCAAGATAAATTGTAGCAAATCCCATTGTTTCTAGTAAAAAATATTACCTATTTATTATAACGTAGGGAATTTACCACCTTGGCACACATCAAATGTTGATGGTATACAATTTGTGCAACTTTGGAAATCAAAATATTTGAAATATTTTGTACAAAAATTTATTTTTATGAGACTGGTGTAAGATTTGCAGGAGCTTGAAAATGAAAGGGTTGAGGTTAGAAACAAACAAGTAAATGGCACAGTAAGCTTTATGGCAGGAGATAAACTAGGTAGCTATTACCTAGAAGGGTTTTTAGAAAATTTCAGCTCTGCTCAATATTTCCGTCGCTACTGCAACATTACGAAACAAGAATTTGAACGAGGGCCGAGTTTTGCTACTGTCCGAACCAAAGAACCTTATGACTCAGCATTACAAATTTCAAGCACTAATAATCAGTACAGTTTTCAAGAAATTAAGATGAATTCATTTTTCAAAAGTCTGTCATTTTATCATGAAGTTGATAATTTGCCTCTTTTTATAGCTTATGTTTTTCAAAGAAGAACCCAGTATAATTTACCAATTTGATTGTGTTCTCTTGAAAACGAAGGTTAGGTTTCATGTGAAATAATTAACAGATAAATTGAGTAATTCAAGTACAAAAACCACGATTTGAATAAGTCTTCCCATGTAACAATTCAGTCTTGGACATTCACACGCTTGCTACCGTTCTTTATTGGCAATAGAATACTTGAACCCTCTACTCCAGTATGGGGAATTATTCTCTTCTCTCTTCCGATTTGTCAAATTATAACATCTCCAAGATTGAATCTTTACTGGCAGTAAATGTGGCACTCAGACCTAAACATCACTACGTCATTCATTACCCAAGAATGATAGCGATATATATTCCACTGTGCAGACTAAGTACTATGNACCTAAACATCACTACGTCATTCATTACCCAAGAATGATAGCGATATATATTCCACTGTGCAGACTAAGTACTATCAGGTTTTAAATAAACCAAAGGCATTTAAATAAATGCCTGTTAGGATCTGGAAACACAAGAAATATCACAACAACCTTGAGTGCTAAACATCAGTTACTGCAAGCAGCATATTCCAAAGATGGTCACTTTAGTTTTTCGACTGTAATAAGTGATGCTTCACCATATGACCCATTCTTATTCTGTAAAATTTTTTACCAATCCATCAAACTGAAAAAAATGGAAAATGAGAAAATTATGGTTGGCAAGTGTTGCACATTTAGAGGGACACATATAGAAATAACATTTCTTACTTAAGGTTGTCTTCGTGAAAGCATTCAAATCAATGTTTCAGAAGTGTTTGGTGCATAGCAGAAGGTCGGTGTCAAGTAATTATTGGTAGAAACTATAAAAATGGTTTGCTTACCAACGTAAGATCTTCAAGACAGTGAACATGCAGTCTACCATGATATTGGATGTCCAGCAATAGCACTGAAGCAACTAACCAATGATATCTCAGTAGTAAATTGTGTTTAAAATGTCATTAAAATTTAAGTACAGTCAGTGTTGGACATAAAACCAGCAATTGTTCTTAAATGCAGAATCAGGATTTTTTATTGTGAAATATCAGGTCAACCGAATCGGTCTTACCATTTATATTACATTTGTTTATATATAAATCCAACAGTACATAATATTTATAAAAATTTCAGTGGCGCACTGGAAAAATAAAATTCATTATAATTACCAAGATATGTATTCTGTGCTGTGTCAAAACTATATATATATATCGTTTAGAGACTACACTTTCAATGGTAATAATTTTAAGTGCCACTTTACAGTTTACAATAATTCAATGTTGCATCTATCGAGGAATTATTTAAAAGCTAGTTAAATAGGATATGTTATAAAAATTAGATATTTCATGCTAACACAGCTCTACAATGTGTGTATTTCCTCATAAGGCCGTAAGCATGGTGTTTTAGTGTTCTTTAAAAAAAAATTTTTAATGGGTGTTTTAACAAATGACAACTACGCAGATAATTCGTTACAGTAGTCTTTAAGAATATGGCCTCAAATAACGTNTTAACAAATGACAACTACGCAGATAATTCGTTACAGTAGTCTTTAAGAATATGGCCTCAAATAACGTGGATTTGACTTAAGCATTATTCATAATGTAAACAGATCCAGGAAGCCCATACCTAGTTTTTTACGTTTATTTAAACAAATGATGTGTATTTGAGTCTAGGAAGTACATTCAAAACTAAATAAATTTTATTGCCATTTTAAACAAATGCAACGTATCATGTTTTTAGTCTGGTCATCATAAACCTACATTTAAGTCATAAAAACCTAACCCTACTTAACATAAATTATGACCATTTTTTAAGAAATTTCCATTCAAACACATACTGTTTTTCTACTGTGATATTTTATATATATGGACCAAAGTTCATTTCGTAGTTTTCCATAATTATTTTTAAGAATAAAATGTTTTAGTTATTTTAATTTCCTTACTCGACCTGGGATATTGTTTAAAATATTTATGAANTATTTTTAAGAATAAAATGTTTTAGTTATTTTAATTTCCTTACTCGACCTGGGATATTGTTTAAAATATTTATGAATTAAATTGTCCGTGTAATTAACAGAACATACTGTACTCACACAGATATAGACTAATGAAAGTGTTTAAGTTAGAAAAGGGGGGTAGGGTGAGTGACAGTGAACATTTCAGTATTAAGCAGTGCCACTGACACTCAGATACCAAAGGTTTTTCGATTTTAAATTCTTGAATNACAGTGAACATTTCAGTATTAAGCAGTGCCACTGACACTCAGATACCAAAGGTTTTTCGATTTTAAATTCTTGAACGTTTGGTTTTTTTGACCATTACTGATGTAGAGAATGGATATTTATAGTTCTATATTGATATTGATTGTAAATGGCGAGTAAGTTGTATCATTATCCCCAAAACATAATTCAATGAAAGAATGTTTGTGTAGAATACGTGAAACAGTATGTTGCAGTATATTATCTTAGTATAATCATGTTGTATTATACGTCCACAAATGTGTAACTTTGAACGCGGTCTAGTGCATTATACGGCTTGTACATTAAACTCCTGCAAGATTCTTGGTAAAAGGCTGATGTGTTATACGTCCAGCAGGATACAGAATATGTCTCATAAATTATAATCTTGCGACAGACTTGGCACACGGATGGTGTGCCATACGTCCACCAAAAATCAGAATACGTCTTGTACGTGTGAAGCCTGCGAGAGCATTGGAACAAGCATAATGGGTCATATGTTCAGCAAGATGTAGAATAAGTCTTATAAGTATGTGGTCTCAATATGGAGCGTAGAATCAAATGTATTTAGAGCACACGGCCTGTTGTTAGCTCCTGCGTACCACAACGTCCAGACGTAGTCACACTGACGTCCTTTATCACTACGAACTAATTAAAATAAGCTGCATCGTTAATACAATGAAATACTTAACAAAACTACAGGAAAACTGTCATTATCTTCGATCTGTCACGTTAAAAACATCTTAAAATATTAAAGGCTTCATGTAACACATAGTTTCAGAAATATTTTGCATTTTTAGCAATTGTTATGTGAAACAGTTTCGGATTGGTAGGTCGAATAAAATTAAAGTATTTAAATGACATGCAAACTAAAGCATTTCAGTATTACAGAATACGAAGGTATTTAACGAAGTGTGTATAATATGACAGGCAATTTCCTGCAATAATTTGTAACACACTACTATAAGTTCATGACAAATAGGATGTTTGTGGAAGGATATATCGGCGAGAGTATATTTGCATGGTCTATAAATACTAAAATTTGCTTATCAATCAAATTTGGTAGGTCAATATGCAAAACTGTAAGCATAATTATTTCTTGCATGGGAATTGTTTCAGGCCATGAGTTTAAAAAAAAATGAATTTAACTCGTGCAAACAAAATAGCAAAATCATTTACGCCACTATAGGAAACTGTATCGAAAAACAGTTGAAAATAAATTGCAACTCATTGAACGTAATACCGCATCCTATGTCAAAGTAGTGAATAATATTTGTATAGCAGGAAGCAGAGAGTGACTATAAATAACATACAACGAATTGTTTTGACAATGGCATTTGAAGATTTATTTGAAAGAAACCTTAGCTGTACATTATAAAAAAAAAGAGAATGACGAGAAAATTAAATTCCTATGTGTATGTAAATATAACATTACGTAACCATAGCAAAAAATACTACATTGTTAGTTACAATAGATCATTAAAGAATGATATCACAAAACGTAGCCTTCAACAGACTAACTAATAAGACAAACATTGCTCAACTGACCACTTAAGATTATTGTCAGTGCAATGATAAAAATTACCTCAAGCATTTTTCGACATGAATCTACAATACTTTAAAACTCCTGCTCTAGCACATGTGTGCCTTCACACTTACGCATACACTAGCTAGCCACTTCTTGCTGTAAACTGTAAAACCGTTAACACTAGGATTTATACATGCATAATCAGAAAAAATAACTACTTACCTATAAAGATAAAATGTTTCTATATTATATGTACTGTTTCAATATTTATAGAAGCTGGCAATACTGCCATGCTTCTATTTTTCTTCAATCACATATATTCACTGCATTAAAAACCTATGCATTTTTAATTAACAACGAAGTAAATAAATCTCCCGATTATACACGGGTAGCTAATAAGCCTGAAGATTACTACATTTAGAAGTCACTCATCATTCTCAAAGTATTTTGCAAAAGAGAAATACTGGCTTACCATACAAAAATTCCTTTATACATGGATAAGCAATTAGTCTAAAAGCATTCTGAATGTGATCTACGTAAACAAGTCACTCTTTACTACAAATTATTTGGCAAAATAGAAATACTGACCTCACAAAGAAAGAAATGCTTAATTATACAAGTGTAAATAATTACATTTAAGGGATTCTGGATGTTCTGTACATTCTAAGACGCTCATCACTCTCAAAATGTTATGCATAAGAAAAATACTGGTCTCTTCATTTACAATTCCTTAAATAAACATGGGTTAGCAATAAGTCTAAAGGCATTCTGACATTTATGTGCATTTTCAAGTTACTCATCACACTAGTAGTCTCGGGCACATGGATCATAATACACTCAGAATCAAGTCATTTTATTAATCAGTTCTGTGAATTAAAAATGCGAAGACACGCGTATCAAATTCTATGGTTTCATACAACTGGCATGAAAAATATACATTTTTATCCTCCACGACCCTACTCTCTTTTATTTTGGCAAACAAAAGCAAAAGGTTTTGGATACCAAGATCAACTGTAACAACAGAGTTTACTTCTGATTTCACAACTTTAAGTTTTACCCAACGTATAGCATACACAGAGGTGACAAAAGTCATGGGATAGCAATATGCAAATATACAGATGGCAGTAGTATCGCGTACAAAATGTATAAATGGGCAGTGCATTGGTTGGGCTTTCATTTGTAGTCAAGTGATTCATGTGAAAAGGGTTCTGGCGAGATTATGGCCGCACGACGGGAATTAACAGACTTTGTATGCGGAATCGAAGTTCGAGATAGACGCATGGGACATTCCATTTCGTAAATGGTTAGGGAATTCAACATTCTGAGTTCCACAGTGTCAAGAGTGTA
>NQII01000011.1:0-12663 GCA_002778355.1 Clitarchus hookeri
GTAATATCTGTTTTCACCTTCTGTTTTTGTGATTAACATGCTGCCGAACTTTTCCAGTCTAATTTAAAACATTCTTCATAAAAATTTATTAGGTGGTTTTATATCAAAACCTGTGAATACGCCAATAAAAATATTTCCACAAATTCCGTGTTCAGCGACGATCAAAAGTGCATTACGCAGCTATCACCTGATCCAGAAATCCAATTCACAAAATTTCACCTTGCGTATTATCGAATTTTCAATAGCTGCATCGTTGCTCGCTTCGGCTCTGTTTTAAATTATAAAAAGTCGGTAGAAAATGTCATTGCTCATCCGACGAGTGAAAAAGAAAACTTTCGATATCTGCTGTTGTTGTCGATGACATTCTCTTCTTCAGATCCGTGATTACCACCGCTTCTTGTCGATTTAGGAAAGACGTCGAAATGACGATTGCTGTAAACCTATCCAGCACGCAGTGCCGCTACAGTTGTGGCGAAGTTAGTGGAAAAGAAAGGACACTATCTCGGTGTGAGCGCAAGTGCATCATAAGAGAACAAACGTATGCCAAATGAAGTAATGAAACTTTACCGGAAGCTGATATTATAAAAAAACGATGGCATTACGATTAGTTTTCTATAAACACAGGAAAACATTGGTAAAATACGCAGTGCGTAACTGACGAATTCTTGTAAGTGGAAAATATTTTCGGGCGACATGCATTACTTAGAGTAAATTGGAATTTGGCGAAAATCGTTCCCTCTTTCCTGCGAAGTCGAGAGAACGGAATGGGGGTAAGTCTATGAATCTACTGATGACTTTAAAAGAAATTTACGCTCAGATTGACATTGCCGATTTGTTTTAAATGTCTCTAAAGAGAAATGAATATACACTCCTCGAAAAATTCTACCACATAACGCAGCATTTCGCAGTATGGGACATGTGGAAAGTGAGACGCCAAGATTGCTGCGTACTCTTGGACCGGTCAGGCGTACTTGTGTGTCGGACAGGTTCCCTGTCTCTCACAATTATAATTTTCCTTTTACTCGAATCTGCAAAATCAAGTCGTATTTAGAGACGCTGTCTTGCTGGTAGCGATGTGGGGTCGGAACGGCAGAGCTTGAAATATTAAACGACGTAACGTGTTGGTGCAGCAAGTCGTATTGAGCAGGAGATGAAGCCCCTGGTGCGAGGGGACAGCGAGGTCGGGCCGGAAGAAGAAAGAGGGTTAGTTCCTCCCGGCAAGTGAAGGAAGAGAGCCGCACAGGAGAATCCTCTGGTCCTCCAGAGGAACAGAAAAGAAGGTCGGGGGAGGCAGGCAGAGAGGATAGCAGCACCGCAGCGAGGGCGCGAGCCTGCTTCACTAAGGCGCGACCTCATTCACTAAGACGCGAGCCTGCTTCACTAAGGCGCGGCCTCCTTCACCAAGGCGCGAGCCTGCTTCACTAAGGCGCGAGCCTGCTTCTATAAGGCGCGACCAGCTGGAACGACCGTACATACAGAGTGCACTATAGTCTATTCGCGTTATCTTCACACTTTTTGAATCAAACTTTTGAAAAATCACTCCAGGTATGACGTGTTTGGTTGTTTCCTAAATATATTATCTATCACAAGCGTTTTATACTTCTGTTAAATTAACACATGAAAGTAAGTACCAAATTTTTGGTAAAATTGAAATTTTATCTATACTTTAAGTATGCACTAGAATATTCAATTGTAATTAATATGAATAAAAACAGTGAGGAAATAGGCGTGTTGGTAATGCATACTAAGAAATAGTTCTCATGCAAAATGTAATGAAACTGAGTGCGCACGAATGTGGCGTGTTGTCCCTTTTACGTAATTTTCTAAATTCAGTTAAGCTTAGTTAGCGTGAGGCAGAGGAGTGTGGTGGAAATAGAACTTAACGGAGTACAAGAGGCTCTGATGCCGCTGATATCCGCCGGGGAGCGCGGCAGTAGCGAACCACTGGGGTGCTCGTCGCAGGCGACTCGCTAGCTCGGCGCGGCGTTGCCAACTCGCCAGTCCGCCTGGTCAGAGTCTTGTTGTCCACGTGGTAGGCGCGCCCTCCCGCAGTCAACCCGCCAGTTCATTTACACCCAGCGCTAGTTCCAAAATACACCACAAACTGTGCCACATGTTAGTATATTTTATGCATCGATTGTAATTTAAATTTTCAAATAGTTAGTAACGACAATCAGGCTTTTCGTTAGTTTTTAATGTAATGTAGTAAGCATAACTGGCCAAGCCACTTTTATAATAATTGTTAGCATTGCGAATAAACTGTAATTATTCATTCGTGTGTTTGAATGATTAAATTCACTATACATTTGCATCACTTTAATCACAATTTAATTGACGATCTGTTAATGTGTTAGAAAATTGCGTAGTATAGTTAATAAATTCCATATAAATCTCTTTTTATTTGGATTGAAATCCATACAATATGTATACTATTATAAAAAATTTATTGCAATTGGTTATTTACAGGAAGTTTACAGATATGCACAAAATAAAGTCGGTTATTAAAGACTCCTTGTAAGGTTGATTTAGTGAAAAATTAAATGATAACACAGTTTTATCAGAATAGAAAGCGCTACAAAATACAATATGGGCAGTCAGCGCCTGCAAATATAAACCAACAGACTTATCACAGAAATGAATATTTATGCTATGGAGTACAATTATCTATACTATGTGTACTACTGTACTGTAATACAGTATAGTTTACAATGTAATCACAATAATATTAATGAAAACAACCACCAATAAAATACACAGTACAAATATGCTGTTGACCCAATATTTACATAGCAAGATATGTTTAATTAAAATACATTCTAACTATAGGCCTATACCTTTTTCTTTTGGCTATTGAAAACTGTTGTGTGTGTAGTTAAAAAAATATACACACATACTGCAAACAAACACAGCTGTACATTGTCTTGACTTAAGTAATTCTTAACCCAACAAAATTAATAACATGATAGTCTCGAAAACATCTTAATGAAAGTTATTTAAGGAGACAAAAATAAGCGACGAGAACTCGAAGAGAATACATCATTGGATCACGTGCCTTCAAACCTCGTGTAATGAGGGGATCTGCTATTTCCGGAAGCATGCATTCCTCATAAAACTGTTTCAGTTTCGGAAGCAAGCAGTTCTTCCACATTTCTGTATCCACCCAAATCCGTTCAACGTGAGAATCATTGTTTACATAAACAACAAAGTAACTGTAATTTTTATTGCAGATATTTTGTAGCCCCTGTACCAGAAAAAAGTAATTGTGATTTATATTTAGTTGCAGAATTCCATCATTTTCCTTTAAATATGTACTTTTATTTTTGGCGATGTATTCTTTCAGTTTGTAGTCCCCAGCTGAAAATAAACATTTAATTTCCAGCAATCCGTCTTCGCCCACTAATCCGTCGGGAGACGCTCCGAGAAACGGGTATTGCAGATGTACAAAAAAACCGCATTCATCTACTTGTACAATTTTTATCTTGGAATACAGCTCTTTTGCCCCTCTTTCGTTCGTTCTTCCAAAATGCATTTGAATTTATCTCTCCGTGATACAACATGGACTTTAATAAGCCATGGCAGGAAGTGTGTGCTTTCCGTTTACACACAGGGCCGACATTTGATGCTGTGAGCCAGTTTAAACGCGCATCCCTCCAACTGATGTTCTCATGTTGACCAACAGTATTTCTTTCGAGTTCACGGATCTTTTCAGGTGTTACTGTATCACTGTTCAAGTCTTCTAAAATTAATTTCATTTTCTTATCCAGTTCTCCAGGACTTAGACCATACTCCATATCAGGGCAAGCATTGTCAACTCTTCTTTTTTTCTTTGAAGGCCTTCTCCATACTGAAGACAACAAGCTAAACAGAGTTTTTCTCTTCTTTCAAAATCACATTTGAAATGGTTTCCTAGACTTAGACCAAATTAGTTCTTCCACGGACTAAAATGCCAGCTAGGACCACAAACGTCCGCCAACCCAGCACCCATGCAGCGTGCAGAGTAAGAGACTATTTTAGCAAAGTTTAATCTTTTTCCACCTGTAAATTTAGCTACCATACTCATATACCGTTCAGCCTGATTTGTAGTTTTTTTCATGACGAGCCTGTCAGCTCGAGATCGAGTGCCTTCTGAATAGCTTCCATTATCCCCGACTCTTTCATTAATGGCACGAAATTTTCGTCAATCGTTCCTTTCTTTTTACAGTACTGTTCGTGGCAGCCGAGTACATGATAAGGGCCCAGCACTTTGATTGGCTTTTCTGTCACCAGATTTCAGCCTTACTATCCGTGATTCAAGCAAGCGTCGCGCAAGAAGTGCAAATGACAAATTTTTTGAGATCTTGTGTAAATGGTTTCGATAGTTTTTAACAGTATGATTTGCACACTCAACTTTGACGACTTCTCTTCTTTACGGAACTCTCAGCTTGATCTTCGAATAAACACTCGAGTCCCCATCACCAATATAGAATTTGTATTTCAACCCATGCAGTGCGATGCTCATGCAGAAGCCTTCTACGATTATGAGCTGCCCCATGCCAGTACTGGGTCCACTGTAGTTCTTAAAACAAACACGTTCCTTGACTTTTGTATTATTAGTTCTTGCAAATTCACACAACGAACAAAATTTTCCTTTCACTCCCAGGTACAACAGTTGGTTCGTCTCAGCTCCAATGATACAAGCCTTCAGAAGAAAGTACACTTATTGTAATTTATATATACACATATATGAAACACGTATAAATTAACAAAAATTTGATGAAGTTATCTGAATTCTCTATATATTTCATAGTAAAACTTATTTAAGACAATTAATAGAGGTATGATTTTCAAAGCAATACTACCAAAGTGCTGGTTATATTTCAAGATACGTAGAAGTGTATATTTTGAAATGACAACAATTACCGACAGTTTACTGTAAGTTAGACAGAAGGGTAAACTGAAATGAACACTACTTTGACGGTGTCTAACAGTGAATTTCCATTATACATGCATACAAATGTGGCAGCCATATATAGAAGCACAAAGCAGCTTAAATTTTATTTAAAATATCTTGCCCAAAATAATTTATGTGCTATATTAGTGTAACTGGAATCAGTATAATACAGATTGCCTAGTTTACGAATTTTTTGAATGATTTCAGAAAGAAATATATAGTGCCTTTAAGTANGCCATATATAGAAGCACAAAGCAGCTTAAATTTTATTAAAAATGTCTTGCCCAAAATAATTTATGTGCTATATTAGTGTAACTGGAATCAGTATAATACAGATTGCCTAGTTTACGAATTTTTTGAATGATTTCAGAAAGAAATATATAGTGCCTTTAGTACAGTCAAGAAATATTGGAACAAAAATAATTTAACAAAAAAAAATACATTTGTTTTGTCGGTTCCATGTGGTAAAGCGGATAAAAGGGGTGATAAACCCGCAATTAATACTTTTGCGTGCCATGAAACATCAATAGCTAGTAAAATTAATAAATAATATAATTTTTTGCGTACTTAAAAATTTCAGATTTTCGGATGTTGTTAATTCTTACGGTTGTTTTAAAAGAAATCTTTAGAAGAAATATGTTTGTTTGACAAATAAGGACGGAAAAACTAAAATTAAATATAAAAAAATTAAAAAAAAGTATAATAGTTTACCCAAACTCACCACTCCACTCGTTGAATTGTAACTGTGTCCGTAGGTCCTCGTGTTCCATCCACCATCTCCTACGACACTAATATATGGTATTCCATTTTCTACATTTCCTTTTACAATTGCAATTTATTTTGCTTTCTTTCCATTATCTATCATTTTCTTAGAGAGTTGTTGCCAAAACTGAATGGATAGAAAGGAGAAAAGAGTTAATATTTGATATTATCGAATACACTAATTGAGGAGTTAAGCAATCTACCAGTCAAATGGCTCGTCACCTTTCTGAAATACTTTTTTTCTTCAACGGAATTGCGATTCTTGAGAAAATGCAATCTTGGCTTATTTTATCTGTATATTTTGTATAATTTTTAATTTACTTCCATGTGCACAAGGCCCATGCAATTACATATGTTCAGAATCTATCGTTAAAATAATGTTTTCACTTAGTTGTTTGATATTCTGTCGGGCAATGTCTGACTTGTTCACTTTTGCCAGTAAAATGATAATGTGAAATTTATAAATATGGCATGTTTAATCACGTCATTATTATTGTATTTCCTGAGAATTACTTATCTTTAGCGTTACCTTTTAAACAGATCTTGGCTGGTGGCGAGATTTTATTTCAGTATGACGTAAAATAGCACTAACGGCACGAAAAAAGAAATGAAAACTAAGAAATCCATGTAACATCCGTTAGAAATAATTGAATCTACTTACTTGTCCCATAGAAGTTTCGCGTCCGTGAAATGTTTCTCGTGCCATCATGGGAATGCTGAGTACTGACATAAGTTCCTCAACTTGTGAGTATCCAATATCCACAGAAACAGAACCCCACACCACAGCATCATTTACTTCTTGCGAGCTGTCAGATGTCACGTACTTACGCGAGTCACAGTTGTCACAAAAGAAAACTAGAGTAAAGAATAATTCACTGTGTGTTTCTTTTTCCAGCTTATATGAGCCCAGCGTGCAAAATCGAGGTACAAGAGGGTTCAAATAATCGACGAATCAATTTACAGCAATATCAACAATTCGACGGCCGTTAATAAAGCTTTCGGTTTTTTTTTCTGTTTCCACAATTAAAGGAAAAATATCAGTAGCATCGACACCAGAAGGTATTAATGCATTTTCTTCTAGATTTCGGAAGGGAAAAAAAATTATTAATAGAACATCTGATTAAACCACTTTATAATTTAGAAGNATGTTCTCCCAAGTTTATTAGCTGCTTAGTTAAATGTGCAATATCAACAATTCGACGGCCGTTAATAAAGCTTTCCGTTTTTTTTCTGTTTCCACAATTAAAGGAAAAATATCAGTAGCATCGACACCAGAAGGTATTAATGCATTTTCTTCTAGATTTCGGAAGGAAAAACAAATTATTAATAGAACATCTGATTAAACCACTTTATAATTTAGAAGTAGTATTATTTTGTAAAATATAATTTATTTATCAAAATGTGTTCTGTTATGGCGTTTAAGCCTGTAAATTGTATTGCATACTAGGAACCAAATGCAGCTAAACTACCAGTGAATTCATTACCCAGGGTTGAAAACCGGTATGAGCGAATCTTTGGAAAACGAATAATTTACGTATCTATTTATTTACAGGAGAACAACAAAAATGGTCAGAACGTAGGAATACTGGTATTTCAACAAGTTGTTCCATTTTGCATTGCGGAACAGGGTAGCCNGTCAGAACGTAGGAATACTGGTATTTCAACAAGTTGTTCCATTTTGCATTGCGGAACAGGGTAGCCTCCTCGTTTGTCTGTTTTAACGTTTTAAATATCTGATACATGCGCCTCACGACTACTTAATTCTCAAAATTGAATTTTTGTTATATTTCATAAGTAGCAGTTTCACCAAACACGGCGGGACCGTCAAAAAGAAAATTTCAAATATGAAAGAAATGTGCGTATTGTTTAAGCATGTAGTTTTGTAGCAAATCCGTAAATATTTGTACTATTAGCCACACGGACCACTGTGCGTAGCCCTTTCGCGTGTCACGTCAAACAGAATTATTTCTGTGCTGGCGGTCGGGCGCAAAACGATTAATGTTGAATACAAAGAAATTTTCTAAACTACTATTATATAATATTGTTATATTAGTGATGTATGAATGTGGATAAAGCGAAGGAGGTAGATATATCAGGTTCGTTGTAAGTAGTGGTGCATAATCTCTGCCTAACCCCCCGGGAGACAGGCGTGACGAATATGTATATACGTTAAATATGATAGTAGTTTACCAATTTATTATCATATACTATTGTAATTGTCTTTTCCAAATTTATTTATTAGTGTATTGCTGTAAAAGCTAAACTGTACCCGGGCGAAGCTGGGCGGGGTCCCTAGTACGCAATATAACACAATTTACTTTAGGCTCTTTGAAGTATCACTTTCATGTGTGTTACAGCGGTTAGCAGCATGCGAGATAACTGCTGATAACCGGTGCGACTGTATACAGAATGGTGCTGACCGCGAAAAATAAGGCGTGATGAGTGAAGGTCAGTGGACGTGGGCGGTAAGCTAATACATTAGGACAAAGTGACATCCTGGGCATCGAAATCGAGACTTGACGGGTGAGTTATTACTTCTGTAAGCTATTGCAACAATCTNACATCCTGGGCATCGAAATCGAGACTTGACGGGTGAGTTATTACTTCTGTAAGCTATTGCAACAATCTTGCAACTTATGAGTGACTATCTGTAGCAGAAAACCACATAGCGCCGGCTGTAACCACTTGTTATACACGAGGCGGAAGTATACGGCTATACTCGTTTACAACGGGACTAAATTATGGATAATATATCAAATACATTCATTGCACGTGTATGAAAATATAGCTTTCCTTTCTGCCACAATTTCTGCTCTTCGTACCTTAGCCATGCGTCTCAGCATGGACTTCCTTCGTGCCAGAAATGACACATTGGTATTTTTCTTCCTGGACATTTCTATTCCTGGAGTTCATTACTTTGCACCGCAAGAAGAATAAAAACACTGAACAGAGGGACAAAATAAACCCTGTTCTGCAGGCGGAAAACCAGCAATGCAATGCACGTGCAAGATCGGCGTATTTGAGCAATCTCGGAGCCGGGAACAACAGTTAAAAATGTTTCGTCCAATTTTAGAAAAAAACATCATTTCAATATAGATACCGTGGTGTCTGAAAAAAAATCGTCATAAATTAACGTACACGACAATAAGAGTAAAGTTTTTAAATTTTAAAATGATTAAAAAAGAATGTTCTTTACAAAAAAAATGGTATTTTACCCCTGTACAAATATTTATGTTGTAAAACCGAAGCGAATGAGACCTCTGCGAACATTGCACATTGAAAACTGTGGAAGATGGACGAAGTTATTTTAACCTTTGATTCTATATCTTAGTCGCATGACCGGGAACGGCCATAAGCAGGACTTCAGAAAACACCACATGTCCCACATTCATTTAATGCCTCCGAGAGCACGTATACTTCAGATTTAAATATTTTCTCGCAACTAAATTAATAACTTAATGAAGTCTGAACTTTTTTAAGTACACACAAGGTGCTTCATTCAGCCAGGCTTTCTAAATAGCAAGAATCGACTCGGGTCAACGAACTGAGTAAAGTAGCCAGGCGCTTGTTTTAAAGCGTGGAATCCTTCCCACGCTTTGTCAATAATTCCTGAAACCTGCGCCAAGTGGCTAGGTCTTGTGCCGGTTTGTAAGTAAGTCGTAGAATTCGGGAGTTACCGTTTCACGGCGCCTCGAGAATTTTCAACTCCTGCCTCGCGACTGGCTCTGGTGCGGTTACATTCACTGCGTGTGTGAGCGGTCTCCCTGATCACATTCCTGTTACGTAACTATTAAAAAAATACAATTGATTAATACAGAAAAAAAATCAATTAAGCTGACGTTTTAAGACTGTCACCACAGTTAAAACAACTTAATCGAAAATGTTATCAGGGAATTTCCATAAACTCAAGAAGTGTGTAAATGTCCAGCTCCAACTATCCTTCGTTGCGAGTAACATGCGACGCTTCACAAAGTGGCTACACAGCTATTGGATGTTCGTCCATGCGAGAGATTTGAAGCGTAAATAATGAAGAGCTGTGTACAAAAATGTCTACGACTCCTGCACCACCAACCTGCTCTTCAACTGCGCCCATAGAAAATNTAATGAAGAGCTGTGTACAAAAATGTCTACGACTCCTGCACCACCAACCTGCTCTTCAACTGCGCCCATAGAAAATTTTACATCCACTACGAAGAATAATAAATACAATTATTTCATAATAAATAATACAGAGTATATCGCGTTGTCGACAAGACCGAAAGCTTTGTGAAGACGTAGCGAATAGTTCTACTTTCTCAACCTGGAAGATTCCCTTCATTGTTTTGCCGTGTCTACTCTGCGGGTATAAATTATAAAGATTACATTCATGTGATAACAGCAGCAATCAAAAAAATATTAACTGCGAATACCGCAACAAAAAAAGACAAATCATCTTAAGCAAATGCACAAAGATATTAAACCTAAAATGGGGTTCGTGTATTACCTCAAATGCGCGTGTGTAACCAGAAAATGCTTTTTTTAAATCGACTTGCGTATTTTATGGCTTTAAATTAAAAAACTTTATAACTTTGCAGCTAATTTAAATTCCACAGCAGTGTAGCATAAAAACACGAATACCCGAGAGTCATAATAAGCCTTAGTTATAATACATGACTTCACTAGAACAAATTTTAATTTTACAACATAAAAACCCGTTGAGATGATACTGCATTTACGAATTGAACAAATTGTTATGAAACCCATGTACTAATAAAAACTCAGAAATAAAGCGTACCACACGATAATGGGGAACCCTCTCATAAGTTGCAATGCCTGTAAACTGCGCAGAAATAGGGTCAATCCAAGCCAGAGGTAATTGCAGTCTGGTAAAGCAACTGCGGTTGTACTTTCGAGTGTTTCAAACTGTCACAAGATTGCAGTTTGGAAAATTGCGGCGGAGAAGAATAAATGGACTCTCCTGCAGTTCGCGAAATCAACGTTCTTGCCATCTCCAGTGTAGGACACAAGTTAATGCTGATCAGGTCCTCTCCATCCCCGATTTGCTATATAGCATTAACCTGAAATACAGTTACCAACGCTGTGAGATAGTACCTTAATTAATAACCCTCACTGTCACGGATAGATACGTAATTCTAGGCGTTGCAGCGAACGAAATTGTTGATCGGTACTGCACTACTAGCATAATAATGCTCTTGTAAGTAGAGAATAATAACATTGTGTTTGTAGGCCCTACTTGATGTAGTTGAGCAAGAAAGAGTTTCAGACTATGGAACATAGTCTCAACGAGTAGTATGTCACATGTAAGGGGCTTCCCTTATTGGGCTTAGTTTTAATGTTTTCTGACGTGTAAAATGTGGGTCTCCGAAGTCACGCTGTGCATTCTAAAACTGAATCAGTGAAAATTGCACTGCTTCAACCAGTTAACAGTTCCTGACAGATTCATCAGTCACTTTAGTGAGTTAAACTAAGGAATCAGTGAAAAAAGGTCAGTCTTCTTCAACTTATTGATTCAGTGACAATTTCTACTGATCCATAGGCCGTTTTTTTTCCCACAGTTTTTCAGTTATTGGTTTTTTGACTGATGGATTAGTTAAACAGCGTGTAAAAATGACCATCACACAACGTGTAAAATGGCCGCTAAACAACCTTTATCAAGTGAAATAAAATGCATAAACCAATACAACCAATACAAAGTACTTTCTAAAATGCGTATCGTTTTCGAAACACCATTTTACGAGGTAAAATGAACATTCAGCCTTTCGTTCCGTTATTACGTCTTTCATTTAATTTCCATGTAATCATCACAGCGCTCCGTTTGAAGGTTGAAGGTCCGCATAAGACGCACCGCAGGAGGAGCATGGATCGGAGTCCTTCAGGGCACTACGCACTTTGCATTCGGAGCAGCGGCATTTACGAACACGATCCTCGCCGACAAGACGCATCCTTCACTGTGTAACATGCATGCCTTTCTCTCGTGACGATCTGCAAGGGGAAGAAGAAACAATGGTTCTCAACTGCCAGCTGAGTCGTGCAAGAAATACTGTAGAGAATACCTTTGGGTTCTTGACACAACATTTCAGGATGTTTGAACGTCGATTGAGTGTATATCAAAAACATGCAGTTCTCCTTGTTATGGATGCGTGTTGCCTGCACAACTATTTAAAGGATGACACATGTCACTGTAATTAATGTGATTTGCAAGTGTGAGTGGACCAGGTGGTATTTCACGCCATGATGCTCTACACACACGGGGAACGTTTTAAACAATATTTCAACTCAAATTTAGATCAGTTGCGTGGTAACAAGCAAGGGTTCGGGCAGGAAAACACATGCCGTAATGTGATGGTGTCATTTAATTTACGTTATGTTGTTAACATTGTTGATATTTGCCTAAATAAATTATTACATTACATTTACTTACTGGGCTACTTCATTATAGTGACTATGTCCTCGCAGATATTGTCCCTCCGTTGTATGTTGGCATATTGTGGGTGTTGCAGGTCGTACAACTCTTCATATTGTTGAACAAACGTAGCCAAGCCAGCAGGATCCATGTTCCAGCCTATGGTTTAAGTGTCACTACGTAAATGGACAAATACCAGCTGCAGGGCGTTCACACACTAAATTCACAGAAACACCGGTGACGTCATCAGCATCATACGGATTCCTTGTCCCTTCGGGAATTCCCGTCGTCATTGCCGACGGTCCCATGCGTCCGATACGTAATGTGCGGATATGCGAGCGCAGTCCTGTTATAAAAAATGGAAGTAATTCTAAAATGCGATCCGTGCGATTCCTGCGGTGCGTACGACGCGGACCACTGTGCGCCTACTTTTACACAGCACATATTGTGGCGAATAGAGTGCACTCATATGTACTGTTCTTTTTGCCAATCCTCATGTTACCAATTAAACAAATAACTAAAAGACAATTAAAAACCACACACTTGTGATGACCTATATTTTACTCTT